>OX442415.1:1191797-1416797 GCA_949361645.1 Spongilla lacustris
AAATTACTCATACGAGCGTTAAAATGGCTTCGGGGGGGGGGGGGGAGCCAAAATATGCAAGTGCCCCCCCCCCCAGCCAATAAGTAGCCACCACGCCACTGGCCGTATAGGCCTATATAACATTATCAGAATGTGAATGTCAAATCAAAATTTGATTCGACGCGTTTTTTTGCTGAGGCTATTTTAAAGGATGTATATCTATGCTTGTATGTACAGTTTATCCAGCCGCACCAGCATTTCCATCGAGCAGCAGTTCAGTGACACTCCAACTCTAGCTAAGATACATTATCTCTGGTTAGCAATATAACTCCTTAAGAAGACCTAGCAGGCCTAGCAGCTGCTCAGTGACTTTGCTGATGCACCAACATTCTTGATTGCAGCTTATTTTTCCTGCTACAAGGTTTCCATCTCCCTCTAAGTGCAGGCATAACTGCCATATGCATAAAATTCGCAAAACCTACATCAGAAGATAGTGCCTAAGGAAATAGGTTGACTTCAGTGTGCATACATAAGGTACGCCAAGGCAGAATAACAAAACCGTAGCCATGCAGGTAATCAGTTCGGACGTGACGTGACGTGTAATTTTTTGACTTCTTTGGTATAATCAACATTCCATTACTTACGCGCAACTGGTCCATAGCCCCAGTGTACTGACCAAGGACCTGCCATCACACCCAAAGGTCCACACACCACCCAAAAATAAATTACCTCAGGCTGACATTACAAATATTTCTACTGTCGCTAAGTATTATGCATAACAAATACTACGCCATCATATGTCACATGACACTCTATTTGGTGCACACATATAACAAGGTCACAAATATCTCTATCTAATGCCCCCCACAGGGCTCTAGCTGGAGGATGTCTCCTTCTCTGCTAGCTTCCTCTTCAGGCTCTCTGGCATCTCTGGGGGTGGTGGGCGGGGCAGGCGGAAGTAGACCTTCACAGAGTCATAGATGAACCACTGCAGTCCAGTGAGGGTACCGATCATAAGTATCCTAGCAACCAGACCTTTCCACATGCCTGCAGTGGAGAGGGACATTTTAACATACATAAGAGTAGTGTTTGTGAGTGATGTACGTACATGTGTATAGGCATAGACCCTTCCCTTTAACGGCGTAACGTCACGTCTGGAGTTCATCCTGCCGGTGATGTAATGTGTCGTGTGTAAAATGACTCGCAAGGTGGACAACAAGGGTGTATCTAAGTACTGTAAGAAGCAGGAGGGCAACGTTGCGTATAAGCGCACGAATTCTAAGGTTTAGCATTCGAAACACCAGACTTATACAAGTACGAGCTTGTTTATAGAAAGTACAAATTGAGATCAACATTGCGTCATATTGGTCTGGGAACGAGACTAGCACGGCTGATATCGACACAGTACATAAATGTCTTGGCAATACTGACCTATCTATTAGGCTTTGCTTTTGGCTAGCCGATTGCATTTTATCCCGTGGCAAATTAGCCACCTTCGGAGCGCTGCCGTACTACGGATCTCTAGTGGCTCCTCAAGAAACGCACCTGGGACGTCTGCCTCTGTGAGTACTGTTGTGACAGAGGCTTGGTCGGCCGAAAATTATCAACAGCCTGGTACAGTGTTAGTAGTGCTCACGCGCAGGAAGAACTCCGGAAGTGACGCAATTAAGAATAATTGCATTCCTTACGCCGTTAAAGGGAAGGGTCTATTGTACATACACAACACAAACACACACCACACATATATATATAAACATATGTACCATAGAGTACTGTGATATACCCCCCCCCCCCCCCCCCCCCCACCAAAAATGGCCTGTGTTTAAACTAGCGTATCTTTGTAATACTTCCATGTACTTGTTTAAACATTTCAGAAAAGAACTGGTACTTCCAACAGGATTTTAAAGAATAGAATGCAGCTGTGTTTATAGTGACATAGATACGCTCGTTTAAACATAGGCCTTTTGTTTTCAAGGGGGGTGGAATAGGCATTGATGTCGATTGTACACACACACACACACACACACACACACACACACACACCTTTCCATCCCAGCTTAGTAGCGATCTGCCATGCTGTGCTTCCTTTGTTGGAGTTCAGCTTGGACACCACACTGTCTGCTGGATGGCTGACCAGGGCACAGAACACACCAGCGATGTAGCCAGCAGCAAACGTGACCACCAGCTGTTTGGGCTTGCTGAGGGAGTCCCGGGGAACAGGCACCACATACTTGTAGAGGAACTCCACAGTCCTCTCAAATGCAGCAAACTTCATCATGGTGTAGGGAATCTGCCTCATCCAGAGGGGGACTAGACCTTTGTAGAACCTGGGGAGGGAGGGAGGGAGGGAGGGAGGGAGGGAGGGAGGGAGGGAGGGAGGGAGGGAGGGAGGGAGGGAGGGAGGGAGGGAGGGAGGGAGGGAGGGAGGGAGGGAGGGAGGGAGGGAGGGAGGGAGGGAGGGAGGGAGGGAGGGAGGGAGGGAGGGAGGGAGGGAGGGAGGGAGGGAGGGAGGGAGGGAGGTATAGTAGGGGAATTAAGAGGTAAGAATAGACTTGAAGCCACACCAATCACTTACCCACTTGGACCTTCTTCCTTCAATATCTTGGGGAATCCCTCTCTCAAGGTCTTACCAAATCCTGGCTGTGTCTGCAGACGTACCTTCACAGCCTCCATAGGGGCCAGGGCAATGTCAGCAAAGAACTCTGCACTTGCTGATGCAGCCAGGTAGAGGCTTGTGCGGTACAGGTAGGAGTACTCCTGATAGCAGGGAAAGGGAACCGATTAAGCCAATGCCACACCATATTCCCAATTAATGCTCACCTCTCCTAGAGCGTTGGAGTACATGATCTTGAAGACCTCGTAGAAGCCAAACTTGAATAGCCCCTGCATTGAGTACCCAAGGAAGGTGGGTGCCCAGCCCTTTGCCAGAGACCTGACGCCATCTTCTTGCACGCTGATACGAAATCCTTGGACAATACCCTTGTATTTGGCCGGGTCAACCTGTACGGGGTAAAGACAAAATGTTGTCATTCAAGCTGAACACAATGTTCTTTTATCGCGAATACAACTACACGCCCACTCACCTGCATGCGGCACTTGACAAGGTCGAGAGGTACCACGGCGGTGTGTGTTAGCCCACAGCTAAGAATGCCACCGAACCCGCACAGAGCATAGTACTTGGTCGATCCAAACTCACAGCTGTAGCCTTCTGTTGTGGGCATGAAAGATGGCGGAAACGGAAAACAGTGAACGTAATGAAAATAGGTTACTCAGTGGACCTCCCGCCTAACCTCCCACTTACCACCGGCGCTAGCACACGCAAAGGTTCTGGAAGGTTTCAGTTCTTTTGACTGGAAAGGGTTGTTAAAAGGGTTCTTGCGCCATAACTCTGACCAGTTCGTCATTCTCGGCCCTTCCCCAGCACACCGACGGTTATTTCCGTATCCTAGTGACCACTAACTTACTATTATCACGTGCTTTGCACATGCCGATCAGCCAGATGGTCCGGTCTCGATCTGAGGCTGGGTACGAGTATACAGCATATTATCTCTGGGAGGAGTAGCGGAGCTACTAAGTGAGTTTGCGAGCAAATGTAATTAGTGCAAATGAGCGGATGTCAAATTCAATTTAGCCTTTATGGCTTTAAAAAGTTAACATACTTTTGTATTCATCAAAGAGTGTGTCCACAAAAACATCATTCCTGTTTTGGACGTTAATGACTTTATTTGTAGGACACACACACAGTGTAAGACTTACATGTCCGAGGCAAAGCATCTTGGCATTTACTTTCATAAGGTTATGGTTGCTGCATTGGTTGCTAGGTGAGAGGCCAGACATGGCAGTGACTCCATGGCTTCAGCAAAGCTTCAACAACCATGGGGACACAATTTGGCCAAAGGCCCCTGGCATACCCACATACAGGGTTGCCCCAGCCCGGCCTGTCGGGCCGACCTTTAAGGCCAGGCCCCGCCCTGAAAGGTCGGGACACACCCCTTAGATGCATGTAATTAGATTGTTATTAGTATTATTGGATTACACGATTATACAATCAGTCACGTGATTATACATGCATTGCGCAGAAGTGAGACATCACACCAAGCTTTATCCAAACCCTTCATATCCACTCTTTTCCTTTGTTTTGGGCACATTGAATTGTGAGCACACCACAGTGGATTGCTTGCGACGTTGCGAGTACCTTTATACAAGCAGAGGTCTGGGTTTGTAGGAGACACAAGGGAAAGAGAGGAGCTGTGGCAAGCAACTGACACTGGCGATACATGTGTGTAGGGCAAATTTGCGCAGTTAACACAACGTAATGTCAATAAGGAATGAATAATTAATTTAATTATCCGGCCTGCAGGTCGACCTTTCAGGCTTCAGGCCGGAGCCCTGGCCTGACCTTCAGGTCACAGGCCGGTGCCTGGCCTGACTTTCGGCAACCCTGCCCACATACCAGTTGGGTACCAGAATGTCAGCTGTGACAAGGATATCAGCAGGTCTAGTATGCAGTCGCCCAATTGGGTTTGCTCCAAACCTGCAGTCATAGACTTAACTGTGGTCTCACCGCTTGGTTCAACCCATATTGTTGAAGCGGGTACCACAGCAGGGTCAGCTGCCCTCTCAGGAGAAGGAAGGAAGCATGCCAACAATGACCTAAAGTGCACAGAGCTCAACTGGGTATGTGTCCCAATGGCTATGTGGAGGTATATAAGGAGTGGCTATGCGACATGCCTCCACTATCATCTATTGTGGCCGGAGACATCACCACTATGATGAGGCCATGATGGGCAAGGGGGTGGGGCACTACTGTCCACACACCTAAACACAAGCACCCATGAAGCTGCTCAGGTGATGTGGCTACAATGTGTTAATGTTTCACTTTGAGCATAGCTGTGCTGCAGGGTGGAATGTTTATCTTACAGTACTCATGTGATCCACTACCTGTACCATTTGTTGGGATAGTATACGAAGGCTCATAGCTGCTCCATTTAAGGGCAACGTTGGCTTGGATTTGATTTGATCAGTCTTGTCAGGATATGTGTGTACCCCACAGGTGTGGGGTGGGATACCACATGACCAGATATTACACATAGCTATTAGTGGTACTCCACCATTGTTTATGTTTTCACTGCAGGATTATTTTGGCTTCCTAATAGTCCTCGAGTGTGTGAGGATGCTGCTGGCACAGCTTCCTAGAGCACTTTCCTACCCTGGTGGCTGGTGAGACCTCAATAGTGTGGTGCCCAGGCCCACAGCTTTCAGGCAGACATCGGCCACTGAAGAGTACATAGTGCCCACATGGGAGCACCATGTGTCCCCACACCTGTAGCCACACTTGTAATCAAAAGGGACAACTCAACATCGTGCATGTCTCATGAGGACTTCTGATATGTATGGTGTGTAGGTGTGTAGGTGTGCAGATGTGTAGGTGTGCAGATGTGTAGGTGTGCAGATGTGTAGGTGTGTAGGTGTGCAGATGTGTAGGTTTGTCAGTGTTTAAGTGCCAGTGGGGGGGGGGGGGGGGATTATTCTAAGCACTTAGATTCCCCCCCCCCCCCTCCCCACTGGCACTTTGTCAGTGTTTACTTTTACATGTATGTGTTTTCATTGGAATGTATAATGGTTTCGGTGACCACAAACGACCAGTGATATACACGCATGTCCAACATGTACTAGGGAGGGTGACAAACGAAGCTGTTACTGGTAACTGATTTCAACAGAAATATAATTATAGTTATGATAGCATTGTACTTGAAAGAGATATTACATACATGTACTGCTTGCCCTGGATGCCTGATGATTTCTGCATGGCCAACTAGTGATGACATCATCGTAGCCAACTAGTTATGACATCATCGTAGCCGGTACGCACACTTTAATCAGAGATCATATATAGTAATACACATTATGGTAATCTAACGCTAGAATCATTTTTTATGCACATGTATATTGGCAGAGATCACCTTGTTTAGTAATCGCAGTACGTTGCTAGGAGATATAAGCAATGCCTTGGTGTTTAACTATATTCATAATTATACATATCTGGCAAAATATTATTCCAACCAATCAGAACAAATTACAAATTAGGAAAAGTAGTCGCACGCTCCTATTAGGTATTAGTTTGATGTTGTGTAGAAATGTCGCGGTACGACTGTCAGCTACACCCTTCGTTCAAGACAAAGCCGGTTTATGAATTACGCTGTGTCTCTTGCAACAAGCTGGTGTGTGTACGTGGGATGCGAGCCATCCTCCTGGCCAACAGGAGCGTAGAGCTTTACTCGACGGACATGCCTCTGGCAAAGTAAGTGTAAACCTGCCCCACACCCCCTCTTCGCTGGGTAGTTGTGTGGTGTGTTGTAGTTCAAGATGGTTGATGAATTTCATTTGTCCAACGTGGTGTTGCACAGTGCCGTGAGGGTGTTCGGACCGAATTATCAAACTAACAATTGTCATTGTCAAATTCAGGATGTAGTGTGCAGTGTGTGGTAAGTCGAGTACTGGCCAGACCTTCCAAGTACTGGCCCGCCCCACATTATATGCGCCTTATACGCTCCCTGTCTATATAGCGGCACGGCCGTGGGCTACCACGTTACCGTACCTTGCCAAGGGTGCCTAAATTCCTGTAACAACGGCCATTTTTGGATGTACCATTCGTCGTGCGTTGAGCCGTCAGAAAGACTCGACGAATCAGGTGAGACGCGCATGCAACGTTGAACACACACCTCCTTGTTCGGGCTTGAGATGTTCACAATTGACTTGTCCATTCCATTCCAGGCAAGGACATACTGTACTGGGCCAGAATACCTTCCTGTACTGACGACAACAGTCTGTACACGCCACCGAGATGGGTGGAATGTGGTCGGTGACTACGTCCGGCCCTCCCATATTTTTGTCCATGTGCTGTTCGTGTTCGCGAATTGGATGATCCAATAACCACTGTGGACCCTCTTTGTGTGTATGTGTGTGTGCAAATATTATGTCCGTGTGCATGAATGTTGCAATGCTCTTGCAGCTGCTTGTATTGACAGAATGAAATAGAAAATAAAAGAAAAGCAAAAAACAAAAACAAAACAAGAATCAGTGGTGTGCATGAAATAGAACTTGAACTCTCCAGCTACTGCTGGCTGAGCCATGGGTGGGCAAGGCACTGCTCAGCAGTGGCCCTGCTCTGTGGGAGGTATGCCAGCATGGGTGTGAGGAAGGAGGCCATTCCTTCTGCATCACCACTGGGCCAGTGGTACTTCTCCACCAGCACAGAGTAAAGGTTCCTGCACACACACACACACACAAGTGCTGCAGTAAGCCAACACACATTGATTAAAACAAGCTCCCTACATACAACAGTTCCCATATGTTACCAAGTCACATGATACACGGCTACATGCGCATACAATTCACACAGGTTCACACATTAAACACACATGCACATTAACACCACACCTCACCATGGCTACACTCACCATGGTTGCAGCTGCAGGATATGCTTCAGCTCTCCACGTTTGTTGAAGAACTCCCTCGAGTACCTGCCTCCCAGGGCAACATGCTTAGGAATGGGCCCAAGAAGCTCAATGATGTGAGCTATGTGGTCTGGGGACAAGGATGAAAACACCTGACACATGTCCCCAGCTGATTCTTTACATACCTCATCCATGTTCCCACATCTCCACCCCATGACCCCACACCTCCACCCTATGACCCCACACCTCCACCCCATGACCCCACACCTACACCCCATGTTCCCCTTCCCCTTCCCCTTCCTTTACCTTCATCTCTGGAGTAGCCATGTCCAGAGTGTGGTTCAAACAAGTAGTCCCCTGTGGCCAGCTCAAATGTCTACAGGAAGGGGAGGAGAGGAGGAAGGGGAGGGGGAGGAAGGGGAGGGGGAGGAGGAAGGGGAAGGGGAGGAGGAAGGGGAGGAGGAGGAAGGGGAGGGGGAGGAGGAAGGGGGAAGGGGAGGAGGAAGGGGAGGAGGAGGAAGGGGAGGGGGAGGAGGAAGGGGAAGGGGAGGAGGAAGGGGAGGAGGAGGAAGGGGAGGGGGGAGGAGGAAGGGGAAGGGGAGGGGGAAGGGGAGGAGGAACAAAGTAGCAATCAGGAGATCACAAGATAGGAGGTGGAGAGGTTAATAATGCAACCAGAGAAAGTGACAGGGGGAGGGGCTATCATGCGGGCCACACCCACACAGCCTACCACTACAGGCCACACTCCACACATCAGCAGGAGGTCCATACTCGGCTCCAATGATCACCTCCAGGCACCTGTACTGACGTGGTCTGGATATCATCGGTGAAGTGTCGGTCCTGACACCACAGAGGGGGGGGAGCTACATGACCACACCCACCACAGGTGTGCTTATAAGCCACTCACTATCCAGCAGGCGTTCCCAAGGTCAGCTATCTTCACCTCCACACCCTCCTCCACCATCACAGCCTCTCTGGTGTCGCCTAGGGGCAAGGTAAGGTTTTAATAACTTCTTTTAATAACTTCTTTGCTTACCTCCATTCATTGTGACACTCACACCAGAGTCAACACCATCGACAGGAGAGAGGGAGTTGGGAGAGGGAGATAGGGGAGAAGGGGAGAGGGGAGAGGGGGAGTGAGTGAGGAGACGGGGACCACACTTAAGTCCTCTTGGGTCTTGTCTGCAGATTCCACTCCATCAGGCTGCTCCCTCTGGTCGTCGCCCACACACACCTCTGCCCCTTCTAATGGTGGCATCAAAGGGTTACAGGTCTAGATGTACCTCCTCTATCACATTAGCCCTGATCAGAGGGATTATTACTTGCTAGGCCACATTACTGGGGTTACCATAGTGATAACTCCGTGCTCAAACCAATGGAAATTGACAGCACAATACATGTACCAATACAGTGTGAAGGGATGGTGTGAAGGGATGGTGTGAAGGGATGGTGTGAAGGGATGATGTGAAGGATGATGTGAAGGGATGGTGTGGAGGGATGGTGTGAAGGGATGGTGTGAAGGGATGGTGTGGAGAAGGTGTGGAGGGATGGTGTGAAGGGATGGTGTGGAGGGATGGTGTGAAGGGATGGTGTGGAGGGATGGTGTGAAGGGATGGTGTGAAGGGATGGTGTGGAGGGATGGTGTGGAGAAGGTGTGGGAGGGATGGTGTGAAGGGATGGTGTGGAGGGATGGTGTGAAGGATGGTGTGGAGGGATGGTGTGAAGGGATGGTGTGAAGGGATGGATGCAACAGAAACTGTTCATAACTACACCCATCGGTCCCTACCTGACTGGGGTATAAGACATCCACTGGTCTCCTTTCTCTTCATCTTCTTCTTTAGCTTCTTCTTCTGTCCCTTGGACATCTGGGCTGTGGTCTGTTGGCTGAGGGGGGCGGGCCTGGCCCCGCCCTTACCTGCGGGTGCTGGGCAACAGCACTTACTGCAGGAAGAGAACAATATGAGAGGTTACCCAGAGATGGGCTGTATATATAGATGGGCTGTATATAGAGGTGGGCTGTATATAGAGGTGGGCTGTATATAGAGATGGGCTGTATATAGAGATGGGCTGTATATAGAGGTGGGCTGTATATAGAGGTGGGCTGTATATAGAAATGGGCTGTACATAGAAATGGGCTGTACATAGAGATGGGCTTTATATAGAGATGGGCTCTATATAGAGTTGGGCTAGCTCTATATGGAGGACCATTTGTGGGATTCCTAAAGGTGATCATACACAACTCAGTAAAACTTAGTGTACTGAACCCTTGCCCATGTTCAAAGCAACATGCTGCCTGGTGTATGATTATTGCCTTAGACACAAAACTCTACCCCCTACCCATCCCCCCTCACTTATCAGTCATATAAGCCCTTCCCTCTATCCCTATAAATTTTAATACACCTGTGTACAAAGGGAGCGGAGTGTTACCTGCATGGGGTACTACCACCTCCTCCTCCTCCCCAGGCCTACCTCCTCCTCCCCAGCCCCACTCTCACCTCCTCCCCAGGTCCACAAAACAAACCTGCTGACTTGTTAGTGGCCCCCTCTGCTGCCATGCAGCCACATGCCTCTCGCTGACACACATCAGAATGTTCTCCGGCTTGATGTCCGTGTGGATGATGCTGCAGTCCTGTGCAGGTAGTTTAACCCCTTCAACACCTGCCTGGTGATGGACTTGACCAGCGGTATCTCCAGGCCCCGGTACTTGGTCTGAACTATAAGCTTGAAGAGGTTGTAACCAAGGACCTCAAAACACCATACAGATGTCTGTAAAGATGGTTGTCAAGGAGGAGGAAGAGGAGAGGGGAGGGAAGGAGTGAGGAGGGAGGGGGAGAGGAGGGGAGGGAGAGGAGGGAGAGGAGAGGGGAGGAAAGGGAAGGGAGGGGAGGGAGAGAGGAGAGGGGAGGGGGAGGGGAGGGGGAGGGAGAGGAGAGGGGAGGGAAGGGAGAGGAGGTAACAGGGAGAGGGGAGGGGAGGAGAGGGGAGGGAGGGGAGGGGAGGGGAGGGGAGGGAAGGGAAGGGAGAGGGGGGGGAAGGGAGAGGGGAGGGAGAGGGGAGGGAAGAGAGAGGGGAGGGAGAGGGGAGGGAAAGGGGGAGGGAAAGGGAGGTTGTGAAATATGTAACGAAAAGATGGTTTGATCAGGGAGGGGGTGGACATATGTGATTGTCTTCCACTGGTAGGATGATACGAGTTCATTTGGTCCATAGAGCTTGAAGTTTTCATAACATCTGCACCACATGGCTCCACCCACCACTGCCACTGTCCCTGCACGAGGCCACCTGCAATAGCATCACATGATCAGCATCACTGCACACGGATCTATCACATGACCAGCATCACTGCACAGTGATTAATCACATGACCAGCATCACTGCACACGGATCAATCATATGACCAGCATCACTGCACAGTGATCTATCACATGACCAGCATCACTGCACAGGGATCTATCACATGATCAGCATCCCTGCACAGTGATCTATCACATGACCAGCATCACTGCACAGTGATCTATCACATGACCAGCATCACTGCACAGTGATTAATCACAAGCCCAAATGAAGGGGAACTTATGTGTATGAGCAGTTTATCAATAGACACACTCTAAAAACCACCAGCTATATAGAGGAACCTGAACCCCCCCCCCCCCCCCCCCCCCCCCGCCCACCTTCGACAACAGCTCTATTCTCTGGCTGCCTCGGCATACTTCAGCTCACTCTTCACCACCTTCAGAGCAACGTGCCTCTTATCTCTGGGTGGAGCCACATATAAGACACGCCCCCCACACACTCTAATAGCTATCATACACCAGGCAACATGTTGCATGCAACTCAAATGAATATGGGTGATTTCTGTAGAACTCTAAAGTTTACTCATTGCTTACTGAGCTTCTACCCATATATAGTCACGTGAGTTGCAAGCAACATGTTGCCTAGTGTATGACCATAGCCTTATTAGGCACTCACTGGTCGTCCCAGCACAGCCACACAGTGGAGAAGTGTCCCCAGCCCAGCTTCCTGATCACCCTGTACCTTCTGTTGTACACATCTCCTATCAGCACGGGGTGGTACCCTCCTGCGCAGGGGGAGGGGGGAGGGGGAGGGGGGAGGGGGGAGGGGGGAGGGGGGTAAGGCCAGGAGCGAGTCATCATGACACCCGTGCTTCTTGCAATCCTGCTAGTACCTTTACAGTAATCCCTCGGATCCTCTTGCTCCTCTTCGTCAGAGCTGGCGTAGTCACTACCCTCCTCCTCCGAACCCTTGTCTCCTCCCTCCACAGCTGCTGAAGTTATCTCCGCATCAGGACTGACGCGACAGACACGCTAACGTGCATGGTGTGCTTTAAATGGATAAAAGCTTACCGTTTGTCTCTCGCCGTGGTGGGTCTGGATGCAGGAGCAGTCGTGGCGCCTTTATAGTTCTTCGGCCTACGCTTCTTGGCTTGTATGGCCTTCACTGCGCGTGTTGAAGCACTTTTCCAGGTGTGTTCCGCCCCACAGCCCGGCCCGCTCCCCCCCTACGCGCACCCCAGCCTCCTACCTTTCTTCACAGCCGAGGACTCCTTGTGATATTTCGTCGCCATATCAAATTTACATAGTACACGTGTGTGGGTAATAGGGTAATAGGCTGGGAACGAGTGGATACGCACTTCGTTTTTATTTTTATTTTTAAAAAGAAAGATTTTTATCGTATCTGGAGCGACACCCAGGCATATTTTTTACCCCTATTGTCTATGAAACATCAGGAGTATAGTTAGCCCTTTTTCCCTGATCATCCTGAAGGAGCAGGTCAAGCCACAACCAATAACTGCTCCAACATCTTTCAGTGGCTGTACAAAGAGGCAATGCTGCCTCCATCAGAGGAACACTTATTTCTCTTTCTACTACTGACTTTTAGGGTGTGTGGTTTTTTATGGTTTTTAGTGTGCTATTCTATACCTTGTATTTTTAACGATACATAAATATGTTAATAAGTAAATAACATTCTCAACATATACTTATCACACATACATACGTAAAATACACAACTAACTACACCATGCATCTAAATCTACAATGCACTTCTACTCAACATCGCTCTTGAGTTGGCCTTAATTAGGGACATGTTCAGACGACCATATAGATTTGTTGTATAATCTTTAATAATAATGATGATAAATATAGATATACTGACAGCTAGAGGCAAACCTGCTGCACTGGACATCACCATCACATCACCCCTCTGCCCGGCCATCTTAGGTGAGTCATGTCACCAAGCTGGTGCAGCAGTCCTTGCAGCAGAGACCCGTAAACTACACTCCAATGGACCCAAATGCCAGGAGTTAGGTTGGTCCTGCATTCCATTGGCAGTGCAGACATATGGGAATTGGGACAAAGAGGCCCAGGATACCATCTCCAGGCTGGCATCTCACCTGGCCAATCACCAGTCATCCCCCAAGTCATCAGTGGTGGCTGAGATTTATGGGAGATTGAATATGACCCTGGTTCGGTCCATCGCCAGAGCCATCCTGGCCAGGGAGCTCCCACCCTCCTCCCCATCCTGGCCAGAGAGCTCCCACCATCCTCCCCATCATGTCCAGCGAGCTCCCACCCTCCTCCCCATCCTGGCCAGAGAGCTCTCGCCCTCCTCCCCATCCTGGCCAGAGAGCTCCCACCCTCCTCCCCATCCTGGCCAGGGAGCTCCCACCCTCCTCCCCATCCTGGCCAGGGAGCTCCCACCCTCCTCCCCATCCTGGCCAGGGAGCTCCCACCCTCCTCCCCATCCTGGCCAGCGAGCTCCCACCCTCCTCCCCATCCTGGCCAGAGAGCTCCCACCATCCTGGCCAGAGAGCTCTCGCCCTCCTCCCCATCCTGGCCAGGGAGCTCCCACCCTCCTCCCCATCCTGGCCAGCGAGCTCCCACCCTCCTCCCCATCCTGGCCAGAGAGCTCTCGCCCTCCTCCCCATCCTGGCCAGGGAGCTCCCACCCTCCTCCCCATCCTGGCCAGCGAGCTCCCACCCTCCTCCCCATCCTGGCCAGAGAGCTCTCGCCCTCCTCCCCATCCTGGCCAGGGAGCTCCCACCCTCCTCCCCATCCTGGCCAGCGAGCTCCCACCCTCCTCCCCATCCTGGCCAGAGAGCTCTCGCCCTCCTCCCCATCCTGGCCAGAGAGCTCCCACCCTCCTCCCCATCCTGGCCAGGGAGCTCCCGCCCTCCTCCCCATCCTGGCCAGGGAGCTCCCACCCTCCTCCCCATCCTGGCCAGGGAGCTCCCGCCCTCCTCCCCATCCTGGCCAGGGAGCTCCCACCCTCCTCCCCATCCTGGCCAGAGAGCTCCCGCCCTCCTCCCCATCCTGGCCAGGGAGCTCCCACCCTCCTCCCCATCCTGGCCAGGGAGCTCCCACCCTCCTCCCCATCCTGGCCAGGGAGCTCCCGCCCTCCTCCCCATCCTGGCCAGGGAGCTCCCACCCTCCTCCCCATCCTGGCCAGAGAGCTCCCGCCCTCCTCCCCATCCTGGCCAGGGAGCTCCCACCCTCCTCCCCATCCTGGCCAGGGAGCTCCCGCCCTCCTCCCCATCCTGGCCAGGGAGCTCCCACCCTCCTCCCCATCCTGAATGTGAATGAAGGCTAATAATATTAATGTTACAAAATTATAATTTAACTGGTGAATATAACACACTAAAAACCATTACAACACGCCCACCAGCTGTGCCTGTGGTGCTGCCTTCTCTGTTGAGCATGCACTGTCATGTCCAAAAGGTGGCTTTCCTTCCATCAGGCACAATGAGATCAGAGACTATGCTGCCTATCTCCTGTCAGAAATCTGCCACAATGTTTCAACTGAGCCTCATCTTCAACCCATCACAGGTGAGGTTCCCACCTCTGCCTCAGCCAACTTCCAGGATGGTGCTAGACTTGATGTAGCAGCAGATGAAGTCGTTTTGAGAGGGCATTCTTTGACGTAAAGGTTTTCAACCCCTACGCCCCCTCAAATAGACCACCTCAACCATCTGCCTGTTACCGTACCCATGAGGCCTCAAAGAAACGAGCCTATGAGCATCGGATCCTCGAAGTTGAGCATGCCTCCTTCACCCCACTCATCTTCTCTGCCACTGGAGGCTTAGGAAGGGAGGCCACAGTGGTTTACAAACGCATTGCTGCCCAGCTCTCAGCAAAGTGGGGCCACTCTTATAGTTCAACCATGGCCTGGATTCGATGCCATATCTCCTTCTCCCTTCTACGCTCCTCCATCATGTGCATCAGAGGAGCTCGATCAACTATAGGCCATGCCTGTAACCACTCCCCTGTCGACCTGATTACAAAGGTTGCACAGGTCTCATCTATTCTTTTGTTTACTGTCTGACTGCCTGACTGCCCCCTTTAGTACACATTAGCGTACATCATGTATCCTTGCAATGTAATTACTTCATCTTATTATTATCAATATAACATGTAAAAAATAATAATAAAAATTTAAAAACCACACACCCTAAAAGTCAGTGCTGGAATGAGAAATAAGTGTTCCTATGATGGAGGCAGCATTGCCCCTTTGTACAGCCACTGAAAGACATTGGAGCAGGTCAGTAGGTACCAGGATCAAAGGTAGCAGCTGGCTATCACCAAGGCACACCTCTGATACACAATTACCTCCATGGCTTCATGCACCATGACCACCCACACACCCACCTGTTTTCATTGGACTAGACCAAAATGTATGGTTTAGATGTGTGAGGGATGCTCACAAGATATGTGTGAGGGATGCTCACAAGATTCCTTCTCTTTGCCTAGTCTTCACTACAGAAGAGCTGGTAAAGAGGCCACACCCACTAGTAGGTACACACACCAGTCATGTACCACACACCAGTATTATTAAACAGAGCTAGGCTCTGTATACCTGAAGTAGTCATGGGGATGATTGCTCCTGGTGGTGACATCTCCCCATGCTCCTAGAACAAAACATGTTGACACAACGAGCCAATGGGGAATTACAGCACAATGTACACACACATCTAAGCCACACACACACACACACACACACACACACACACACACACACACATGCACGCACACACACGCACACACACACACACACATGCACGCACACATCTAAGCCACACACACATCTAACACACTCACACACACACACACACACATGCACACACACACACACATACATGTTCCAACATGCCAGCCACCATCACCCCACTTTCATGGCTGGAGGGGTGTGGAGGGTGTGGGGGTGGATTAGAGACATTCCAAGACTATATCAAGCCATGGTCTCCTCTTTGATCTTTGATGTGA
Source organism: Spongilla lacustris (assembly GCA_949361645.1). Taxonomy (NCBI): domain Eukaryota; kingdom Metazoa; phylum Porifera; class Demospongiae; order Spongillida; family Spongillidae; genus Spongilla; species Spongilla lacustris. Next base: position 1,207,510 of record OX442415.1, read on the forward strand.
AGTTTCTTGGAATAAGCCATAGCAATATTGCACATTCAGTGTATGCTGTACATCACCATGGTGACCAAGTATGCTGTATATCACCATGGTGACCAAGTATGCTGTACATCACCATGGTGACCATGTATGGCTGTAGTATGCTTTACATTACCATGGTGACCATGTACCTGTACATGACCATGTATGGCAGTACGTACATGCTGTACATCAGCACAATAGCTTCATGGTTAGAACCTGCCTTTTTTAACAAAAGACAATAACAGGTCCAAAAAAAAAACTTTGATCACACCCATTTGTACAAGTATGTAGTGCGGAGCAATAGTGTTTCTGAGGTGGCCACACTATAGGGGTATAGCCTGGTACCATATAGTAGCTGGCTCCCTCCAAAGTTTCCCTGAATGCGATGGCAGTTACATAAGGATGCATTGTCACAGGCACACACAAGGGAGCACACTACATCACTGGATGGGTCCCTGAGGGGACAGTACTAAATGATGGCAGGTGTGTGGACAGTACCTAATGATGGCAGGTGTGTGTGGACAGTACCACATGATGGCAGGTGTGTGGACAGTACCTAATGATGGCAGGTGTGTGGACACAGAGGTAGCCCCAGCATCTACCGAGGGGAGGAGCCAAGCACACGAGAAGTGCCAAAAGGGGCATGGCTTACGATACTTCAGATATGCGCGTAACCATGTGACTCTGGATTGTTGCTAATGATGCATGCGAGCGAGCGCTAGAGGCTATGTCGTAGTCTCTTTGCATTGTAGTAATTGATGATACTTTTAGGGATTGGAGGTGGGCCACAGCCTAGGGAGGGAGGGGGGGTCAAGGCCCCCTGGCCCCCCCCCCCCCCCCCCCCTCCGGCCGCCTATGGGACAGCACCAAATGCTTTCACCCACACACAAGGCATGTACACAGTCACTACAGCCCCCACCCACCCAAGTAATACCTTCTTATCATCAAGGTTGGAACTTAATATCTGAAGGTGACAGTACGCACATACCTACATACATAACAGGTATTAAAAAAAAAACACATCTAAAACCTGTTAACTGACTATCTGTTGCAGGGATGGTTCTCTTATGACCTTCCACCTGGCCAGACGGGCGTAGTGCATGAGCAGCTGCCTCCAGTAACATGAGATGTCATCCATCTTCAAATGTTTCCATATGAGCTCATATCCTCTGCACAAGATCAAGAGAAGGATGATGGGCAATAATGTACCCGTGTGTTGATCAATACATACCTGTACATGTGCATGTGTGTGCATGTGCATGTGTGTGCATGTGCATGTGTGTGGATGCTATTGATTACAGGGGACAAGGGCATTCCCTTAATGGTCTGGGGACCTCAAGCACATACACATAATATGAATTACATAGTGTCGCCAACCAAGTCTCAAAACAAGAGAAGGTATTGCCGTGGAGGTAATTAAAACCTCTTCCCTTCACAACATCACCCTCAGAAAGTTAGTGCCACATAATAGGACCTCTATCATCACATGACCTCCTCCAGCATCACATGACCTTTCTCCACCATCACATGACCTCCCTCTACCCCACACCCACCTACTAATGGTATCTCTCTAAGGGATGGCTGTAGTATGCTGTACACCATGTACCTGTACATGACCATGTATATTAGCTTAATAACTTAATGGTTATGATCACACACACACACACACACACACACACACACACACACACACACACACACACATATATACACACATACACACCACACACACACAAACTACACATGCACACACATACACACACACACATCCACACACCACACACACACATTCACACACACCACACACACGCACACACACACACATACACACACACATACACACACACATATATACACACATACACACCACACACACATACACAAACTACACATGCACACACATACACACACACTACACACACACACACATTCACACACACCACACACACGCACACACACCACACAAACGCACACACACCACACACACGCACACACACATACACACACATACACACACATACACACACACATGCACACACATTCACACACATTCACACACACACATATATACACACATACACACCACACACACATACACAAACTACACATGCACACACATACACACACACACTACACACCCACACACAAACACACTACACACACATACACACACATGCACACACACACTACACACACCACACAGATACACAAACTACACATGCACACATACACACACACATCCACACACACACCACACACACACATTCACACACACCACACACGCACACACACACACACATACACACACACACCACACACACACATTCACACACACCACACACGCACACACACACACACATACACACACACATTTACACACACACACATATATACACATATACACACCACACACACATACACAAACTACACATGCACGCACATACACACACACATCCACACACACCACACACACATTCACACACACCACACACACGCACACACACACACATACACACATACACACACTTGAGTAAAGCCATGTCTAGTCAAACAAAAAAAACTATGACCTTCTCTAATTTAGTTCAAACTGTGCCTAACTACAGACCTCATGTACCTATACATACACTTCAATTATCTTGTCCCCAGGCCAAACCACTTATGAGTTACACAGACTTAATATTTTAATGTTTTGTAATAACAATGCTTATTCACGTGGGCGTTCCCATCTATAACTCAGGCAGTCGTTACAGTTGCGCAGTACTACGTAGACCCGCACAAGTGGACCACAATTGGACCACATGCACATATATAAGTCGAGCGCTTGACCGTTTATACGGTATTTATAGCTAGAACAAGGCGAAAATCTTTGATTCAAATTTTCCAAAACGTATATTATCAGAATAATGCGATATTACATAGTAAGCATCTGCGATAGTTGTATAATAGCGCGCCGCACAATACCAGAGTGGCAATCTAGATTTCAAAGAGTTATTAACTGTAATAGTGGATAAACACTAACTTGTCGTAGGCTATCTGAATCATCGTTTACACAGTAACCACAATGGTTGTTGGAGCGAAGGCCTGTTTACTGTGTAAACGATGAATACATTTTGTGGTAGAGGGCATTCAGATAGCCTACGACAAGTTAGTGTTTATCCACTATTACAGTTAATAACTCTTTGAAATCTAGATTGCCACTCTGGTATTGTGCGGCGCGCTATTATACAACTATCGCAGATGCTTACTATGTAATATCGCATTATTCTGATAATATACTTTTTGGAAAATTTGAATCAAAGATTTTCGCCTTGTTCTAGCTATAAATACCGTATAAACGGTCAAGCGCTCGACTTATATATGTGCATGTGGTCCAATTGTGGTCCACTTGTGCGGGTCTACGTAGTACTGCGCAACTGTAACGACTGCCTGAGTTATAGATGGGAACGCCCACGTGAATAAGTATTGTTATTACAAAACATTAAAATATTAAGTCTGTGTAATTCAAAAGTGGTTTGGCCCGGGGACAAGATAATTGAAGTGTATGTATAGGTACATGAGGTCTGTAGTTAGGCACAGTTTGAACTAAATTAGAGAAGGTCATAGTTTTTTTTGTGTGACTAGACATGGCTTTACTCACATACACACACATACACACACATACACACACATTCACACACACCACACACACACACATACACACACCAGTGATTTGGATAAGGTTTGGCTTTTGACCAGACATAAAGTCAACACATGACAATTTTGATCAGACATTTATAGATTTTGACCAGACATGTAATTTAATGAGTACAATCAAGAAATATAGTGTAACATTTGCATACACTAAACACTCTGCTAAAAAGCTATCCCAGTCATCAATATTTAAAGCAGCATGGCTCGTTGGTGCATAGCAGATGAAGCATGGTCCTTCACAGTAGTTACACGGAAGTTTGTTGATCCACTAATGAACGTGCGGTTGAAGTTTCTGGTGCTAGTTACACTGCAAGCAGACTACGGTTATAAAACATGTATAACTTTGGTATAAACGCACATAATTTGATTATGTGTGGTTATACCAAGGTTATGCGTAGTTTTATAGTTTATATAACCATAGTCTGCTTGCAGTGTTAGCTGGTCTTCAAACTGTATGCACACTTTGCACTTCAAAGCAAACACGTGGTCACGATCAAGGCGATCATAGGTAAGCCACAATGTCATGGCACCCACTTTTTTACGGTTTGTATAGTAAGACCACGCTTTTTACAAGGGCTATCATTATCAACCGCACTAACCGCTACTCGCGCTCGTTTCTCAGACATCTTGTCCGCGCATGCGCAATTCTACCCGTCAATTGTCTAAATTGGTCGGATAATGTCCGATGACCGGACGTTATCCAAATCACTGCACACATACACACACATACACACACACACACACACATACACACACATTCACACACACACACATATATACACACATACACACCACACACATACACAAACTACACATGCACACACATACACACACACTACACACACATCCACACACCACACACACACGCACACATATATACACACATACACACCACACACACATACACAAACTACACATGCACACACACACACACTACACACATACACACCACACACACAAACACAAACTACACATGCACACACACACACACACGCACACACACACGGCTCACCCACACACACACACACATGGCTCACCTCTGTGCAATGCCTTCCACAAGCTGATCATAGGCTCTGACAAACTCCAGAAGGTCCCTTTGGAAAGGTAATCATTGCATCCTCATAATCCCCTCCAATGCCACACCCTAGCCACACCCACCCAATCCCCTCCATGTCCTGGTCCACCGGGATGTAGTGGACCCACGGCTGCATCAGGGGGTAGAAGAACTCCGCCCACTCACTCCCAACATGGAAGACAAGAGACTTGCACAGGAACAGGTGCCTGAGGCGAAAGCTTGCGGCCACACCCCTAAAGTTAAACAGATACCTAGAGGGTGGTATGTGGTATGGTGAGGGTGATATGTGCTGTGGTGACAGTGACACTCTGTGAGGGTGATATGGTGAATGGTGAGAGTGAATGGAGAGGTCAGTAGGTGTGATCATGTGATGGTAGCCTCACCCCAAAAGATTGATGAGGGGGTGTGATGTGATAAATAGGAGGAGGAAGAAGAGGAAGAAGAGGAAGAAGAGGAGGGGATGAGGAGGAGGGGGAGGAGGGGAGGAGGGGAGGAGGGGAGGAGGAGAAGGGGGAGGAGGAGGAGGAGGGGGAGGGGGAGGAGGAGGAGGGGGAGGAGGGGGAGGGGGAGGGGGAGGAGGGGGAGGAGGAGGGGGAGGAGGGGGAGGGGGAGGGGGAGGAGGGGGAGGAGGAGGGGGAGGGAGGAGGAGGGGGAGGGGGAGGAGGGGGAGGGGGAGGAGGGGGAGGGGGAGGAGGGGGAGGAGGAGGGGGAGGAGGAGGGGGAGGAGGAGGGGGAGGAGGAGGGGGAGGAGGAGGGGGAGGAGGAGGGGGAGGAGGAGGGGGAGGAGGAGGGGGAGGATAAGGAGGGGGAGGAGGGGGAGGGGGAGGAGGAGGAGGGGGAGGAGGAGGAGGGGGAGGAGGGGGAGGGGGAGGAGGAGGAGGGGGAGGAGGAGGGGGTCGAGGATGAGGGGGAGGAGGAGGGGGAGGAGGGGGAGGAGGGGGAGGAGGAGGAGGAGGAGGGGGAGGGGGAGGGGAGGAGGAGGAGGGGGAGGGGGAGGAGGAGGAGGGGGAGGGGAGGAGGAGGGGGAGGGGAGGAGGAGGAGGGGGAGGGGAGGAGGAGGGAGCAGGGATGAGGGCTGGCTCTTACCTATACTTGCAGTGCTCTGCCAGGCCCACCTCCACAGCTGCAGGCTCTCCCAGTGTGTCCTGAGGAGGAAAGGCTTCTGAGCCGTGATGAAGGGATTAACCCCTCCCCCCCAGGCTTACAAGGTCAGACTTCCATGCCTGGTTCTTAGTGTAGGCTGCATCCACCTGCAGGGGGTGTGCCCTCGAGTATAAGATCAGAGGGTCTCTATCAGAACTGGTCCTGGGGAGGGGAAGGGTTGAGGGGGAGGAGGAGGAGGAGGAGGAGGAGGAGGAGGAGGAGGAGGAGGAGGAGGAGGAGGAGGAGGAGGAGGAGGAGGAGGAGGAGGAGGAGGAGGAGGAGGAGGAGGAGGAGGAGGAGGAGGAGGAGGAGGAGGAGGAGGAGGAGGAGGAGGAGGAGGAGGAGGAGGAGGAGGAGGAGGAGGAGGAGGAGGAGTGATAAACAGTTGTAAGTACACTGTAGTTATAATATAGCTACATTGCAAACTGTTAATGGCTGAATGTGGTGCCTATCGAGGTGTGTTCCCTCCCCTATCAAGGACAATGCCGCTACCATCATATACAGGTATGACATGCATGTGACCATCATATGACCATCACATGACTAGATCACCTTGATCCTCTGAAGAAGGCCACAGGAAGCTTCCTGCCCCAAGGCCAGCCAGCTGCTGCCCTGAAGAGGATGAAGGACGAAGACATTATGAATAACATTAAAAACTACAAGTGTCGCCAATCAAGTCTCAAAACAAGAGTGATAAATAAAAACCACTTTACCTCTCCCCTAGCTCAGTGAGGGACGAAGACATTATGAATAACATTAGAACTACATGAAAGCTACAAGTGTCGCCCTGCAAAGTCTCAAAACAAGAGAAGGTATTGCCATGGAGGTAATTAAAACCTCTTTACCTCTCCCTTTCCCAACATCGCCCCTCAAACAGTTCCTGTCAACATTATAGGACTTCTATCATCACATGACCTCCTCCATCATCACATGACTTCCTCCATCGTCACATGACCCCCCCACACCCACCTAATAATGGTATCTCTCTTCAGGTCCCAACGTCCCAGTCCCATTGGCTCCATGGAGATGGCTGGTCCCCCTGCCCAAAATGACCAGGCTGGGTACATGATGTCTGCATAGCTGGAGGTCTGGGTGTAGGGACAGGTAGCGGTGTTAGCAATGCTTGTCCTAAAACACTCTCCCCACCCCTCCCACACTTACTAGTCCCCAGCCCTCCCACACTTACTAGTCCCCAGCCCTCCAACACCCAGCCCTAATAAATAATGGTATGTATTGCACTCTCCTGATGTCTGTTGACCAAGCTCCTTCAGAAATTTTAAAGTCTCTGACCTGAATGAAAACTCCTGATGTCTCAATGGCACTGAACTTGGTTAGCACACACCTATACACGCCTACACACCCCTACACACATCCCACCGGCTAGCTACCATTACCCCCCCCCCCCCCCCCCTTTTCCTGGGCAAACAACAAGCTACATATAAGAGTGGCCCAGGGATTTATCGCCAAATTTAGCAACAGGGGGTGGGTTTTGGAATATATATATATATATAATGCAAAAATAAAAGTCTTCCCTCTGCACCAAATGGCATTTTTATTCTGACATGGCATGTGTAAACCAGGGGGTGGGTTTGTCAAATTAGGGGCAAACCAGGGGGTGGGTAGTGGAGTGGGAGCGGTTAATCTCTGATGGCATTCAGACTGCAATAACCAGCCATCCTATCATGTGATGACCAGCCATCCTATCATGTGATGACCAGCCATCCTATCATGTGATGACCAGCCATCCTATCATGTGATGACCAGCCATCCTATCATGTGTGCACAGTTTATAACTGCATGCAGTACAGAAATGTTTGAGTCGCTGTAGGTGTGGCATGTAGTGGGTGTGGCATGTAGTGGGCGTGGTACATACCTTACTGAACGAGAAGATGGGGAAGAGGCTGGACCTGGGGACCTGCCAAAGGGGAAGGTGAAGGACCAGGTGGGGGTAGGGGAGGGGGATCAGGTAGGGGTAGGGAGGTGGGGAGGGGAGGGGACCAGGTGGGGGTAAGGGACTTACTATAGGATGGTCGAATGTGTTCACCAAGAACTCAACATCAGGTAAGTCTCTAGCCACTTGGAGGAGGAAGTGTTCTATTCCCTTGCACCTGGAGGTACCAATCAAACGTCATTCATTCTGTGCTGCACGTATATAGTCGTGCCCAAATCCTAATCCATCGACGACGTTGTTAGGGTCTGGGTACGAGACCACTACAAACGTAAACACTACAGTACCTGTACTCAAACATGCAGTCCTTCTGACGATAAAGCTTATGGCCAAAGATCTGGTAATGCACTGCCCGTGGAGCATACTCGCGCGCGGCCTTGAAATCCTTCCACGTGATCCCTTCCTCCCGCCACGGCTGGAGGTCCTTGTCCAGCACACCCTCGTAACAGGTGCATCCCTCCGCCTCGCACTCCCGATAAGCGACTAGCGAGGTGTTGATCAGAGTCAAATAGCGTTCCCAACTGTGCCCTTTGAACAGAGAACATCATTCAGCAGCTCTTTCATATTCGTCACACAGCGGGAGCTGCTGCACGTACTGGTAACAAAGATGCCGCTCGATTGCTCACGTGAGCAACCCTTGTCCTTGTCTCCGTAACACGTGCCCTCGTCGGCACTTAACGTCAAGGTAACGTACAAGCAAAGCACACAGAGCCGCCCCCAAACAAACATCAAAAAATAAATTTGTAACATATAAAATGATTAAAAATTATAACCCGTAGTTACTGTACTACAATACATACTGATCGAGCAAGTACGTACCATTGTACCTGTGTGACTAAGGCAAAAGGTGATTGCATCAACTCTACCAATTGAAGAGGTCCATTCATAGGCAAGACACACTTGTTCTCCATTGTGATGGCTGGTTGCCAGGGGGTACCCAATGTAGCTAGCCTAACAGTGCTCATGGTTGCCAGGGGGCCACAGTTATGACCTCTCAGTGGTGAGACACACTCTCTCAAGTGACCCCAGCCATCAGATGACTGGTGATAGTTTCCTGTTTTATAATTATGCACAACGAATCAGCCTGAAGCAGAGTATGCCTTGTCCATATCTTGCCCCTGACGGAGGGGACGTATTCATAGCCACTAACTAGCATACAAACATATCACTGTGCACACTCAACATACATCGTACCTCCCACACCTTAGATGGCCCTACCATGGCACACACCTTATATGGCCCTACCATGGCACACACCTTATATGGCCCTACCATGGCACACACCTTATATGGCCCTACCATGGCACACACCTTATATGGCCCTACCATGGCACACACCTTATATGGCCCTACCATGGCACACACCTTATATGGCCCTACCATGGCACACACCTTATATGGCCCTACCATGGCACACACCTTATATGGCCCTACCATGACACACACCTTATATGGCCCTACCATGACACACACCTAGTATGGCCCTAGGTACTGTGAGACAGTTCTGTTGCTGCATTTCTTGATCCCTGGGAGCCAGGAAAGGGGGGGGGGGGGGGGGGGTGCCAAGATGGATGAATGGAATGGCTGAAGAAAAAAAGGGCAAAACAATACATGTATATCAGGGAATAATTTAACCGGATTCGCATCGCATTTTGCGAAGCAGTTTTTATTAGATGCGAAACAACTTCAAAACATTGTCGCAGAAAACTGCGATGCAATCTATCCGTGTTTGCAGGCACGTTGCTCAGTGTAAATGCTACGCGAAGAGAGTGCATTTATGGTACAAAAGAATTCCAATCAGAAAGCTGGCGCCACGTCGCATCAGCCACACTCACGTGACATTGCGATCGCGACATGACGATTAACGATTGCGTACGCGTACGAATGACATGAGCGCGCAGCGTACACAGCCGGCTTCGGGAAGAATTTTATATTAATAGAATTATCAAGTTATCAAATCATTACTAATTAAAATGTACGTACGTACGTACTACACATGAATATGCCAGAACGCCTACGCGACAGTGCCAATACGGGTGGACAAAATCTATAAATATTAAAACTTTTAATTGTGATGGTGACGGCCTGACTAGGGGAGGGGGGGAACTGGGGAAGTAGTGGTTTGACTCGTTCGCCTGAAAGCGATCCAAATGCACGCGGACGTGTCCGTGGGATAGCTCTGCTTTGTGTTCAAATGAAGAATCATCACACATCTCGGCGGGAACAAATTGCAATGCAACTGAACCAAGTTGCTAATCAATTTCGATTTTGCGGAGCAAAATTGCTATACAATTTTTAAAAAGTAAATTATTCCCTGTATATATCACATGACATCACAGAATTAGCTTCTCTCAAGTTACCTGCAGGACTCCTAGGAGTTAGGTTATCAAAAGTAATCTGCAGGACGCCTAGGAGTTAGGTTATCAAAAGTAATCTGCAGGACTCTTAGGAGTTAGGCTGTTTGTTCAGCATAGGACACATAAATGTAACTATCATTGTTTTCATACTGAGGTTCATGTACATCTTGTACACAGTTCATGTACATCTTGTAGGTTAAGTACTTATGAATACAATTAGCACAATTATGATACAGGCACAGTATTAATTGGCGTACATGTTGTGTTCACAAGCGGAGAGGTGGTGTGAAAGGGAAGGAGAGGTGGTGTGGGGAAGGAGGGAGAGGTGCTTCATGGCATGATAAATAGTACTTAGGGAGACAAGAGGGGGTGCTGTGTTGGGTACAAAGACTATGGTCAACATGGGAACCACACATGTACATGGGTCATGAATGTCACTAATATGAGCACACACACAGTGATTAAAAGTGCAGATAATAGATTCAAGCGACAGCTCCGCCTAATAGATAAAGCATCTCCCCCCCAGTTGTGCTACTTGGTGTAGACTTGGTGTCGGTTGCCCCTGGTGATGTGCTGGGGTTTGCCACTACCCTGCCCCATCTCCTGTCAGTAAGACATCATCCTGATGCTATCTCTGCCCACCAGGGACAGCATGGCCGGAGGGGGAAAGGCCTAAAACATGTCACCTCTATAGCTTGAGGGCTGGGGGTGTGTACAAATACCATAATGATTAATTCACAAGTCTCCACACCTCTATCATACACAGGTCCCCCATACACAGGTCTCCACCCCTCCCTCATACACAGGTCTCCACACCTCCCCCATACACAGGTCTCCACACCTCCCTCATACACAGGTCTCCACCCCTCCCTCATACACAGGTCTCCACACCTCTCTCATACAAAGGTCTCCACCCCTCCCTCATACACAGGTCTCCACCTCTCCTTTATGTACAGGTCTCCACCTCTCCCTCATACACAGTCCCTCATATACAGGTCTCCACCCCTCTATCATACACCTGTAGTCTCCACCCCTCCCTCATACACAGGTCTCCACCCCTCCCTCATACACAAGTCTCCACCCCTCCCTCATACACAGGTCTCCACCCCTCCCTCATACACAGGTCTCCACCCCTCCCTCATACACAGGTCTCCACACCTCCCTCATACACAGGTCTCCACCCCTCCCACATACACAGGTCTCCACCCCTCCCTTATACACAGGTCTCCACCCCTCCCTCATACACAGGTCTCCACACCTCCCTCATACACAGGTCTCCACACCTCCCTCATACACAGGTCTCCACACCTCCCTCATACATAGGTCTCCACCCCTCCCTCATACACAGGTCTCCACCCCTCCCTCATGCACAGGTCTCCACCCCTCCCTCATACACAGGTCTCCACCCCTCCCTCATACACAGGTCTCTACCCCTCCCTCATACACAGGTCTCTACCCCTCCCTCATACACAGGTCTCCACCCCTCCCTCATACACAGGTCTCCACCCCTCCCTCATACACAGGTCTCCACCCCTCACTCATACACAGGTCTCCACCCCTCCCTCATACACAGGTCTCCACCCCTCCCTCATACACAGGTCTCCACCCCTCCCTCATACACAGGTCTCCACCCCTCCCTCATACACACCTCCCTCATACACAGGTCTCCACCCCTCCCTCATACACAGGTCTCCACACCTCCCTCATACACAGGTCTCCACATCTTCCTCATACACAGGTCTCCACCCCTCCCTCATACACAGGTCTCCACCCCTCCCTCATACACAGGTCTCCACCCCTCCCTCATACACAGGTCTCCACACCTTCCTCATACACAGGTCTCCACCCCTCCCTCATACACAGGTCTCCACCCCTCCCTCATACACAGGTCTCCACCCCTCCCTCATACACAGGTCTCCACACCTCCCGCATACACAGGTCTCTCCACCCCTCCCTCATACACAGGTCTCCACACCTCCCACATACACAGGTCTCCACCCCTCCCTCATACGCAGGTCTCCACCCCTCCCACATACACAGGTCTCCATCCCTCCCTCATACACAGGACTATCCCCTCCCTCATACACAGGTCTCCACCCCTCCCTCATGTACAGGTCTCCACCCCTCCCTCATACACAGGTCTCCACCCCTCCCTCATACACAGGTCTCCACACCTCCGTCGTAACCTCTCTACCGTTATTAAAGCCAGGCTGAGGGAATTGGCACATGAGAACAGATAATTAATATCCCACTGTAGGACCAACAATCTGGTAGCACGTGATTCTTCTCGCCAGGGCCGTCGACTCGTACCCTACTAGTAACAGTGAGCGGTGTTCCATGGATGATAGAGTTATCACTGTGTTTTCTAAAGGCTTCCTCACAGGCACACACGTTATTACGAGCAAAGTGTGAGCTAAAGGTTAGCACGTACTGGAAACAGCGGCTACGGACGCGAGACGAAATTCGAATTTAAAAATTACTATAGGGGCATTAATTAGGATTCATTGCTGCACGCGATGTCACGGGCAAAGTATGCGTTCAGAAGAACGCTAGAGTATTTGTCCAGCGGTAATCTGCATTTGAAGGACAGTGTAAAGGCAATCTCCTTCTCCTACGACACGAGATGTGATAGCAGCAGTGGAGTGAGGCAAGACATACCCCCGTTACCACAGTGCAATGCACTTAACGTATAATCTGCACGCACAGGAGGTTTTTGGCCGAGCAGCTACCACCCATTCAGTATAAAAATCCAAATGTCCAGTTTATGATGAACAGAAACACCGTCTCGTCTCCTATCATAAAAGTTTATTTCGGTGTGGACAAGCGCAACTATGTATAGTATCTGAGCATACATATGTTACTTAGGTGATGGGAAGCAAGTAAACCTGGATGCTGAAGGCAAAGCAGCTCCGAGGATACTGCGCGAACTGTCTTCGATAGCGGGGAAACTAGAGTGAGTCACGTGAGCGCGAGATCCCGTCACAAGTTTAACTTTCTAATACAGTGCTCAGGTGAAGAGGGCAGAAAAAGCGGCCGAGTGCAACGTGGCCAACTTCGGGGACGCCAGACAGGGAAGACGCTGTATCTGCGAGGTACCTGGCCAGGTGCCCTGCCCGAGCGTTGTGCCCGTGAAGAACGTACTGCACACTTGGCATCAGAAGGGAGAAGCCGCCAAGTGAACTGTGTAGCCCCCCCCCCCCCCCCCCCCCCCCCGTGAATGTATCCATGTATTGTGGTGCGCGTTTCACAATGTAACAATACTAACATTAAACCTACTGTTACAGTATAATATGAATTGTTTCAGATACAGATGAACACATGTATACAGTTTAATAACATATGCGCGGTGAGATAAGCAATACGGTGTATAAAAAAGAGCCGGTACACAGGAGACTCAACTATAGTACTGCATGGGGTAGTGGCACAGCCCGTGCGGGGGGCTAAGGGACCACGGGCTGTGGCGGCCAACCTCGTAGACCATGTCAGACATGCAATTAATCGGCGGAAAAAGTTCTGCGATTTCAGGAGTAAATTGGGTCGCCGTACACGTGGGAGAGAAGCTTCCAAAGGCGGTCATGGTTGGGCTGCCGCGCGGGGTGCGTAGCAACACGTCGGTAGTGATCTCGGTAGGCATGACGAGGGGCCCCTGATTTATGAATGGAGGTTGAAGGCACACATTCCTCGGCGAGGTTGCGTGCGAATTCAAAATGGGGTCGTATTCGACGTCGCTATGCACCTCCTCCCCAGCACCTTCCAACGTCTCGTCGCAACTCAGAGGCGGAGGGGAGTACCTCTTCTGTAGGGATGCCATTTGTGTGCACAAGAGAAGTAACATGCAAATTGCGTAAATGCTTTAATAGTAGAGGAATAGTTCAAACTTACCTCAAGACAGTTGTGCGGACAGACCGGAGAATAGGTCTTCGCGTTTTGCAGACGCTCGTATTCCCTGCGTATGCTCTTGATGTATTCAATCGCTCCACGGAGTGTTTTCACCTTGTTCACTTTTTGCGTTCGAAAATCGTCGCCTAGCGTGCGGCGCAGAACGTTGTACTGATTGCGCACCTGGGCAACCCTTTGGCGCTCGCGGGCATTTTTCTGTATCCTCTTTTCGACCTTCACCTCCGGATAAGGCGAGCGAGACACGTAGTGCTGCTTCCTCTTCTTAGCAGACGGCCCGAAAGACTCGCTGCTATCGTCAGACGAGTGCGGAGCGCTGTCATGTTCCACGTCACCCATCACGTACAAATATTCAGTACAAAAACTATAACAGCCAAAAAAAAAAAATATCCCAACGAAAGTAATAGAAAAATCCCTCTAGATATATATACCCCAGCCGAGGCTATTACCATATGCAGATTAACTATTATTTGAAGAACATTGCAATCATAAATATCTGGGGGGCTCACGCCCACATTACAAGCGAACACGTTTTATACAACATTACAGGGTACAAATACGGAGGGACGGGCAGCTGCTAGCATTCATTTGAACTTGTGACAACAACATCACCCCTATATGTTGTCGAGCAAAGCTTTGAGACATGTTTGTTGACCCCTGCACAAATACGATGCAAAGCGTTCTCTGTCTGATGTCCACAGACCGTGGCATTGCCCATATTCATAGCATGTCGCGGGGAGCTCTTCCAAGGCTTGTTGAACCAAACTGAATAGTGGTGATGTAATCTGATAAGCCTACCTCCTAGGTGGGAAATTCATATACCTTGTAAGGAACACTGTCTCCTGGCTGGACAGAGTACTTAACTCACATGACTTTACTCCTTTCACTTTGATAGAGGAGGGGGATGGAGAGGGGGAGGGGGAGGTCTCCCCAAGGCTGTGCACACTATTTACTCTAACACTCACCTCTTTCAGTATCATCTTCATCCTTTGCGAGTTCCTTGATAAGCTGTTGTCTCAAGCAGGCAAAGTGAAGCTTCCCTTTATGAAGCATCTGGTGTGTATGTATGTGTATGTGTGTGTGTATGTATGTGTGTGTATGTGTGTGTATGTGTGTGTGTGTATGTGTGTGTGTATGCGTGTGTATGTGTGTATGCATGTGTGTGTGTATGTGTGTATGCATGTGTGTGTGTGTATGTGTGTATGCATGTGTGTGTGTGTGCATGTGTGTATGCATGTTGTATGTGACAATGTAAATGTATGTGGTCACATGATGTCAGTGGGTTAGGATTATGTCCTATTGCCTCAGGGCTAGTACATGTAATATCACAAAGCCACATTGTCTACCACCCTCCCCTCCATCCCTCAACCACACCCCTCCACCCTCCAACTCTCAACCACACCCCTCTCCCACCTTCACTGTCAACAGTAGCTTCATTTCTGGATGACCATTTCTGTTTACACAATACAGCATGTCTTCGTCAGTCAGACCCTGGGGAGATATCCGGACATACCTTCAATGAGGTCACCTCTCATGGCCACCCCCACCTCACATGGGTCACACCCACCTCACATGGACCACACCCACCTCACGTGGGACACACCCAACTCACATGGACCACACCCACCTCACATGGGCCCACACACCTCCCTCTTCAGTTGCCTCCACCTTGACATCACTGTGGGGCTTCCATGCCCCAGCACTCTTTCATTAAGGATGTGGTGTGTGATGTAGCCCTGGCGTGGAGGGGGAGTGGCATAAGTGGGCGTGGCATGGGAGTGATGCTCCGCCTACCACATCATGCGGATTCTGCAGCTCTGCAAAGCCATACTTGTGCATAAGGCTGGCATTGGGCAGGGGTCCGTAGGTGTTCATAACCTCTTCACCCTGGGAGGGAGGAGGGTGGAGGGAGAGGAGGGAGGAGGGAGGGAAGGAGGGAGGGAGGAAGGGGAGGGAGGGAGGGAGGGAGGGGAGGAGGGGAGGGAGGAGGGGAGGGAGGAGGGGAGGGAGGAGGGGAGAGAGGAGGGGAGGGAGGAGGGGAGGGAGGAGGGGAGGGAGGAGGGGAGGGAGGAGGGGAGGTAGGTAGGAGCAACATAAATATAGGGAGGGACTTGTACCAACAGGTAAGGTGTTGAAGTACACATGTAAAGTTTACCAAGCTAATGAGAGTGCATGTTAGAGATCAGAGGGACAATGCATGGTACCAATGTGTGGTGTAGATCACATGATCACATATGTAGATCACATGATTATGTGGTGTAGATCCCATGATCATATTGCTTACAAGGAACACAAAATGCATGTACATACATGCATGTACATGCATGAGGTTAAACGTATTAAGAGAAGAGATAGGGTGGGACAGGAGGGCAGGTCAGGAGGATGTGGCATGAGGGTGTGGTTGTCATGACAGCACCTTCTTGATGGTTCTGATGGCCACCAGCTCCAGATGGTCCTCCATGAAGGTCAGCTCCACGTGGTGGTGGGAGTGGTGGTTCAGCAGGTCTACAAAGGGCACCATCACTGTCCTCTGGAGGAGGTCCGGGTTAGAGCCGTCCGAGAAGCTGTAGCTCATCACCATGGAAACCATGTGCTCGTATAGGTCCTGGGTGTGGAGGTGTGGTCTGGAGATATGCAGAGTGAGGTGGGAGGGTGGGGTATGGTGTTAAGTGTGGAGTTACTAATGGTACATGTATGTGTGTGACAGGTGTGTATGGAAGTGGGGAAGGGTGGAGGGAGTGTTGGGGGATGGAGGGAGTGTTGGGTGATGGAGGGAGTGTTGAGGGATGGAGGGAGTGTTGAGGGATGGAGGGAGTGTTGAGGGATGGAGGGAGTGTTGGGGGATGGAGGGAGTGTTGGGGGATGGAGGGAGTGTTGGGGATGGAGGGAGTGTTGGGGGATGGAGGGAGTGTTGGGGGATGGAGGGAGTGTTGAGTGATGGAGGGAGTGTTGAGTGATGGAGGGAGTGTTGGGGGATGGAGGGAGTGTTGGGAGATGGAGGGAGTGTTGAGGGATGGAGGGAGTGTTGGGGGATGGAGGGAGTGTTGGGGTTGGGGGATGGAGGGAGTGTTGGGGGATGGAGGGAGTGTTGAGGGATGGAGGGAGTGTTGGGGGATGGAGGGAGTGTTGGGGGATGGAGGGAGTGTTGAGTGATGGAGGGAGTGTTGAGGGATGGAGGGAGTGTTGGGGGATGGAGGGAGTGTTGGGGGATGGAGGGAGTGTTGAGGGATGGAGGGAGTGTTGGGGGATGGAGGGAGTGTTGAGTGATGGAGGGAGTGTTGAGGGATGGAGGGAGTGTTGGGGGATGGAGGGAGTGTTGGGGGATGGAGGGAGTGTTGAGGGATGGAGGGAGTGTTGGGGGATGGAGGGAGTGTTGAGTGATGGAGGGAGTGTTGAGGGATGGAGGGAGTGTTGGGGGATGGAGGGAGTGTTGGGGGATGGAGGGAGTGTTGAGGGATGGAGGGAGTGTTGGGGGATGGAGGGAGTGTTGGGGGATGGAGGGAGTGTTGAGGGATGGAGGGAGTGTTGGGGGATGGAGGGAGTGTTGGGGGATGGAGGGAGTGTTGAGTGATGGAGGGAGTGTTGAGTGATGGAGGGAGTGTTGAGTGATGGAGGGAGTGTTGAGTGATGGAGGGAGTGTTGAGTGATGGAGGGAGTGTTGAGTGATGGAGGGAGTGTTGAGGGATGGAGGGAGTGTTGGGGGATGGAGGGAGTGTTGGGGGATGGAGGGAGTGTTGAGGGATGGAGGGAGTGGTGGGGGATGGAGGGAGTGTTGGGGTTGGGGGATGGAGGGAGTGTTGGGGGATGGAGGGAGTGTTGAGGGATGGAGGGAGTGTTGGGGGATGGAGGGAGTGTTGGGGGATGGAGGGAGTGTTGGGGGATGGAGGGAGTGTTGGGGGATGGAGGGAGTGTTGGGGGATGGAGGGAGTGTTGGGGGATGGAGGTACACTTGCCAACATACCTGAACAGATCAGGGTGTCTCTGCATGAAGGGAAGGACTATAGTCTTGAAGTCATGTGATATGTTCTCCATATCGGTGTGCACTAATTGGACCACACTGGTCCCAGCCAGGAGGGTATCGCGTTGGGACTGGCTCCATAGCATGGGGGGTCCTGCAGAGCCGTAGTTAGGGACCAGCTGAAGGTAAGGATACCACCTGCTGGAAGACTAGGGGAAGGGAAGGTGTGTGTGAGCATGTGAAGGTGTGTGTGCATGTGAAGGTGTGAGCATGTGGTAAGGTGTGCATGTGGTAAGGTGCGCATGTGGTAAGGTACGCATGTGTGGGGTGTGAGCATGTGAAGTTGTGTGTGCATGTGGTAAGGTGTGTGTGTATGTGGTAAGGTGTGTGTGCATGTGCAAGGTGTGAGCATGTGGTAAGGTGTGTGTGCATGTGGTAAGGTGTGCATGTGGTAAGGTGTGCATGTGGTAAGGTGTGCATGTGGTAAAGTGAGCATGTGGTAAGGTGTGTGTGTGGTAAGGTGTGCATGTGGTAAGGTGTGCATGTGGTAAAGTGTGCATGTGGTAAGGTGTGCATGTGGTAAGGTGTGCATGTGGTAAGGTGTGTGTGTGTGCATGTGGTAAGGTGTGCATGTGGTAAGGTGTGCATGTGGTAAGGTGTGCATGTGGTAAAGTAAGGTGTGCATGTGGTAAGGTGTGCATGTGGTAAAGTAAGGTGTGCATGTGGTAAGGTGTGCATGTGGTAAGGTGTGCATGTGGTAAGGTGTGCATGTGGTAAGGTGTGCATGTGGTAAGGTGTGTGTGTGTGCATGTGGTAAGGTGTGCATGTGGTAAGGTGTGCATGTGGTAAGGTGTGCATGTGGTAAGGTGTGCATGTGGTAAGGTGTGCATGTGGTAAGGTGTGCATGTGGTAAGGTGTGCATGTGGTAAAGTAAGGTGTGCATGTGGTAAAGTGTGCATGTGGTAAGGTGTGCATGTGGTAAGGTGTGCATGTGGTAAGGTGTGTGTGTGTGCATGTGGTAAGGTGTGCATGTGGTAAGGTGTGCATGTGGTAAGGTGTGTGTGTGTGCATGTGGTAAGGTGTGCATGTGGTAAGGTGTGCATGTGGTAAGGTGTGCATGTGGTAAAGTAAGGTGTGCATGTGGTAAGGTGTGCATGTGGTAAGGTGTGCATGTGGTAAGGTGTGCATGTGGTAAGGTGTGTGAGTGCATGTATGTCTATGTAGTGCTGAGCGGTCGTCACTGAGGCAAGTGACATCAATAGTCTGTAAGTAAACCAATTGGTATCAAAATCTAATACTATTCACCCGTGTTGAAGGTAAGAATGTCTAGTGTGCGCGGTGGCCATGTTATATCAGTGAAGTACAGTTTGCTGAATTGTTATAGCAATACACTGCACATGTGTGTGTGTGTGTGTACGTCTCCCAAGGTTACCTCTTGTCCATACTCTGCTAACATGGCAACCAACAGGGGCACCCAGCTGGACACGTTGTCCAGGTCCTCCGCGATGACGTCATCTTGTAGCAGACGCCGACGCACGGCAGCGCTGTTAGCGCACGTGAGCAGTGCGGCGCGAGGTATGTACGCGATCATCTCTCCCTCTGCTATTTCCTCCGTGGCGACCACGCCGATCTCCGCACACGATCCTCGGCGCCCGATGCGTATCTGTAAATGGCAGTTATCATAGCCACGCGGCATACGAGTGCTGCCAGCAGCTACGTGCCTTTGGGTGCAGCCGAATGCCAACTTGTCCACACCATCTCATAAAGGCAGCCACGCGAGGATCCTCGCATCTAGCGGCCATGGATGTCCTCTTCCTCCTCGTCACCCACGCACCGTTCGTGGTGGAATAATGCTTTTGCCGCCGCCGAAATACTTTCAACATGCCGTGTTTATTGTATTAGTAAATTCAGTGATTATAAAATAAAATAATATAATATCGATATATATCAATGGTAATTTTAATATTATTTATGACATATTTGTTTTAAAGGGTGCAATGAAGCCATTGAGTATTTCCAGCTTCGCAGTCGGGTACAAGAGAACGCTGGACCACTTGAGGGCGTGGCAGCTGAAGCTCCCGAGTACGGTGAAGAGCGTGGAGGTCACGCTTAGCACCAGGCCTAGCCGACACTGTGGAACGAGGTAAGGGTGTGGATCACGTGCTTGGTCTTAAGACGTTAATACTACAATGTTCGGTCTCACAGGCTGTTTGTATACGAGAACGTGCCGCAACTAAAATTTCACAATCCTCATGTAAAGGTGGACGTAACACGTGAACATCACCCCAAGCAGCGCCAAGCTACCATCTCACTGTTGTACGGTACGTACCTATCAGCGTGATATCACGTGGGCTTCATAATTGCCATCGACTTCTCCTGAGAGCGTGTGGCGTGGGCAGAGATGAGGGATTGGAATTCATCATGTGCGCCATTTAAATTATGCAATGGGTTATTCCAATTTATACACCCCTACAAGTACAGATGACAATAAATGGTGTCCAGGGGGGCGGGGTTGAAGGGAATATATGTCCCGGGGGGTGGTAATCTAAAGGCCTGTCCGGGGGGTTAGAAGGTATAATAGAAGCTTCTCCAGGGGGAATGGAACAACATACAAGCTTGTCCAGGGGGCATTTACAAGTCTGTCCTACAACCTTGGGGGGGGATGCTTTTGCAATAGACATATGCTCTGTCCACATTTATGCACTCCCCGTGTTGTTTGACACTTAAACTTGTTGGATAAAGCCGTTGTCCTATCTAAATTTCTCTTTACCTTTTACTACCACTAGCCATGCCTTGAGTGTGCAATGTACTGTGATCGTACATCTTACTACCACTAGCCATGCTTTGAGTGTGCAATGTACTGTGATCGTACATCTTACTACCACTAGCCATGCCTTGAGTGTGCAATGTACTGTGATCGTACATCTTACTACCACTAGCCATGCCTTGAGTGTGCAATGTACTGTGATCGCACATCTTACTACCACTAGCTATGCCTTGAGTGTGCAATGTACTGTGATCGTACATCTTACTACCACTAGCCATGCCTTGAGTGTGCAATGTACTGTGATCGCACATCTTACTACCACTAGCTATGCCTTGAGTGTGCAATGTACTGTGATCGTACATCTTACTACCACTAGCCATGCCTTGAGTGTGCAATGTACTGTGATCGCACATCTTACTACCACTAGCTATGCCTTGAGTGTGCAATGTACTGTGATCGTACATCTTACTACCACTAGCCATGCCTTGAGTGTGCAATGTACTGTGATCGCACATCTTACTACCACTAGCTATGCCTTGAGTGTGCAATGTACTGTGATCGTACATCTTACTACCACTAGCCATGCCTTGAGTGTGCAATGTACTGTGATCGCACATCTTACTACCACTAGCTATGCTTTGAGTGTGCAATGTACTGTGATCGTACATCTTACTACCACTAGCCATGCCTTGAGTGTGCAATGTACTGTGATCGCACATCTTACTACCACTAGCTATGCTTTGAGTGTGCAATGTACTGTGATCGTACATCTTACTACCACTAGCCATGCCTTGAGTGTGCAATGTACTGTGATCGCACATCTTACTACCACTAGCTATGCCTTGAGTGTGCAATGTACTGTGATCGTACATCTTACTACCACTAGCCATGCCTTGAGTGTGCAATGTACTGTGATCGCACATCTTACTACCACTAGCTATGCCTTGAGTGTGCAATGTACTGTGATCGTACATCTTACTACCACTAGCCATGCCTTGAGTGTGCAATGTACTGTGATCGCACATCTTACTACCACTAGCTATGCCTTGAGTGTGCAATGTACTGTGATCGTACATCTTACTACCACTAGCCATGCCTTGAGTGTGCAATGTACTGTGATTGCACATCTTACTACCACTAGCTATGCTTTGAGTGTGCAGTGTACTGTGATCGTACATTGCACACTCATTTCTAGGTGGTGTAGTGAATGTTTGAGCATCTCCGGTTGCGTGGAAGGGGCTGGTAGGGATACCATTTTGGGGGTCCTCCTTTGCTTTTGCTATTTTTGTGGAGATCTGTAACACTTTTTAAAAAGTGCTAAGCCTGTAGGCTGCGGTGTATTTTGACCACAAACAAGCTACATTTACGCTGTACAAGCTTTATCTAAGTAACGCGATATGGGAAGACAATTTCCCTTCATAATGGTCACTTGTGGTGCAGCAAGGCTGCTGCTATGATTCTGCTGGTGTCTCTTCCAAGACAGTCGCTGGGAATTCATGTCTCCCCAGGACTTTTAGTAGTTTCCTCGACTACTTAGATGGAGATATTAGTGGTACGTGTATAGCTGATGTCAACTTGTATGGATTCTAGACCCTAGCTAGGATAGCCTGTGCACATTAATTAAGTGTTAATCATCCAGCTTTCAATCCCTCTTTATATTATCTTAGGTGTGGGTAACACATATTACATTACATGGTGAGGATGGGTACCCGGCTAGCGTCGCTTGTCCATGGGTTTTGGGATATGTCCCCGACGATGTAGAGGCTATACCGCTACTGGCACGTGGTCATCACTAGTAAGTACTGCCTTAGCAGCTGGTGCTCTTGCCTTGGGCCTTCCACACACCAAAAAAAATAGAACTAGCTAGGATGGAGGTTTCTAAAGACTCCTAAAATCAGTTTCAAAGAGTTAGGCCTGCAAAATAAGGATGACTCCATGGTTACCATGAATGGTTCAATATCATTATTTGATATCCGTGTCCGTAGGCACTGTGTAGCAGTGATTGTTGTGTACATAGATGGGGTGCATGTGTAGAAATGGTAATGTCCAGTGGGGGGAAATATTCACTTGGAAGGAGAGGGGAGGGGGTGATGTATTTTGTTGCAGTAGGCATGATTTAAAAGTGCAGTCATAATCGCAAGCACTTAATAAGTCTGTGCGTAGTTAGATTGAGGGAAGTGTGCGCATACATGTAGTTGCCAACTTTTTTGACAAAATAATTTTGAGACTGCCCCGGACTGGAAGCCACACCCATACAACACCCACTTTAATCATCACTCATCATTCTGCCTGCAGTGATGTCACAGCGACACAGCACGATATAAACGTGTCAGTGTGGCACTGCAATTACATCATAATAATGATAGGAACTGAATGGATGGGGTACCATTGAACACAAAGGTACCATTCCTGTCAGGACTGCAACAGTAGGGTGTTGTCAATTGCTCCTGGAGGTAGCACATCTACAAAGCAAAAGCAATATATTATTAAAATCACATTTTGTAAGTATGTATAAGTTAATTAACCAACCATGCAAGGGTTTTGCAGTGGATAGGTTTTAGTTTCATATCACTTACAGGCAGTATAATGCAGATATTGTGGCTGCACCTGACAACTCTTAAGTAAATGCTGATAATTCAACTGCATGCATCCATCTCACTGTACTCACTGCTCTTCCTTCTCTGCGGGAGTGAAGGTGGCAAAAGAAGATATGTGGAAGTTGGGCAGAAGGAAGGGGGGTTGGAGGGTGGCTGGGGGGAGGGTGGCTGGGGGGAGGGTGGCTGGGGGGGAGGCTGGCTGAGGGGGAGGGTGGCTGGGGGGGAGGCTGGCTGGGGGGAGGGTGGTTGGAGGGGAGGGTGGCTGGGGGGAGGCTGGCTGGGGGGAGGGTGGCTGGGGGGAGGCTGGCTGGGGGGAGGCTGGCTGGGGGGAGGCTGGCTGGGGGGAGGGTGGTTGGGGGGAGGGTGGCTGGTGGCTGGGGGGAGGGTGGCTGGGGGGAGGGTGGCTGGGGGAGGGTGGCTGGGGGGAGGGTGGCTGGGGGGAGGGTGGCTGGGGTGAGGGTGGCTGGGGGGAGGGTGGCTGGGGGGGAGGGTGGCTGGGGAGAGGGTGGCTGGGGTGAAGGTGGCTGGGGGGAGGGTGGCTGGGGGGAGGGTGGCTGGGGGGAGGGTGGCTGGGGGGAGGGTGGCTGGGGGGAGGGTGGCTGGGGGGAGGGTGGCTGGGAGGAGGGTAAGATCTGTTTTGATTAATTAATCGATCAACTGTTTCCACTGCTCAGGTCGTTCACTATGTGGTCAAGTGTTGTACTAGTCATGTGGAGCCACGCCCCTTGCTCCAGGTGCTAGGGGGTGGGGCTCCACAAGACTGGTACACGCACAAATTGCAGGGGGAGTGGTCTAACAAATTACTGAGGCAATGTAGTGGGCGTGGCCAGACCATAGGGTGGTGTACGACGTGCTAAGGTTGGGCCACGCCCCAACCACAATGGATTTGCACTAGAATTCCTGGACAATGGGCTATCCGGGAGAATGTTATGATATTTGGGACTGTTCCTGTACATATGGGATATCTACTGCACTGTTGGGCCATGAGTATTATTGTTTGTGTGAGCTGCCGCCTGTTACATGTGTTCCTTTTATCACGCAGGTGACGGGGCCTCTCAGGTCATACCCACTAATGGACTTCGCCCAGATGACATCAAGAAGAAACTGGCTGAACACCTTAGCTGAACGCGTGCCACATGCAGAGGAGGATTTACTAAGCTAATGAACTGGACACAGTACCACTGTTGCCCATGGTTACACTTTAATCTTTGCGATTGACCATTTAAAAAAACACAACACCATTGCTATCTCTTATTTTATGATCACATCAGTGTCACATGATAACCACTCTAGTGTCACATGACATGATTGCTCTTATCCCATAATAGTACCATGTTGCTCTGGTATAAGTCTACTCACCTGTGGATATGATTTCACACATTTTAAGTACATAACTTACATGTAATTGGGGCAAGGGATGAGGATCCAGGAAAGGGTTTTGGAGGTGGAGAGGGGGTTCTGGGGGAATTAATCAGTGAGCTAGGATAGTCAGCCGAAGGTGAGATATATCCTGGGAGTTCTAAGAGAATTACATGTTTAGGTCTCGGTAGGAGGAGCTACCATGCTTAATTAAATTTGAATTTAATTACGCTTGTTTTCCGGCCGCCTTTCCGGTTGCACAATTTACAGTCTTCATTATTTATGCGCGCTTTGGGTAATTCTTATAGTACTAATGCCCACTGTATTGTTATTAGCCTGTTATTGATTAGTGTTAATAGTCAGGCTGATAGACATATAATTAAAACGTACTACAGGGGCGGATACAGGATTTTGTGTTAGGGGGGGCATATAGGGATGGGAATGGGGGCGTGCCCCTCCGAACTTGCCAGAGTGTGCGCAGTAAGCACCATCATCTCCGCCCCAAAACCCTAGCCACTGGTTTTTTGTTTTTTTTTTGCACTTTTGGAAGTTATAAAACAGAGTAAAGATACCTATAACAGTCACACTTCACAAATAGGGTCAATTAGAAGCATCCTCCGAGGGTATTTTCGACCATAGCTGTCAATGATAAGAACAATAATTATATTAAGTTCAATATCTTTGTGCACATACAATAACATTAACGCTGTCTTCTGCGATAGACATTTTAAATAAATCTCATGATAGTTGTAATATTTGGGAACATGGTAGGGGATGCATTTCTGTCTGCTATGGTTGTGACAAGAGAGTTTGGTTTAATAGGGGAATTATTCCACATGGTTTTCCAAAGCGCAATCTCTTGATGAAATGCTTGTGGAAAAGGCAAATCATCACTATAAAACTTGTATAGGTCGTCTGCAACGATAGCCTTTTCATCATCTTTGTAAAGATGCGAATGAGTTAAACATAATGCTCGTAAAACTTGAATAGTTAGATCCGAAAATCGAAGATCTAATTGCTGAATGAGACAATTCAAATATGGAATAAAAACAGCCAATTAAAAATATTCTTTTGGTGATTTAGCAGGAACATTGTTCCGCTGTGTTTGATCTACTACTTTCCTGACGGCCAATTAAAAATATTCTTTTGGTGATCTAGCAGGAACATTGTTCCGCTGTGTTTGATCCACTACTTTCCTGACGGCAATTGAAATTGAAATTCGCAATGTACGAACTGAACGCTGAACGAATGTACGAACTGAACGAACTGAACGCTGAACGAATGTACGAACTGAACGCTGAATGTACGAACTGAACAATAGAAAAAGTGCCACGTGTCAGGGGTGATACTTAAGCACGTACAACAGGTCTAGCGCCTGCAAGAGGTAAGACAGTGCGGCACTGATGACATATAATAAAATTCATTACAATGGACAGGAGGCGTATCCTTATTAGTTAGGGGGGGGGGGGGGGGGGGGGGGGGGGGGGGGGGGCATAGGCCGGGTTTGCCCCCGCCACTGTACTAGTTCACTCAGTAGGTATTAGGTAGCTGCCTTTCGTCAGCAGTGAAGTAAATCAGCCAGTACCATAGATATTGCTTCAATATCTATGCCCGTGGTACGAATCGGACTATAATATCTATGATGTAGTCTGTGCGCTACGTGGTCACAATGACGCTATTTTTCCCCCAAAATAAGTTCTCTCGCTGATCTCGTTCCCAGACAGTTCTCCCAAATAATGCACACGACACGTGTTCCGCTGGATTGGAGATCACTATAGAAGACGCAGGGAAGACGTCCGTACGATAATTGGAGGTTCGTGTGATTTTAAATACTTGCAACGTGCTACTGTGTATAGAGGATTTGCTGTTTATAACTATATAAGCTAATGCATGTGTCGACACCACACAAAGCAATTTGTACTGATGCTATATTTTTTACTGCTAACACATTACGCAGTTTGCTTGTACACTGATTACTAGTAACCATTTTTCTTTTGAACATTTCAGAACGGAAACGGTATACTCCAACGATGAGTGAGTGAAACAAGAGGAACGTGATTTCGAATACAGGCACGTAAGCAACATTCATGGTTACGGCATTAAGCCGCGATAACGGAGCTAGGGTAACGTACGTGCGGGTAGCGGCGTTGAGGCTCATTTGTTACGTAAAACCATGTGACCCGGCCTATGAAGACAAAAGGGACATGATATGATATGAATAATCCCCTGCACAATAGACCTTTTGCGCTTAAGATTAGTGATAGCGTGACTCCAGCAACTGAATTTGATTCATACTATCAGGATGCAACTTTAGCTTGGTGTTGCCTGGGATGTGCTATTGTGCAAAAGGTTAAGACGGTCATTATTAGCAACAATCTATTAACTTCACACATTCCTTATGACTTAGCAAGAAATGCCCAAACAGCTGCAATTTTGTGCTGCCCAACTAGTATATTGGAGGCAATGAAAAACCTCTGGGTCGTTTCGGTACAGCATGAGAGCATTAGAACTTCAAACTGTTTGTTAATAGCCGCTATAAATAGATAGTGACGTAACCAAACAATTCGCCATCCCAAAGTCAGTGCTGGGTGCAAACCTCAACTAGTGTGCATTGCAAACCAAGTAGTGTGTGGCGCAACTGTCTTAGTGCGTGACCTATGAGACCACCGTATTGGAGTGCATTGTCTTCTCTCATCACCCGCTTGCCTGCACCCTACATGTGTGCAGCAGCTATGGTGAGACAGTTAAAATGCATGAGGGGGGCTCACTGTACTGTGGTGTGTTTTGTAGCTGAAAGTTGGTTGTAGGCACTCCATTGGAGTATGTGACACTTTCCCTGCCTTAAGTGGATTTTGTGATGATAGCGAGTGATGTAGCTGCCCCCCTGATGTAGCTGCCTCTCTGATGTAGCTGCCCCCCTGATGTAGCTGCCCCCCCTGATGTAGCTGCCTCCTGATGTAGCTGCCCCGTGATGTTAGATGTGTACCAGAAGGCCACACTGCTTGACAAGGCCCAACAAGTAGACAGTCTCCACCTCCTCCCCCCAATAGCCATCCATCCACAGCTGAAGCTTGCTATGTTATTTCCTTCTCACATTGCATGCTCTCATCTATATCTGCACCTCTATTCCAGGGCCACCTATGGATGCCCTCTATTCCAGGGCCACCTATGGATGCCCTCTATTCCAGGGCCACCTATGGATGCCCTCTATTCCAGGGCCACCTATGGATGCCCTCTATTCCAGGGCCACCTATGGATGCCCTCTATTCCAGGGCCACCCCTCTATTCCAGGGCCACCTGTGGATGCCCTCTATTCCAGGGCCACCTGTGGATGCCCTCTATTCCAGGGCCACCTATGGATGCCCTCTATTCCAGGGCCACCTATGGATGCCCTCTATTCCAGGGTCACCTATGGATGCCCTCTATTCCAGAGCCACCTGTGGATGCGCTCTATTCCAGGGCCACCTATGGATGCCCTCTATTCCAGGGCCACCTATGGATGCTCTCTATTCCAGGGCCACCTATGGATGCCCTCTATTCTAGAGCCACCTGTGGATGCCCTCTATTCCAGGGCCACCTGTGGATGCCCTCTATTCCAGGGCCACCTATGGATGCCTTCTATTCCAGAGCCACCTGTGGATGCCCTCTATTCCAGGGCCACCTGTGGATGCCCTCTATTCCAGGGCCACCTGTGGATGCCCTCTATTCCAGGGCCACCTGTGGATGCCCTCTATTCCAGGGCCACCTGTGGATGCCCTCTATTCCAGGGCCACCTATGGATGCCTTCTATTCCAGGGCCACCTATAGATGCCATGAGGTTGGTGAATTGGATAAGATGTCCACTGTAGTCAACTGCAGCAAAGACTAGCAGAGACTTCAGCTCAGGCAGCAAGGTCACCACAATAATGGAGGAGGAGCAGAGTTAAAAAAAAAATGGAGCAGGTATGAGGAGAGGGAGGTGTGGTAGGAAGAAAGCCTGCTTCTAGTTAGTCTGCAGAAACCAAAAAGGTTAAATATTAAATACTCTCCTGTTGTTTTGTGTTGGGTTTGGTGGAAGTGTGGTTATAATAAACCCCTCCTCTTTTGATCCAAAGATAAATAATTGCACTGCATTAATAATACAGTACAGTTCACACTTGTGGTGTCATTCTTTTATGGATTGTGGCGTTAACCATACTAATGGTATCTTATCATACGGATACATTGTAGTTTGAAGTATCAAGAGGCATGAACCCCTACGGTATGTGAGTGAAGCTGGTCTGTGGATCTGAAGTCAGCTATCGCAGTGAGTTACAGTAATCTATTATATTGGAAATGGACACCACATGTAAGTCTAGAATCAAGTAACATGATTTCTCATTTAAAGTTATAATTATTATTAAGTGCCTAAAATAAAGTAACATGTTGTTCTAATAATTTCTCATTTAAAGTTATAGTTATCAACTGATTTAATTGATAATGCAAAATTATGCATGCCTATAATTAAGTAATATGATTTCTAATCCATTTCTCGTTCATATAATCAATTAAATGATCAGATACACATTACAGCATTACAGTGTATTGATCAGTTTCAGTTTAATGGTCTTGGGTGGCCTGCCTCAATCACGAGTAGGGTATTAGTAGATATAGTTCATTCAGGTATATTAAGACTGGATACACTATATTTGGAATTAGAAATTTCGGCAAATTCAAACATTACAACATGCCAATTTTCTGTTTGGGTGCTTCTTTCTTTATACCAAATCTTTGTTCAATGATCCCCAAATTTATTCAATTCATTGTTGTCATAGCAACCTTAGTTGTTTATTGCATCGTGCTCTGAAATATAGGGGAATACATCATTACATTATCCATCTTTGCACGCAAGTCACACAAATGGTCCAAAGAGTTAGTGGTGGATGCTAGTTTTTGCCCTGCCTGCACTGCCTCCGGGATCTTGTGCTGGAATAGCAGAAATTATATAATGAATTTGCTACATTGCAAGAGGGGGGGACACCTCTTCTTTCGCCAAAAGATACAAAATGAAGCTGCCATGAAATGCACATTGCACACCAGTCCCACACATTGTCTCTGATTTCGAACATAGTCATCTAAGTCTTCAATGACTATTACCGATATATATATGTATATAATCGAGAATGATTGCAGTACTCGTACGCATATCAAAAGTCTATACAATCAGAATGCCAGGAAAAGTTGCAAGCATTAAGGGACAGTGGGCAGCAAAGCCGCCGAAGGTGCCCGGTGAGGCTTCACAGAAGAAGAAGCTTTGCAAGGAGAGCTACTCCATTTACATATATAAGGTTCTCAAGCAGCCTGAATGGTGCCTGCTGTCTTCCCTATATGCCAACTTTTTCCCTTCTAACAGCTTATGCACCTTGGGCTTTGCTGCTACATGTCACGGGTGGGGGGATGCCAAGAGTACTGCTTTGTGTGGTACCTCCATCCTTCAATACACCATGCACTTGGTAATCCGCAGTGTTACAACATACCTGCTGATAACAACTCTTGCCCAGAAGATGTAAAAACCTTTGCCAATACCTGTGGATGCCTCCCCATTTACATGTCATGGGTGGGGGGTATGCCAAGAGTACTGCCTTGTGTGGTACCTACGTCCTTCAATCACTCCTCCCTGCCAACAGAGTTGGCCACTCCCAGGCCCCTGAGCAGGGTCTTTTCCCCCATTACGAGAGAGGAAAGGATTAAAATCAGTGGATTTTGCTGAATCCCAGCAGGAGCTGTGTCTATGCCGAGCTCCTCCAACTTGTCAGGTTGGAGAGCTAGACACTATCTATGCCCCACTCCTGCATCTATGCCCCACTCCTGCATCTTATTCAGACGCAGGGCTAGACACGGTTGCTTAAGGGTTCTTACTCCCTTACCTCTGCCTTCTGCCCTCTTACAATGTGTGTTGTGGCATAATTATTAAAGTAGATTATTTATTTTTCCTCTTAGTTGTAACCACATACCTATTCATCGTCATTGACAACAGACACTCTAACCTTATAAGTATATTCACCTATAATAACTTCTCTACTGATGTTTTAAGATCTTGTGGGAGGCAGCAAAGGTATATGCCAAGGCAGTTGTGCTGCCTCCACACACCTTTTTAAAGGCCTGAAGGGGAACCATGTCTATGCCCCACTCCTGCATCTTATTCAGACGCAGGGCTAGACACGGTTGCTTAAGGGTTCTTGCTCTCATTATCCTCACAGCCACTGCTGGCTTAACATGGGGGTGCAGCTCTAGATATTCAATGACAGCTTGATTGCTCCATTATTACTGATAGAGGCTCCCTTATATAGCTGTCATTCATACGTATGTTTGGGAAAAGGCATGCAGGGCCTAGGCTCAATACCTTTACATTTTCAGGTGAAATCTGAACTCTTCCAATGGTGAATACTTTGTAAAACATACTCTAGCACTAGCAGCACATGATAGGGAGCTCATGAATTCTAGTCAGAGAGAAACGTGAAGATGTGAATGGACATTGTTTAACTACCTTGAAGTACTTCTGGCACCACAACTCGGCCCGCCAAAACTGCAGAGAACGCAACCATCACTACAGCCAATTTATATGTACTACAATGCATGCATAACACTTTAAAATAATAAATACAATAAAGTCATCGCTTGACCAGAACGGGTTATGCACATGACATTATCGGTGTGAACAACAGTGTCCTCTGAACTTTCTACATGTACTTCTCTGTGGTTGATGTATGTATCCATGAATAAAAAAAGTCATTGGTGTTATAGCGTTAACTCGACTTTGATCCCAAGTGTGATTAGGTAGTTCAGTTTTTTTCCCAGAGCGCCCTGGTCGTTGGACTGGTGCAATATCACCACAGACAATTGCTTTTGCAACCTTAGATATAGTAACAGTACAATCTTTATTAGTTGAAACTGCGTCAATAATGAAATTAACATTAGCTGTGGACCAATGTATCACTAAGTAAGGAACTCCTGTTCTTGGTGGCAAACACAGAGCCACATCTGCATTAACACCTTTACCATGATGATAGCGCACTGCTTGAGCTGTACCAACTCTGTAATCCATAGTATAGTTGTAACAAGAACTTTTAAAGAAATAGAAAAACTGTCTGGAGCTAATAACAACAATAACTTTCTTGCACTTTTCATGGTTGTATAATTATCTGCTGTTCTATACAAGGTGCCATCTGTCAATCTCGGATGACTCTCAAGGCCACCTCCACTGCATAAATGAGTATTGTGATCGCCAAAGGCATACTCTAATAAAAGTGGTAACTCAGGAAACTGTGCTGCTAACATTACCCTGCCTCTTCCCTTAGCAATAATCTGTATTTCTTTCTTTTTCCTCATGTTAATGATACGTTTTGTCAGTGCATGTTGTTGAATATTTGTACAGTCATTCCTCACAATCTGTGAGGTTTTCTTGATGGACAAAAAACAGTCGATATGCTGTGGTAACACATTGCATGCTGTTTGAGCTGAAAACCTACTGATTTTCTCCTCCATACCTGATGTAAATGATATGTTACTTAATATTGCCATAATGCCTTTTAAAACCTGTTTGTCTTAGGATTTGGTGTCTCTTTCAGAGACGATATTAGACCACGAATCCTGGAGGACTGAGGGAGATATTCGGGAGGAACCAGCTCAACTGCCGCCTCTTAAGTTCGGCTCGGCAGTCCCCAATTCCCCGTAACTTATGGGTGGCTTCTGCCCACAGGGAGGGATCTCGGACTGGGTTACTGACCCACCGGGTGCCATCTTCACTACACTGCTGGGCACTCTTCTCCACTCCAGCACTCTTTTCTTTCAAAGGTGACGCAGGTGGCGTATCCTCTACAACTGCAACATCATCTATTGAGTGAGAGATAGGTAAGATCTTATTTAAATTCAGTATTTTACCCTCAATCTCCTTTTGGTGCAACTCTCTCGCTGCCAAATCTGCCATAAGTTTTTCGGAGAAGTCCTGCTCCTCCCTGGGTGGCGGTATTTTTTTCACCATATTCACAGGGTTCACTGGGGTGATTGCTACTGAGACGCTTTTCCCAGGGGCCGTTTTAATGCTCCCTGTTTGTTCTTCTCCTCCTAGCGTCTCTCGCTCTATAGGGGAAAGGTTTCTGAGGTAAAGTTTGGGGATCTTTGTTCCTCCAATCTCACTTGTACCATTTTCGCTCTGTTTCAATTTTCGTTTCCCTTTTTCAGCCATTTGCTGGGAAAGGAAAGAAAGGATATGTGATGGAGATATATACGCAAATTACTGGGGAGAGGTTATTAACCACATTTCCACCAAACCCTGTATCAATTATTAATTATATACGCTTTCCCACGTATATGCACCTGGAGTAAGTTAAAGGGCTTACTTAGTATTTCATACATAGAGTGGGACCTTACAGTAGCATGCTCTGTAATTGAGTTATAAACAACCACAATATCCTGTGTAGCAATAATAGGGCCATTCTCTTGTATGCATGATCCTGTTTTTAGACATTTTTGAAGATGTTTTACTTTGGAATAGCATTTTTTAAGTTCTAGTGAGTCTATAGTATCTTTTGAGAGCTTGATTTTTTCATCAATTGTACCTGAAATTTCACTTCTATTCATCCAAGAAAGCAATGCAGAATCATAGATTGGTGCATCTTTACAACGTTGCAACCGTACTTGATTAGCCTAAAAAAGTTTACCTTGTTTTATATACCATTCCCATATAAGGTCCTCAAGCAGCCTGACTGGTGCCTGCTGTCTTCCCTATATGCCAACCTTTTCCCTTATAACGGCATATGCACCTTGGGCTTTGTAGCTACATGTCATGGGTGGGGGGATGCCATTAACTAGAAGGCATGATTAAGTTGTTGGCTAGACAGCATGTTAGCCTGTTTGGCTAGACGGCATGTTAGCCTGTTTAGCTAGACTGCATGTCAGACTGTTGCAAACTTCGTCCAGTTCATATGCAAGACTTACCTTGGACATGATGGATCCAAGCATCTTAAGGAAAGTAGAGCAATTTATGAACTCCACTACTTCGTACTGCACATTTATAAGTATCTTCTCTGGCCACTCTTCCTTCTGCTCCTCCTCGGCCCACTCTTCCTCCTGCTCCTCATTGGCCCCCTCTTCCTCCACAGCCCCCTCAGTGAACACTATGACTGCTCCATTAATACTGAGATAGAGGCACCCTTATATAGCTGTCATTCATCACAGAAATTGCATTGCTATAAAGTGTATAGTTTAAAAACCATCCTGCCCAGATTGTGCATCTGAATGGACACACAGCTTATGTTTTTCTTAGCCCACTCTCCATGGCAATGTGTAACCAACCTCTGCTGCAGCTTAAGTCAAGGTGTATATTTTAGCAAGATAATTTTGACAGAACCGGCATTACAGCATAATGAAACTGTGTGCATACATTTCGAACAATAATACAGGTTCCACACTCTAAACAAAAATATTCTGTCAATCAAAGTAAATATTCAATACTAAGATGCATTCTACCAATGGAATCAGATAGGACTACATGATAACTATACCAAAGCTACATATTACATACACTGACAACTTAAAAATTAAAACACTTACCTTCAGCCTCCTCCTCCGTCATAGACACTTGGAGGACCCAAGAGTCCTCCAAGATTGATTTATACTTGTGAGGGATGTAGTGTTAGTTGATGTTGCTGTATTAGTGATAGATGGTATACTGGTTGGTATTGTTGGGTTAGTCACATATGATGTATTGGGTAACATTGCTGTATTGGTGGCAGATGATGTACTGGTTGATATTGTGTTGTTGACAATGGGTGGTATTGTGACAGTTGATGGTATTGAAGAGGATTGTGTGGTAGTTGGAGTTGTTGAAGATTGTAGAGGAGATAAAGGTACTGAGGTAGGTTGTGTAACAAGTGATGAGGGTGAAGGTACAAGGGTAGATTGTACAGAGGATGATGAGGTCATTGGGGTAGATTGAGTGACAGGTAATGATGATAGTGTTGAAGTAAGTTGTATAGCAGGTAGTGAGGATAAAGGTGTTGAGTTTGCTTATGTATCAAGTGATAGAGGTATAGAAGTGAATTGTGTAGCAAGTGATAAGATTGTTGAGGTTGTTGAGGTGTATTGAGCCTCAAGTGATGAAGATGCTGGTAATTCAGTGGATTGTACAGTTTGTGGTGTAGTAGATTGTGTGACAAGCAATAAGGGTATTGAGGTAGATTGTGTAGCAAATGATTGAGATGAAGGTACCAAGGTAGATTGTCTAACAAGTAATGAGGGGACTGAAGTAGATTGTGAGCTTAGTGATGAGGATAATTGTGTTGTGGTAGATTGTTTTGTTTGGGGTGTTGTAACTTTTGATTTTGGTGTGGTAAATATTTCCATGGATACTTGTGGAAGTGATGTAGTAATGGGTATCAGTGGGCCAGTGGATATTGTTTCAGTTGTAACAGGTTGACAAGTGGATGTTGTTTAAAAATAGTTATAGTAGAGTGTTCACTAGATGGAGTTGTATTAACAGTGTTTGTTACAGTGTTTGGTTGTATGAGAAGTGTTGGTATAGATGATGAGTTTTTGATAGGGCTGTAGTCCATCAGCAATGAACTATTCATAGGTGATAAAGGGGATGTATCTGTTGGTAAGTCTGGTTTGTCCCTAAGGTTGTATGTTCTTTTTTGTGTGTGCTGTTGTTGCGTACCTCTTGTCTTAGGTTTTCTTGGTGGCATTGAAGTTTTCGGAGGAGGAGTGGCAGCCACTCTTCCTCCTGCTCCTCCTCGGCCCCCTCTTCCTCCACAGCCCCCTCAGTGAACACTGACTGCTCCATTAATACTGAGATAGAGGCACATCACATAAATTGCATTGCTATAAAGTGTATAGTTTAAGAAATGGCTGCCCCCTCATGCTCATCAATACTTGGGTAGTACAAACCTTTTCTTTATCCACTTCTAGTGATAATTCATATGCTTTGTCCTGTTCTTTATGTTGGTGCTCCAACAGGGGCTGGGGGGGGGGGGGGGGAGGTGACTGATAATCAATAGTATGCGTGTTTGACAAACCAAAGATAAACATGTTTGTAAACAGTGTATCTCATTCTCACCTATGCTTTGTACAGTGATTTGTGTGTTGACAATGGTATTCTGACCAGCCAAGAGCTCTCCATTAATCCAAGGACTGTTCTGGTTCGATCACACTGGAATCTGTGAGCCGATTGGGACCATCTGTTTCTCGGTTCGCGAGTTATACGCGGGTCGCAAATGTATATATTTTAGCAGCTGCAATGATTAACAAAATTACAATTACACAGATAGTTAATCGGGCAGATAGTTATTTATGATGGTACAGTTTTCTATCTGGCAGTCGACAAAATATTCTCACTGATCATACTTTGGTCCTGATGGTTTTCCTGACTTGTGGTTTTGTCAGAGTTTGTACCTTGTGCTGATTGGTGAGGTTTCTGCATGTGATGAGTTCATGGTATTCTTTGTTCCATGCAAAGCCAGACACCTTTTGCGGAGAAAACAATTACCTTATCACAAATGAATTACTATTAAAAGTTAATAATAGGGGGATTTACTAAAAAAGGTTCCAATAAACATAAGCAAACATCCTGAAGAAGGTCTTCGTTGCCAAAATCATACCTCTTAGTACCTCTGGCTGAGTTAGGCGGCGGCCATAGATGTGCTCGAGGACAAAGGTGACAACTGTCCCTGTTGTAATGAGGAAATAATTGACATCATAAAAATGGCTACTTCAAAAATAAAGCCTCAGATTGAAATACACACAGACATATACAAAATCAGATGTATTTTTTAATCTTTAATGCATGTATAGTGGAGGAGGATATCACAATTGACAGTAATCAATCGGACATGGTGGATTGAATGACTACACACACATAAATGCCACAGATAACATGCTACCTATTAAAACACAAGTGAGTTGTTTGCTGCTACAGAAGGAGAATGACATGTTAAAGATGGCATCACCATGGAGCAATGTGATGCCATTTTTGGACACTGCAGAGTGAACTTGGTCGTTAAGGACATTGCAGGCCTGCATGACTTTGTTGTTTTAAGAATGAAAATTTTTAAATTTTCAGAATCGGCCTTGTTGATGGTAGGCGTAGGCTGCTGTTCCCTTTCCAACAAAGCTACAAATGTACTAGCATGAATATACCATTAACAAAAACACAAACTACTTCTGTCAATGTGTGCAAATAGTTTTCTGGGCCATCCACCTGGAGTGGGGACAAAGGACTCTTATACTCAATGGCTGTGCGTATGAAGGATAGGATGAGGATATCTGAAGTGATCATGCGATATACAGTACCGCCCACACACAACTTGACAACGCGCCCGAGTCTCGCTCGATACATGTACGCGTCTCACCCGCGTGCAGTCGAGACTCGCCCGCGTGCATTCGAGTCTCGCCCGCGTGCAGTTGAGTCTCGCCCGTGTGGAGTCGAGTCTCGCCCGCGTGCAGTCGAGTCTTGCCCCGTGTGCAGTCGAGTCTCGCCCGTGTGCAGTCGAGTCTCGCCCGCGTGCAGTCGAGTCTCGCCCACCGTGCAGTCGACAGCTATCGAATCATCTTTTTCGAAGTGAACTTAAAGCATGGGAGAAGGCTAGAAAATGTGTCAATAAACTAGCAACTTGTACTGTATAGAAGCCAATTAAGGGTATTTTTTGTTGCCAGCACTATCGTTTTATCTAATCTATACTGTGGATCGCTTAATTGTATTTGAAAATCAGTAACAGATAAAATAAAGCTTGGCACAACAATCAATTAAATTAATTGGCTTAGGGTATTCTAGAGTTCTAGTATCCTACCTGGCAGTGATTCAGACATTTTGCTCAAATGTTAACGGAAGCACAACTGCAGCTGTATCTGTTATCAGTGCAACAGCTGCTATATAAATTTATTTGTACACAGAGGGCGTGGTTATGGCGTTATTGTTCCCTTGAGCTCAGGTATACGTTTGGGGTACATCAGACAAACCTGTAACATTGTATGTC
This sequence comes from Spongilla lacustris, assembly GCA_949361645.1. Lineage (NCBI taxonomy): Eukaryota > Metazoa > Porifera > Demospongiae > Spongillida > Spongillidae > Spongilla > Spongilla lacustris. The sequence goes on from OX442415.1 coordinate 1,245,308, forward strand.
GGGACGCGCGTACGCGATCTAGTCTCGCCCGCGTGTAGTCAAGTCTCGCCTGCGTGCAGTCGAGTACGCGGAGTCGAGTCTCGCCCGCCTGGAGTCGAGTCTCGCCCGCGTGGAGTCGAGTCTCGTACGTGTAGGATCGAGTCTCGCGCGAGTCTCTTGCGCGACTCGCACACGCGTGTGTAAAGTTGCGTGTGGGCGGTATTGTATATGTATATAATCGAGAATGATTGCAGTACTAGTACGCATATCAAAAGTCTATACAATCAGAATGCCAGGAAAAGTTGCAAGCATTAAGGGACAGAGGGCAGCAAAGCCGCCGAAGGTGCCCGGTGAGACTTCACAGAAGAAGAAGTTTTGCAAGGAGAGCTACTCCATTTACATATATAAGGTTCTCAAGCAGCCTGACTGGTGCCTGCTGTCTTCCCTATATGCCAACTTTTTCCCTTCTAACAGCTTATGCACCTTTGGCTTTGCTGCTACATGTCAATTTACACATATTTTGTTTTTGGATCTATTTGTGACAGTGCAGAGAAGTCAATTTATTCAACACTTTTAATAACGTGACTATCAACATAATTTTTTTTGGTACATCCACCATACCATGTGCATGCAGTTGTGATACCGAAGGAAGAAGCGGCTCTGACAGCCACTGGCTTGACATCATGGTTGGGGACATCCTGTTTGACATTTTCTCTGTAGCCCTGTGCCCCCCCCCCCCGGCTGGCGCTAACACACTGGAGGCTCGCCTCCCCCAATCATACCCTACAGCAACGAACACCCTATGAGACTCCTCCCTGCCAACAGAGTTGGCCACTCCCAGGCCCCTGAGCAGGGTCTTTTCCCCCATTACGAGAGAGGAAAGGATTAAAATCAGTGGATTTTGCTGAATCCCAGCAGGAGCTGTGTCTATGCCGAGCTCCTCCAACTTGTCAGGTTGGAGAGCTAGACACTATCTATGCCCCACTCCTGCATCTATGCCCCACTCCTGCATCTATGCCCCACTCCTGCATCTTATTCAGACGCAGGGCTAGACACGGTTGCTTAAGGGTTCTTACTCCCTTACCTCTGCCTTCTGCCCTCTTACAATGTGTGTTGTGGCATAATTATTAAAGTAGATTATTTATTTTTCCTCTTAGTTGTAACCACATACCTATTCATCGTCATTGACAACAGACACTCTAACCTTATAAGTATATTCACCTAATACCTTCTTTACTGATGTTTTAAGATCTTGTGGGAGGCAGCAAAGGTATATGCCAAGGCAGTTGTGCTGCCTCCACACACCTTTTTAAAGGCCTGAAGGGGAACCGTGTCTATGCCCCACTCCTGCATCTTATTCAGACGCAGGGCTAGACACGGTTGCTTAAGGGTTCTTGCTCTCATTATCCTCACAGCCACTGCTGGCTCAACATGGGGGTGCAGCTCTAGATATTCAATGACAGCTGTCACAATTTTTGTGACAGCTGCTGCAACTGCCCCTGTTGTAATGAATGATGAAATTATTGTTATTGTCTTAAGGTTTGCGTACTTTCAGACTTTCGATCTTGTGGCTGTGGCTGTTGTTGCAGAAGAGCTACAAATATACTAGCATGAATTTACCATTAACACAAACACAAACTACCTCTATCAATGTGTGCAAATACTGTTTCAGGCCATCCACCAGGTGGGGGGACAAAAACGTCCCCCTCCAGTCGAACAAGTTGGCATGGTCTATAGTACCAGACAGGCAGTTAAATTGTACAATATTCTCATCTACCACCAGACATACCCGTCTCTGTCCAGTTGGTAGGTTAGGCCACCTAATAAAGTTTTCTACTGGAATGCCGCTAAAACATTGCAAGGGCTTTTTCGAATACTGGCAGGCATTCAAACATTCCTGCACTTTTATAGCCATGGCTTCCATGTTCTCCCTATGTTCCTTACTGCCAGTAGATGAAGTTTTATGTACCAAGTGACTATCAAAAGGTCCATGTCGAGACAATGCAAAATTTTCTATCGTATGTACTCTTTCAACAAAATTCCTCTTAGAATGGTATTCAGCAAATGACACTTGAACAATTTTTTTAGTTTAAGAAACTTCAACAGTCTAACTAAACGCATTTGTACCATCGGGCTAGATGGTCCATTATATCCACAACTAATATTAATACACCATGAACTTTACATCACTCGTGCCATAAATGCATTTTGCAAGCGAATGATTTGCAAGCTGGTCCACCACCTGATGGACCATAGGGGTGGACCAGATGTTGGACTAGGTGATAGTCAACAAAATTCCTCTTTGGTTCGAAAGTTACGTTAGTAATTCTCATATAGGATTTGACCCTGATTATGAATGTCAAAAAACAGGACTCACTTCTAACGGGACTTCTATGTCTGGGCAGTTAGAATGATAAGGCTCGACAGCTATCAGTTGCGGCATTAATGATACGCACTGCATTTGGCTCGAGAAAAAAATAGCTCGACTTTGGCTATAAGGAGGCGGATGTGTTGCCAAACACCTATCACTTTCGTTCATGCCACCATCAAGGTGTGTGTGTGCATTTGTCGTGAAACATAATAGATTTTGCCTTTTTGTTGATCGAGGGTACAGACCTCAAACGGTCTGTTCGGGGTATCAAGTCCGATCGATCTAGCCATGTGTACGCTGCTACAAACCTTGGCCAACCATCTACTATCAGGGCCAAACACCTATCGCTTTGGTTTATGCCGCCATCAGTGGATGGTTGTTCTGGAGTATTGATCAGCAAAGGGTGTAGACGTGTTAACGAGGAGGGCAACACTATGACCAAAGTTTAAAATCAAGATGGAGCAGTTGTAAGACATGGTACGTCAGTGGAGACAGCTGTGTTGCATACGTACTAATTCTCATGTTGAAACAATCATATAGGGCTAGCTTCAAGACTTAGAGAGATGTATTGTTTTACCCAACACACTTTTGCTGGCTTGAAATGTTTCTCGTCGTCTATATGTACATCATAACTACTACACTAACAATAACCGATAACAAATCACCATTAGTTCATATACGCGTATTAGTTAAAAAATAAAAAATAAAACTAATAGTTGGTCAGTGTGCGTGCTTAGTTCGAGAGCTACCTTAGTTCAGACTGGCACGTACGTAGTGAAATCCTAGCCCTGATGATGTCCTGTGGTGCGAAAGCGATAGGTGTTTGGCAACACATCCGCCTCTTTATAGCCGAAGTCCAGCCATTCTTTTCTCGAGCCAAGTGCAGTGCGTAATTAATGCCGCAACTGATAGCTGTCGAGCCTTATCATTCTAACTGCCCAGACACCCTCCCGACAACCACACGGTACAACAGCCTCAGATATATATGATAGAATAGTAGCCACCGGTTTACTTCTTAATTCTCCAGTATCAGAGTATCCATCACACGCACAGGTTTCCAGAATACAAAAGTGAACCAAAAAAAAAAAAAAAAGTACGGTCAACCTTAGGATCGTTTCGTCATGCCATATTTAATACATAAACACGGAGGCACAATGCACGCCACGTGGCAACATTGCACGTCAGCAAATCGCAGATGTGGACGACAGCAAATCGATGATCTGTACATGAGCACATCAGCTAATCGCTTATCTGAACCACAGCAAATCAATGATCTTTATCACAGCACAACCGCAAAACCGCGACGTGAATGTAATGACAGCCTTGGCCTACCGGGCCACCGTAAGGACCTGTATCCAGGAGGTCACCCAATCCTCCGACACCAGTGTGGGAGAGTGACTTGTCCACCCCGTGGGAAATGTCCCCTGGACATTCTGTACTTGTGCACAATGTCCATCCAGACATTCTGCACTAGAAATGTCCCCCACTCCCCCCCCCCCCCCCCCAATACTTCCTTGTGGGATAACAAAGGAAACAAGGAATTTTTTTGGCTGGTTTTTAACAAAAACCCATTTTTCTATAGCGTAAAAACCATCCTGCCCAGATTGTGCATCTGAATGGACACAGCTTATGTTTTTCTTAGCCCACTCTCCATGGCAATGTGTAACCAACCTCTGCTGCAGCTTAAGTCAAGGTGTATATTTTAGCAAGATAATTTTGACAGAACCGGCATTACAGCATAATGAAACTGTGTGCATACATTTCGAACAATAATACAGGTTCCGCACTCTAAACAAAAATATTCTGTCAATCAAAGTAAATATTCAATTAAACCAATACTAAGATGCATTCTACCAATGGAATCAGATAGGACTACATGATAACTATACCAAAGCTACATATTACATACACTGACAACTTAAAAATTAAAACACTTACCTTCAGCCTCCTCCTCCGTCATAGACACTTGGAGGACCCAAGAGTCCTCCAAGATTGATGAGTCCTCTAGACAGGGATTGGAAACGGGTCACGTGAGCCATACATTTTACAATAGAAGGCTATGCGCCGTCAATGCTATAATGGTAGCACCTTTTGAGTTTGGTGAAACCCGTATCGAGAGTTACGTTAGTAATTCTCATATAGGATTTGACCCCGATTATGAATGTCAAAAAACAGGACTCGGATCTAACGGGACTTCTATCAATCGGATCGCTTTGCTTGTTGTCGGTATCGAACAAAAAGTCGAAAGAGCTGTTTGATGTTTGTTTGATGTTTCAAAACTGTGTGGTTCAAGAGAACAAACGGGATCCTGTTTTCCTAGTCCCCAGACGGAACATAGTAACACCATTTTTTTCTTCTTCATTTATTTGTAAAATATTCGAGATAAAAACCGTATGCAAATGGTGCCAATACGTTCAGAATTTTAAACAGCAGTGTCCTTTTGAGTCAGATACACGTGGTTCCTATTGGACCTTGAACTAAGAACAAATACATATATCGATAACTATACTGGGGGAAAAACTCAACACAGGAGCCTTTTCAAAGAGCATCAGTGCTATAGATGGGTTCAGAATTTCTAGTTATATCCGTACTAGTGGGTATTTTCATTGGGATCGCTTGTTAAATTAGCTCTGGCTAGAAATGGGTTTCAGGCCATACAGGGATGATAGATGCTGTAAGCCACATCTACTTGAGCTTAAATAGAACTACACGTGAAGCTATTTCTTTGGTGTTCCTGTTTGTAGTTTATATCGTTTGCTATTGTTAGTGACGTTTTTGTCAAAATGCCTTCACATCAGTGTAAGGCTAGAGCTAAACATCGAGGGGAATACCTCCAAAAGTGAAAGGAAATATTGAAAGAGCGGTCAGAAGAGAGCAAAGAGAGCAAAGAAAAAGCTCAAGAACGATATCATTGGAACCCCGAGGCAAAACTAACCACTGAGGAAGAACGATATCACCAAAATCCCAGCCGTAACTAACAAACAAAAACCCGTTTTTATATAGCGTAGAAACCATCCTGCCCAGATTGTGCATCTGAATGGACACACAGCTTATGTTTTTCTTAGCCCACTCTCCATGGCAATGTGTAACCAACCTCTGCTGCAGCTTATGTCAAGGTGTATATTTTAGCAAGATAATTTTGACAGAGCCAGCATTACAGCATAATGAAACTGTATGCATACATTTAGAACAATAATACAGGTTCTGCACTCTAAAACAAAAAATAAATTCTTCTGTCAATCAAAGTAAAATATTCAATTCAACCAATACTAAGATGCATTCTACCAATGGAATCAGATAGGACTACATGATAACTATATCAAAGCAACATATTACATACACTGACAACTACACTTACCTTCAACCTGGCCCGCCTCCTCCGAGATAGAAACCTGGAGAACCCAAGAGTCCTCCACGATTGATGAATCCTCCACCATCAACAGGCGAATATATGGATGGATGAGAATAATATAGACAAAAGTAGCATGCATATATCAGAACAATGTGCATTTTTAGATATGGTCTGTTACCTCTGCACTCCAGGACCCAGGGAGCAGGTCTGAATCACTGATCTCCTGGATTATTTCTACAATAAAAAATTGAGTCAGCAATAAAATTGGCAATTCATATGTACATATACGGGGTGTTTCACAGTCAAGGAAAATGCAGTTGAATAATTTTTGATAAATGCTCTACTAAAATGTTGATGTAAAAAAACTAGATAGAAAATGAATTAACGAATTAACATGCACTAAAACATACCATTTTAAAGACATCGAAACGTTGCAACATTTTCTAAATTGTATCATACCTTCAATAAGTGGGACAGTTCACACATAAATTGCGCTTTGCATGTACAGGGTGTTTCACAATGAATGAAAATAGTTCATAAATTAACCACAAGCAGTTCATTACATTTAAATTGTTGGTAAATGCTTTATTAATGTGAGCTTAATTAAATATCAATTTCATCATTAACCCTTGTGCTGCGGAAGGCGACTAAAGTCGCCTAATTCAATTATTTACGTACTGCGGAAGGCGACTTTAGTCGCCGAGCAGGATTTTGTCGGACAAGAAGCTGATAGAGCGGTCCATCTTACGTTATTTTGTTTCTAAGTAATTCAACACACATCGACAAGTATCTATATATGTCTCTAACCGGCTCTGTCGTCTCCGATAACAAGACGTCAACGGTTAGACGGCTTCTGTTTACGGCTATAAATAAACAAATTAGCGTATTCTCAGTAAGCGCTTAGTTGTCATAAAATGACTCGTTTTACAGTGTGTGGGTTCACAAAAAGTCCTTAAACACTTATTTGTAAAAAATTTGCACATCAATACTCCACAAACGCTACGAACTTGTTCGCTCAAGCATGCCGATACGGACGGACATTTTGAACACAGGTAGGGAACGTCCACTAACAGTTCTACTTACGTTATTCGTAACCTACGCCCTTTTTTCATCCGACTACGATAATAGGAATACTCGTAGATGCTCTGTTTCGAAGAAAGTATCCTCTTAGTTACAGACGCCACAAATGAAATTTAGATTTGAAAAACCACTCGCCTTTGAATAATTAATTAGCGCAGCACAAGGGTTAATTCAATTAACGATAAAGAATTCATTAATCCCAATAGCACGTAATTAGAGCATTCCAAAAGCTCCAGCATCTCCTTCAATTATAAAAAGATTTCCTTGCCGAATTTATTCAAACCACTAAATCCAAATACAGTGGCCACTAAATCAAGTACATTACCAACTTCTAAATAATTAAGTTTAGTTTTCAGCTTTTAACTAACTATTAACCTTACATGATTGAAATGGTAGGACATTTGGGACTCTTATCAAAATTAGTTATTAAACAATATTGTATTATTATAACATTGAAGATAAAATTTATTTCACTGGCATGTCTTCTTTTGAGAAGATTTTTAAAACAATCACCAAATAATTGTGATGTATTTAAAATCTTATAAATGTGATTCGCTATATATTTTAAACGGTTAATGCTATCAATTTCCGATTTTTTATACTTCTTACTACATTGTAAAGTATATTTTGGAGTCTTGCACTTACTGCGTATTGCAACGTTCGATACCCCATCATGTTGAAATGTGCCATAACCTTCTGTAGGAATAATCAAATAGCTTCGACCTTGGTTTGTAGGCAGAGGTCCTATATCTATCGATTTGCTCTGCTTTGTGCAGTCCATTACGGAGATAGAATTGATCAACTTTTTCCGACTAGGGCAAAACGCAATGTCCCAAGTGGTTGCCTACATCATAGATTATTTAGACAGGGTTTGGAAACGGGTCACGTGAGCCATACATTTTACGATAGAAGGCTATGCGCCGTCAATGCTATAATAGTAGCACCTTTTGAGTTTGGTGAAACCCGTATCGAGAGTTACGTTAGTAATTCTCATATAGGATTTGACCCCAATTATGAATGTCATAAAACAGGACTCACTTCTAACGGGACTTCTATCAATCGGATCACTTTGCTTGTTGTCGGTATCGAACAAAAAGTCGAAAGAGAGCTGTTTGATGTTTGTTTGATGTTTCAAAACTGCGGTTCAAGAGAACAAACGGGATCCTGTTTTCCTAGTCCCCAGACAGAACATAGTAACACAATTTTTTTTCTTCTTCATTTATTTGTGAAGTACTCGAGATAAAAACCGTATGCGAATGGTGCCAATACGTTCAGAATTTCAAACAGTAGTGTCCTTTTGAGTCAGATACACGTGGTTCCTATTGGACCTTGAACTGATAACAAATACATGTATTGATAACTATACTGGGGGAAAAACTTAACACAGGAGCATTTGCAAAGAGCGTCAGTGCTATAGATGGGTTCAGAATTTCAAGTTATATCCGTACTAGTGAGTATTTTCATTGGGATCGCTTGTTAAATTAGCTCTGGCTAGAAATGGGTTTCAGGCCATACGGCGATGATAGATGCTGTAGACCACATCTACTTGAGCTTAAATAGAACTACACGTGAGGCTATTTCTTTGGTGTTCCTGTTCGTAGTTTATATCGCTTGCTATTGTTAGTGAAGTTGTTTTTGTCAAAATGCCTTCACGTCAGTGTAAGGCTAGAGCTAAACATCGAGGGGAATACCTCCAAAAGTGAAAGGAAATATTGAAAGAGCGGTCAGAAGAGAGCAAAGAAAAAGCTCAAGAACGATATCATTGGAACCCCGAGGCAAAACTAACCACTGAGGAAGAATGATATCACCAAAATCCCAGCCATAACTATCTTTACTACAATGCATGCATAACACTTTTAAAAATGATAAATACAATAAAGTCATCGCTTGACCAGAACGGGTTATGCACATGACATTATCGGTGTGAACAACAGTGTCCTCTGAACATTCTACATGTACTTCTCTGTGGGTGATATATGTATCCATGAATAAAAAAAGTCATTGGTGTTATAGCGTTAACTCGACTTTGATCCCAAGTGTGATTAGGTAGTTCAGTTTTTTTCCCAGAGCGCCCTGGTCGTTGGACTGGTGCAATATCACCACAGACAATTGCTTTTGCATCCTTAGATATAGTAACAGTACAATCTTTATCAGTTGAAGCTGTGTCAATAATGAAATTAACATTAGCTGTGGACCAATGTAAATGTATCACTAAGTAAGGAACTCCTGTTCTTGGTGGCAAACACAGAGCCACATCTGCATTAACACCTTTACCATGATGATAGCGCACTGCTTGAGCTGTACCAACTCTGTAATCCATAGTATAGTTGTAACAAGAACTTAAAGAAATAGAAAAACTGTCTGGAGCTAATAACAACAATAACTTTCTTGCACTTTTCATGGTTGTATAATTATCTGCTGTTCTATACAAGGTGCCATCTGTCAATCTTGGATGACTCTCAAGGCCACCTCCACTGCATAAATGAGTATTGTGATCGCCAAAGGCATACTCTAATAAAAGTGGTAACTCAGGAAACTGTGCTGCTAACATTACCCTGCCTCTTCCCTTAGCAATAATCTGTATTTCTTTCTTTTTCCTCATGTTAATGATACGTTTTGTCAGTGCATGTTGTTGAATATTTGTACAGTCATTCCTCACAATCTGTGAGGTTTTCTTGATGGACAAAAAACAGTCGATATGCTGTGGTAACACATTGCATGCTGTTTGAGCTGAAAACCTACTGATTTTCTCCTCCATACGTGATGTAAATGATATGTTACTTAATATTGCCATAATGCCTTTTAAAACCTGTTTGTCTTAGGATTTGGTGTCTCTTTCAGAGACGATATTAGACCACGAATCCTGGAGGACTGAGGGAGATATTCGGGAGGAACCAGCTCAACTGCCGCCTCTTAAGTTCGGCTCGGCAGTCCCCAATTCCCCGTAACTTATGGGTGGCTTCTGCCCACAGGGAGGGATCTCGGACTGGGTTACTGACCCACCGGGTGCCATCTTCACTACACTGCTGGGCATTTTCTCCACTCCAGCACTCTTTTCTTTCAAAGGTGACGCAGGTGGCGTATCCTCTACAACTGCAACATCATCTATTGAGTGTGAGATAGGTAAGATCTTATTTAAATTTTCTTATTTGTTGGCTAGACGGCATGTTAGCCTGTGTATGTCAGGCTGTTGCAAAACTTCGTCCAGTTCATATGCAAGACTTACCTTGGACATGATGGATCCAAGCATCTTAAGGAAAGTAATTTATGAACACCACTACTTCATACTGCGCATTTGACAACATGTGCATGAGCCAAGTTAGGAAGGTAACAGTTCATTTTGCGTGTTTTGCTTGTGGAATAGTTGTTTAGACGGCTGTCTGTGATGATTGGTAAGAACCGAATTAACAAAAAAAACTTACTCCTTCCTTTGTCGTGACATCAAGAGGAGCTGTGTCTATACCGAGCTCCTCCAACTTGTCAGGTTGGAGAGCTAGACACTACTCCCTTACCTCTGCCTTCTGCCCTCTTACAATGTGCGTTGTGGCAGTAATGGTGGCCTGTTTAGTAATAAAGATGATACATTTAAGTACATTAGTAACACTTACACAAAACTAGGCAGGCCATCAATGGTTAAGTGGTAGCATAGAGCAGCGGTTAGCTTAGCCTTAGCAGCGAGGGGAAGGCTTTGCTCCCACCATCCTGATTAGCGATTAGGGTCAGCAGTAGGGTACGGGGAGTGAACAGCCTGCAATGTTAGGGATATAATGCTAGGGTGCAGTGCTGATGCTGAATAGCATGTACCTCCTGCTCCAGACTTGTCATTATTTTCTGCTTGATCATGCCTTCACAGCCCTGTTGTGCTCCATTGTGATGGTTACTCGAGCAAGAAGTCTTTGTTTACTTCAACTTCGAGCCTGTAACTACTATGTACAGTTTTATATTCCAAACAGCATAAGAACTGCCTGGTTTTTTGGTATCTCCTGGGCGTAGAAAATCGAGTGACCTTCCAAAGCTGCTATAAGAGCACCTGTTATCTTGGCTGACATATGCACGAATGGTGATCACAGAGGGAACTCAGCCTTTTCGCCTATGTGGTTGGAGGGATTGGGTGGAGTAATCAGCAATCAGACAGCACAAGGTGACTAGAAATATCCCTAGACCTTTTTATGACCTAATCTATAAGGTCTGGGGATGTGTTGAGAGCCATGCCAATATTGTTTGTAGCTCAAGTTGATCTGGATGGTTTCTGGAAGGCCCTGTTCCACTTAAAAACCCAATTCCAGAATTTGGAGTGCAAGATAAAGAGGTGATGATGATTTTAATGGCTGATAACTGATTCCAACAGTTACACACCGTACTTGGAGATGAATTTTTATATTTCACGTCGCCATCTGCGATAAGATTGGACACTTAGAACTGGACATTGGAGTCACGTGCATGAGCAACATGTATAATGGTTGCTAAGTATCACTGTGACCTATTCCTCTTACAATGAACTGATGACCTCTAGACCATTTCCTCAGTTTGCTTTTCCTGTCCCCTAACTCTTTGCTGCATTGAGTGTCATCCTCTTCTAAGTTCAGTGGGCATACGAGTCCCAGTGCATGAACATGTTAGGCTTGCGGGAACGTCAGAATAACACCATAACCAATTTGAGTAACCGCTCTTGATCCCAGGCTCATCGCAGGGATGGACGAACACACGGACTCCACCTAAGCTGTTGGCCTTTATTTAGGATAGCACGAGCCTGGTCTGTTTTGAACTACGAGGGCAGGGCACTTTAGCCACCTCCACCATATGGCTACATGGGAATGTATTGGGTTAGTGATTTGAATCAATTACGATTTAAAACCTTGAGTGTGTGTTGCCAACAATTGTGCCACCAAAGTATTGCTGTGTGTGGATGCAGAATGACTGTGGGACATTGTCTTAACAAATGGACCATCATGTACAGTAAACTCTTTATTTGTGAAATGTGACTTTGATGGAGAAGTAAGAACATGTTAGTGCATCCAGTTATAGAGGGATTGGAAGCTGGATAATTAACACCTAATTAACACGGGCAATTCTGGCTAGGGTATAGAATCCATACAAGTTGTACATAAGAACACAACACAAATCCAAGTATTAAGCAAGATAAACCGTTAGCAGCTCGGCATTTAAGCAGCAGTAAGATGGCACACTGATTGTGGTGAATGTTAGTGAAGAAGAGAGGCATCTAGGAATCCAGCCTTGCTGCATGCACGTATGTAGAGAATCAATCGACATGCAAGAGACCTGCAACAACTAAGCATACCTGAGTACAATGTAGATGATCGATGTTGCCATCTGTCTAAAAAATCTGCATCTGGATTACCAATGCAATATTTAGTGTTATTAATAAAACTGCAACTGCAGCAGAGCATCATCAACTGATCTTAAGACACGTGGGAAGTTATGCATTATTGCCAGGTCATCAGGACTGAATTTTTTCTTTAAGATGGTTGCAAACAAGTCGCACTGAATGTTGACGTTCAAGGTCACTACTACTCTGGGTCCATGGCCATTATGTAGCATAACGTAAGTGGGTTGATGGGAGCTATAACCCATGGGGAAGGGAGAGTTATCTTCAACAGATGAGCACCAAGATGCTCGGATGTCAACAATGTGCCACATGTGAAAGCAGAAAGAGGAAAGGTAACTATGGTGTTCAACAATTCTGAGGAGTTGCACGCAGTACTCCTGGAAATGCTGTGACAGGTGGTCGGGGGGAGACTACTGAAAGTCCTGGAGACACCTCAATTGCCAGTGTTTGCCGCGGAAGAGACAATACCGGACTTACAGCACCAGCCTTGCTCCATTCCGCGTATTTAAGATGGCGAGCAAGGCGAAATGTTTTCCCCATTGTGCAATTTTGATATAGAATGTACAGCTCAAATACAGCTTGTTGGTGGCTAAAATACGCATCTTACTACTCATCTAAAAAGTCATTACGCTCTCCACAAACAGCGCAAAAGGTCCTACAGATTAGGACCCTCAAAATGGTATAACTACCCTTCCGCTCAACTAGTGACGCTCTAACATTCACTACGCCACCTAGAAAACATTGTGCAATGTACGATCACAGTGATGAAAGGCATTGCTAGTGGTAGTAAGACGATAAAGGTAAAGAGAAATTTTTTTTGACAAAAAATCATTTTAAAAAGCACAACTAGAAGGAATGTAGATAGGACAATGGCTCAAAATAGTTCATCCAACAATGGGGGAAAAGCATTTCTTTCTGCCTGGGTCGACCCGAATCCACCCAGGTTTGGAAGTGTGATTCTCACTTGCTCGCATAGTCTGCGGGCATTGAATAGGGCACGTGATGAGTTTCTGATCCCTCTGTATATTATCCCTGGTGCATCCTTGTTGCTATTTGAAGTTGTACAAATGCAGCCAACACATATGACTATTATTTCAGTGGTGTTCACAATTGCACTACTCTTAGCAGAGACGTCTTGTATCCCAGTCCCTGACCACAGATGATATACTTGCTATACTGTTAAAATAGTTGTTACACATGGTATAGATGGACCAGGGTCCAAACAGCTCAGGAATCGCTTGCAGTTGTAATGCAATGGTTTGTATATGACTGCACCATTAATACTGAGATAGAGGCTCCCTTCCCTTATATATAACTCATTCATCACAGAAATTGCATTGCTATAAAGTGTATAGTTTAAGAAACGGCTGCACCCCCATGCTCATCAATACTTGGGTAGTACAAACCTTTTCCTTATCCGCTTCTAGTGATAATTCATATGCTTTGTCCTGTTCCTTATGAAGAGATCTCCATTAATCTAAGGACTGTTCTGGTTCATCTTATTTGGATCTGGATACATATTTTACAACTGTGAGCTAATTGGGAATTTTCACTTATCATACTTTGGTCCTGCCGGTTTCTTGACTTTTGGTTTTATCAGTTCTACCTTGTGTGCTGATTGGTGAGGTTTCTGCATATGCATGAATAAAAATACAGTCAATGTTTGTCAATTCGTCACTCTCCTCTTCATTCTGGGTGGCAGGGATTGTGCCGTCTCTTCATCTCCAAAATCATCATCTGTTAAATGATAGACTGGGCATGTGACAGGTCGTGGAATTAACAATACCATAGTTTGTGTCCTCCATATATTGTACCATGTCCTCCAGTCGCCATCTTCCATGTCTTCTCTTTGTCTGCTTGCCTGATAAGTCTAGAATGTGGAGACATGTTTTCAAGGATCGTGAGAGGTGGCTGGATCAAGATCAAGGCTCTCTCCCTCATTCCAACCCGACGCGCATTGGTGTCAGCAATCAGTGACTGAGTGAGTTTCTGTTGGCACTGGCTGAACTTCTCATCAGGGGTCTAGAGGTCATGTTTCTAACCTCTTCTCGTCCTTCACTGTGTTTTCTCTTATTCGTTGTTTCCCATTCGTGTATCTATATGGAATGATAAGACAAGGTACAGTTATTTTTAGTTATTATTCCTTACTGTTGTCATAAGTGTCTCTGCACATGAAGCTCTCCATTCCTGAGATTTGTCTGCTATCTTTTGACCATTTAATACTGTAAAAAGTGTTCTATTATCTCGCCTTGGTCAATATCTTCCAGCAAATCTCAAACGAACACTTTGCGTGAATACATATACTAGTAAATATTATTCTGTTATTGATGAAGCTGTGAAATAGAAGCAGACTACATGTACGTATTATCTCAGGTATGTATAGTTGCACCGCTTCAGCCTGAGAATGTGAAATTCAAGACCATGGCACGAGGAGGTGCATTTTTACTTAAGTTACTTTATGTTGTGTTTCATTACATTGATAATTCAGATGCTTGTTTGTGCTCCTATCAAGATCCATTCCTCCCTACCGAGATCCATTCCTCCCTACCAAGATCCATTCCTCCCTACCAAGATCCATTCCTCCCTACCAAGATCCATTCCTCCCTACCAAGATCGATTTAATGCCTGTCTGCGGAGATCCAGTGATCCAAGTGTACTAGGTTGGTCAATAGTACCATTCTGGCATGTAGAACTATCGTAACACATGTTTGAACATTTATTATGTTTGGCTGTGCATCTATTTTCATGCAAATCACTACTACTGATGATGGGGGTCTTAGTAGTCTACTGTTCGTCTTTAGTTATGCACAGTGCTCATGGAATACTTGAAATCCTCCACTCTTCTCCCACAAACAGGCAACTGCTCTGAACTCATATCTATCTGTTTCATAAAGATAGTGTAACAGTTTACACTTTTTGCAATCTCCCACCTTACAGGGCTTTTTCTATGGGAACTATTAAATTTGAGATTGGTGTAGTAGTAATGGATGATGTCATCCCTGTTGATGTATTAAATTACTTTGAATAGGTCCAGCATTCTACAGAAGATGAATGAGGGACATAATGACCTCCCTATATGATATAAAAGTGATGTGTTATGATGTTGCAACTGAACCATTCTTTTGCTTTCGTCAGCCAATATGAACAATAGCTCGCACCATACGTGTAAGACATCGGTGGCAGTAATGTACTGATCATTGTATTTTGAAAATGTGATGTCTGTCACGGGCTAGAGTGCTTAATGTAATAATATACTCAAAAGTGAAACCATGATGACATTACCAATTAATCTTTGAAGGGCTGCTTGTAGAGTGAAGCACTGCAAATAACCCCCAAGGCAACAACGATATGTTTTATCGCCAAGATTGAATTTGTTGCAGCGGCGTTTCCTTTTGCCGAAATATTTTGATGTGAACTGAATAACTTTTGAAACACGACTGGGATCCACATTAAGGTCTTCTGTGATTGCTTCTGTTCTTAGTACCACACCAGGTGGCCTTCTACACTTGCTAGTGCTTTAGGCTAAGTGAATTAATAACATGATGAGAAATGACTGAGAAATAAAACGCATGCATATGTTATCACATCTTTCAAGGGCCTCGAGTAAGGCCCTGAAAAACTCCTCAATTTCAACAAATGACCGATTGACTATCACAGACGGCGGCATAATATTGTATACAATAGATACGACGAATATCGTCTGCAATTCAAGCTCTATTTTACTATCTTTTGTTTGAACTCTCTTTCCCAGCACGATTTTTTGCTATCGGTATATGTTGTTCCTACACTAACCAAGATGCAGACACATTTTGATGCAGACACATTTTTCATCAATGATTTTTCTGTGCCATCCATTACTGAACTGTCCTCACTTTACCTCTTGGGTGAAAGTACTTCAAAGAGCAAGAACCAATGAGAATGGTGAAGTAGTCTGCATTTGCTGCTCACAAGACAACTTTGCATTTGTACTTTCTTGTGTCATGTATATATAATGTATATTTTTATTTGTGCTTGCATTGAAGATTTGTGTGCTGACAATGAATTTTTCATAAGAACCAGTATATGTTAATGTTTAATAGCATACTGTTAATAGATACACTGATGGCCAGTACACAAGCATAATAAAAGCTCAGCTAGAAGGCCAGCTTGATCTTGCAATATAACAGGCTTGTCTGAGCCATTCTGGGTATATGTTTACCCAGCACCAAAGACAAATCAGTATTTTATGTCAACATCACTTAAAAGATTAATCAATATAAGAAACAAATAGTGAAGTGTGCCAGCATGCAGATTCAATCTGTAGAATAGAGCATGCATGTAGCTCAGGCACATGACTTATCTAATCGACACAACACACGTGACAAGCTGCTTCTTAGGCCTGTAGCGGGGAGTATATTGAATAGAGGTGATGTAATCTGATACGCTTCTGTGTAGTGAGTTCATGTACCTTGCAAGGAACACTGTCTCCTAGCTGGGCAGTGTACTTAATTCACCTGAATCCACTCCTTTCACTTTGATAGTGAGCAGACTCCATCCCTCAACCACTTCAGGAAAATATATTTATATCAATTAGTAGGCAGGACCATTATGTGTACATCATATTAATACATGTATAGTGTACCATATATACCTCCTAACACTTCCTGTGTGCCATTCGTGATGGAGTATACTATTGGCAACTTTGAGTATAAACAATATATAAACCGGGCATTCCTGTTTAGTTAGATTAGTCAGTTTAAATTAAAATTGATATTCATTTGTACATCATCATGACGAGTATACCAAACTTTCGGATAGAACTCGACGACCCACCGGTTCACTGCGCGCGAAACACACAAAGAGAGGTGACCGGAATTGTTGTATTTTTGAACTACGAGACGAGGGTCTGCCAGAAGATCACCGTAGCGCTGAAAGGAAGCGGACAGGTGACTTGGAGGCAGAGGGTAGGTAAGAGGATCGTCCGTTTCCGCTCCGAGGAAAACTACATCAACGAAGAGTTGACAGTGTGGAACGAAGAAGGCGTGCCGGGGAGGACGCTTGCTGGAGGGCAGCAGTACGCGTTTCCTTTCAGGTTCGCCCTTTCCGACAGTCTCCCGAGCTCGTTTAGAGGGACGCACGGTCACATCAGGTACGTCGTTGAAGCGAAGATCCACATCCCCGGTCTGTTCGGCGATAAAACGACAACGACGGGAATTAGGGTACGAGGAGGAATAGGTGCAGTTGGGTCCACCGAACAGCAGTCGGCTCTATTCATCCCTACTTCTGCCACGATAAGGGAGCAGTCGTTATTGTCCCCTGCTCCGCTTGTGCTTGAAGCTACCGTGCCCAAGAGGTACTTCGACGTCGGAGAGAAAATACCGTTCTCTGTCTCTCTGAGTAATGGCGGAAGCGGCAGGGTCACGAAACTGAGAGCGTCACTCATCCAGGTGGTGAAGTACTTCTGTCGTAGGCGTGCCCTTCTCAGAGACCTCGAAAGCCAGAAGGAAGAAGTTGTTGTACTCGATGCGGTTGTGTCGCAAGAAATCGGGGCCGAGCAAAGGAGATTCGAGTGGATTCCGGATTACCAGCTGACCGTTCCTCAAATGGTTCCAAATATAGCGCGCAGCAGCATTATCAGCATTCAGTACGCAGTGACGTTCGAAGCCGTCCTCTCGTGGGCCAAAAACGCATATGTAAGCATCCCCGTCACACTTTGCGATGGTGCTCAGCTTATTCAGGCAGAACCGGATCAATCTAGCGCTGAAGCGCATGCGTATCGCTCCCCTTCACCTCTGTCATGGGATGGCCCGCCTACAGCGCCCGGAGAGTACGAGGAGGCTCCTGCCTCAAGCGATCAACCACTTAGGTCACCTGACCCTGGTGAAACTTGCGTTTTACTTTGACTTGTGCTTTTGTAATAAGACTTCTTTTAAATTTTATTTTATTTTTGTAATTGAACTAATAATGAACACACAGATATATCACAAATGGACACATGATAAGCATTTCAATGTGATCCTGCTTTCTGCGAAAGATCGATGACCTCATTGAACATGTTTGTTGGTCTGTGATAGGAGGACCTTGAGCCTCTGATGCACATTACTTCAGATCGCAATAAGGAGAAACTCAACTTGCATCTTAGCCAAAGCAGAGTAGAGCTATACGGATGATTATATGTTTTTCAGCTATGAGTGAGGCCATTCTTTTGTATGCAGTTGTGGCTATCGAACCCATGCAATACCTCCTGAGATAGAGAATACAAGAGGTGCAAAGGAGTCATGCTCAATCCTCTCACCCTCTCTTCATATAAGACACCGGTCACTGCAGGGGACAAATGGCATGCATTACCGCACTGTGAACTGTATACATGTACATGTGTGATGCATGTACATGATTGTGTATGTATACATGTATAAGTCATTCTTAAAACTGATGTTAGCCGGAATGGATGCATGGCTGTGCATATACTCTACAATTTATCTAAGAGAAGTGCATGGTGGGAAGAGAGCAAATCATTCCCATTTCAGCTTTGTTTCTCTAGTCCCTGACGTGCCAGCAAAAAAAAAATTGGAAAGCACTCTGTACTCATGCATGTAGTAGACGTAGCTCAGGCACGTGACTTTTCTAATCGACATGCACATACAAGTTGAAGAAGTGACTCTACAACAGATATTTGATTGGCTCATGCAGCTGCTGCTTCAGGTTGGCCACTCTTGCCCTCACCCAGACGTCAATGCCGATGGACGCAGTCAGAGCACTGCATTTGGCATTTACGTATTGCCTGCATGGTTCTTGATAACCGTCCTTGTCGATGCATCTTGTATCGGCAATGCACAAGAAGATTAACATTCACTAATTCTTACGTAAGCGCGTGGTGCTTACTTGCCGGTGTCACAGGGAATTCGGTCCCCCCTACTTTTCGGTCCGGAGGACCGAGTTCCTAGGGAACTCGGTCCCCCCTAGGGAACTCGGTCCCCCCTAGGGAACTCGGTCCCCCCTAGGGAACTCGGTCCCCCCTAGGGAACTCGGTCCCCCCTAGGGAACTCGGTCCCCCCCTAGGGAACTCGGTCCCCCCTAGGGAACTCGGTCCCCCCCCCCCCCCCCCCCCCCCCCCCGGACCGAAATCCCTGGATGTAGTTATATATTTATACGCTTGTCCTCGTGCACAAGAAATGTAAATATAACAAACGGATCGCTCTTCTAGAAGACATGCATCGACAGGAGACTGGCTTTCCATGAATGCCATGTATCCTCCAGTGGTGGGCATCAGGGAAGAGATCGTACCCGATAGCAGGATTACTGCAGGCCAGGCAAGTATGTACCTATATACATGTACTCCGTCAATGCATGGGTATCCAGTTCTATATGCTGATTTCCCACAGACATTTAGCTGAATGTGAATCGTACATGCCATGCAAAAGATTCTTTCAAAATCCCAGCACTAGACTTGATCAAGCCCGTATACTTGCATGTAACCGGTTTTTATGTGAATTGAGGGAGTGGACATCATTGGTCCCCTATTCGAACGCTTGCACGCCACCTCTGCTAAATCATTGTTGCGACAGACTACTTCTCAAAGTGGCCAGAAGCATGCAGCTGCATGCTCCACAAAATTGCTATCATGCAGTAAATAGCAACGTTCATATACTCGATTGTCATAGATGAAGGATTGGAATTTGTAAATCGGGTGGTACGTGCGCTATTACGTACATGTAGCCACAAAGATGATACATTTAACCACATGCATCAACCATCTGACGGTTCGGATATCACCCACAATCGGTATGGGTATGCTGTTTACTGCACCATTGACACAATATGAATAAATTTGCCGGGTTCACATTTGAACATATTTACTCCATTCTTATACAGATTGAGTTATTTTAAAATGGATCATGCATGGAATCGCGTTAGGTTACAATTAGGTGGCATGCGTGCAAATGGACTGCATGCGTAAACTATAAATCAATCATGCATTTTCCTCACCAATTATGTCCAACATGAACAGATCATATAGGTTATACTGCTAATTGCATTGCTGAAATTGAAGACTGCCTTATTTGCTATTTCTCACCTCTGCTCAGTCTTCAGGTAAATATTTATGAGGTTGCTTTTGGTCACAATGCCACTGCAACATGCAGTTGAAGCACAAGAAATACGTGCAATAGCAGCAATGAAGTGGCAAGTTACTAGCCTTTCCAGTTATTACCGTTGAAGCTATTTATTTATTTATTTTGCTAATAGGGTGACACAGCACGTCAAGCCTTTGTGATGAGGATGAGGGTGCCTTGTGCTCAACCTGAAGTATATACGAGCATGCATTCTCACAGGTGGATGATTATATGATATATTATATTATTATCATTTTTTATTTCTCAGATTATCAAGTTACATGTACTATATGCTTTAAATAAGTACACCATGCATGCACTATTAATTTATTATAGCTGTTGCATGTGTACACGTTCACGTAACGTAACACATGCATGCTGTATCGTCAGGTGGACCAATCAAGCAGGGAGGGCTCGGGCAGCAGGAATTCATTTTAATTATTTTGGTTTTCAGAATTGGAGGATGGCCAGGCGCCTAGCAATTCTTGAGAATGTTTCATTAGCAGTGCATGATTCTCCTGCCTCCGTGACTCAACAACCTGGAGCATGCATGCTTTGTTGTCATTTCATTTTGCTATTACATAAGTAATGCAGCTATATATGAACTACGAGGAAACTGTGAATCAGTTATTTGGAACACTTAGAAGCTCATTTCCGTTTTGCATGCAGTTTTATGTAGTGTTTTGAGCATGATATAATAAAAAAGCGTTGGCGGCTGGGCGGAGCCCCAGGCCTCGCTGGGGGAGCTTACAGCGCTCCCCCAGACCCCCTAGCTGGGCGGGCTGGGTCCCCATCCCGCACCCTCCCCCTCTTTAAATAATTCTTATTCATGAACAACCCCCCATTTCTAAGATTCTGGATCCGCCCCTATTTCGAACGAACACTAGCAAAAATTTGCAGCACGCACCACACCAGTGAAGCTCCCCCTCCCGCACCCACCCCCTTTTGGGTCCACGCCCACTTTCTTATAACTTTTATTAACCGTGCCCCCCCTTAAAAAATCCCTGTATCCGCCCCTGGACACCTTGGATCGAAGATGTGCAGATAGCCGCCTCGGGCACTGTTCGTTTGTTATTTTCTTTTGTACATGTGCAAAATCATTTAAATTTTTTTTTTTAAATCCACTAAACTGGACCTGGAACGAGGGGTGCGAGTAGTAAGACGGAATTTAGTATACAGTGACCAACAACATAGCCACAAAGTGAACTGTTCAGATGTTTCATATGTACTTGTGGGTGTGAATTAGAAGTTTGTATGTAGGATGGTTGTGCTGTTTCAGAAAGTCAACTGTGAATTTTGTTTTAACAACCTATCAACCTGGAACATAAACCTCCTCTGTTGGTAGTGATTTCGAATTCTGAGCATATGGTGCACTTGCATTGGTTCTGCTGATTTTGGAAAAAGTGGCCACATGTATCTTAGTTATATATTAGAAGATGCTTTCCACGTGCACACACTGATCAGGATCACAACATAATCAAATGTCTTCACATCAAAATCAAAGCGACAACATGAATTTAAAAACAACATACAACATCACACAGTAGGAACACAACAAATTTAGAATAAAAATAACAAACACGTGACAAGTGTTTGCTAATGCACCCCCGGGGTGCCATGTCTCTGCTGCTCCATGATCTGCTCTATCTCCCTGAGGGAAGCCTGGAGGGCGTCCACCTCGTCGTGCCTCCCACACTGCCTGGCCTGCTGGATGAAGGACAGCAGCTGCTTGCGCTGCACCACAAAGGGGTCCTCCGAGGAGAGGCTGTCCCTGCCGCTCACAGTCCCCGCCCACCCCCTGTCCACATCGTCTCTGCCTGCAGCGGCCCCCGGCGTGGGTCTGGGCGCACCCTCCACGCCTGCCCCCCTGGCGGCCTCCTGCTGCCGGAGGACCTCCCTCACCCTCTCCTGCTCCCTCACCCTCTCCTGTGCCTCCCTCTCCTTGGCCGCCCTGATGGCGTGGAGCTGCTCCCTGGAGGGGAGGGAGGGCAAGGTGAGGAGGTTCTCTTGGAGGTACTGCGAGGCCCTGATGCGGATGCCCCTGCACAGCCTCATGTTCTCGGGGGGAGGGGCCTCAGGAGGGGCAGTCCCCATGGCCAGGATCTGCTTGCTGAGGGAAGGGGGAGGAGAGGCGGTGGATAAATAGCGTGCTACACCACCGTGCAGTGTGTACAAACATGTAGTGTGCATAGCGATGTAGTGTGCACATCAGCTGCTTCAATCCTAACAATGGATAATGACATTACATGTATTTCAGCATGACCTGGATGTGCTGTGCTTGCAGAATTTAGAATGAAAAGAAAAAAAGGTTCATTCCAGCAATGGTGAGGTTACGACCATTTGGACTTAACTAAACTTACAAAGTGCACACTGTTAAGTAGATGATTACAAAAGATTTTAACACCTTGTGTTTAGCAAGGTGTGCAGGCTGTAATGGTGGCCCAGGTGACGAGTTCTTAGTGTGGGTACTTTACATTAGTGTTATATATTAGTCATATCATACTTCACATCTGTGATATGATATTATATATTCTAGAGTCAGATCGTTATCTTGTGCTTCATGAAAAGTTGTGATAATCTGAAGGCAGTAAGTAACGTGGTGCAGTGTCGTGGTTGAGGATGATTACCTCATGCAGATGATGGACAATAGTGATACACTAGTGTCGTCATGGATACATACAAACGTTGGCTCATACCTGATGGAATCAATGCTCTCATAAAGCTGCAGTAGAGTGCCACGCCTCCTCTGAGCGTCCTGCAGTGTGTGCAAGTACTCTCCATTCCTAAGGACACACCAGAGGAGAGGTGACACAACATACCCCCACACCACTACACTACCACACAAAGCACACACATATACACAACACATATATACCACTACCAAACACACCCACATACCCACATATAGATACTAAAAACACATGTACACACACATATATGTACCCCACACATAAAACCACACATACACAAACACAAAACAATCACACATACCCACAAGTTGACACAACACATACACATCACACATGTATCATTCAGCATAAGTTATACCATCCCCACGTGTATGTTGTTTCAACACATGTGTGTTTATATGTGTTCTGTATGTGTTGTGCCAACTTATGTGTATGTATGTGTGGGGTGTTACATGTGTATGTGGTAGTGTGGTAGTGTACACACACACATACATACACTAGAGATTCAGCAATTTCCAAGTATGCAGGTTTGAAAGAATCAGCTTCATCCATGGTGAGCTGCATCTTCTGTGGAGGAGAGAATGGCATTATTAAATTCAAATTACAGCATGACCACTAAACAGAATACACATACAC
This sequence comes from Spongilla lacustris, assembly GCA_949361645.1. NCBI lineage: Eukaryota > Metazoa > Porifera > Demospongiae > Spongillida > Spongillidae > Spongilla > Spongilla lacustris. Next base: position 1,268,853 of record OX442415.1, read on the forward strand.
CTACCCACACATAAAATACACATACCCAAAAGTCCAAAAATACATACATACATCATGCCCACTGAACACACCCTCTCCACACACACTGAACACACCCTCTCCACACACACCTCGTAATAAGCTGTCAGTAGGGACTTCACCTCAGAAGCCATACGCTGCAGTCGGCTGAAAGCAACACACCAGCAGTACATCAGCATGCTCGTGACCCGTGTGTGTGTGTGTGTGTGTGTGTGGATGTGTGTGTGTGTGGATGTGTGTGTGTGTGGATGTGTGTGTGTGTGGATGTGTGTGTGTGTGTGTGGATGTGTGTGTGTGTGTGTGGATGTGTGTGTGTGTGTGGATGTGTGTGTGTGTGTGGATGTGTGTGTGTGTGTGTGGATGTGTGTGTGTGGATGTGTGTGTGTGGATGTGTGTGTGTGGATGTGTGTGTGTGGATGTGTGTGTGTGTGTGGAATGTGTGTGTGTGTGGATGTGTGTGTGGGGGCACCTAGCAGGTGGTATGACTACATGCGACTGACTGTGAGATGTGCTCTTTGCAGGAGCTGCACATCCTCAGACCTTCCTGCTGCTCATCGTCCAACAAGCTGGACTTCTTCGGTAGGCGATAGGAAGGCGTGAGAGTGGAGTAGTCCGGACAGTCCATTAGGAGAGGGTCTGGGGAAGAGATACAAAGAACAACGAATCTGTAAAACTTACACAGAGCCTTCCTCCTCCCCACCATATCACCTCGCCACCTTCCTGAGGTCCCTCACTAGTTTACCCTCCTCCCCCACTACCCTCCTCCTGCACTACCCTTCTCTCTCATCTAACTCACTGGGTCTGGGGACTCACAGATCTCGCTCAGTGTTAGGAACAGGGAGCATCCCTCACATATGATGTCACCACACATCCTGCAGTGGTGCTTCCGTCGCTGCACAGTAAACGGCCTGCCACACTTCATACACCGCTTTTCCTCACGGTCAGGTTTCCATGGCACCATCTCTTTTTCGATCGCTTAATATGAAAATAATAATAGCATAACTCTAGAGAACCAGTAATGCCTCACCTTTCAGCTCTTTCGACGTTCGAGGTTGCCCCTCTCGCAGGAGTCTAAACAGCTGTTGAAACAAGCCTTAATACGTACGTAGGTCTACTGCGTACGCACGCCACGCCCACCTTCTCCAGTCTAATGACTAGTCTGTTCGTTGCCACGGCCTCTCGCGCCAGTTTGGCGTCCCTAATCTTCCTGAAGTCGCGCATGTGGTCAACGGAGGTGCCTGGAGCATAGTTGAGCTAATACACACCTGGGGACAAAAAACACACAAACACGTACCGAATTCTTGAGGTGGCCACAAAGCTGGGTCAATGCCGCTCACAATGGCTGCCGGGTCGAAGAAGGCAAGCGTCGCTACGGCAGCCGTAGCCCCTTCGTCAACGGACAGTTCTCTCTTCTTCATTATCTTTGGCTTGGCCTTGTCAAAGATTGTCTTGAGGTTACTCTTAAACTTGGAGAACCTCTTCTCTTCATGCTCATCTTTGAAATGCTCTTCTAGCTGAGATATACCTTTCAGATCTTTCCTACAAAGCGGACATATGAAACCTTCCAACTCTGCCATCAACAGAAAAAGAAATTTGATAAACGCGACAAATGGATAAATAGATCTATTATGATATTGTCATCTAGCTACTACATGTACTGGGCGTAGCCCGACCTTCGCGTATTGGCGGAAGGTCGGGTACCAAACCCGCACAGTTTTTGTACAGGCGTATTATGCAATACGTCAATGAATTGTGGCGTGTTATACAATAGGTATCAATGAATAATTGTGTAAAGGATGTCTAAATCAGATTGGCTTTACTACCAGCTGCCGCAGAATGTATGGGCTCCTGCATTCTGATTGGACTGCAATCCCCGTTGCAGCTTGTACAGAAACTGTGCGGCCGGGTTTGGTACCCGACCTTCCGCCAATACGCGAAGGTCGGGCTACGCCCAACTAGTACTTACGTAGGTGGTTCCGATGTTTGACCACCGTTGAATACCGTTACAGTACTGTCCTGCAGCTTGACCTAACACAGGCCATGTGGCCGTCAGTCACGGAGGTATAGCGCGCACGGTACCGATCTAACGAGGGCTAGGCTAGTCTGGGGACCAGACTGATGGCTGTACTCAGTCTGGTCCCCAGACTAGGCTAGGCTGGGTACCCGACTGATCGTTTGTACCAAAACACGATGATGGAGCTACAAGGCTCCGTCTTTCATGAGGAAGCTCAGTCCAATCAGTTCCACACGACTCGCCGATTCGTAAGTATGTACATGTATGTTGCAACTCTTCCCTTGTCCCCAGACTGATAGTGCCAATCAGTAAGATACGCTACTCACCGGCAAGGGAGGGTTGTAGAGGGAGGAGGGGTAAACTAGAGAGGTACCTCAGACGAAGGTGGCGAGGTGATATGGTGGTGAGGACTGGAGGAAGGCTTTGTATAAGTTATACAGATTTGTTCTTCGTATCTCTTCCCCAGACCCTCTCTTAATGGACACACCTTCCTATCGCCTACCGAAGAAGTCCAGCCTGTTGGACGATGAGCAGCAGGAAGGTCTGCAGTGGGCATGATTTAACTATTGCATGTTATTGTATGTATGGGTAATTTGTACATTGTGTATGTGTATTATGTGTGCAAGATGTAATGGGTATATTATATGTCAGACTTATGAGATGCCATTCTCTCCCCCACAGAAGATGCAGCTCACCATGGATGAAGCTGATTCTTTGAAACCATGCATACTTGGAAATTGCTGTAAATCTGTAGTGTATTGTATATGTATGTGTGTAAGTGTGTTGTATGTGTAGTTGATCGATGTGCATGTGGTGGCCATGTATACCTGAGCACCACCTGCATTGCATGTACATAACAGGTGCATGCTAACTGCAGATGCATGCACCTTCTGCATGGGGCATGGCTGATCTTGAAGAAATGGATGAGTGGTGGGCAGGGACCATGTTCAAGGCCAGGCCACACCCATCATGTACTTGTGTTACCTGCTTGGATGGTGTTCCATGGCATGGAGGGAGGGAGAGGGAGGAGCACCAGAGGAAGATGAAGGCCACCTCCCACCACCACACCTCCTCCATGCTCCACAAGGTGTTCTCCAAGTGGCACATATCCTGTTCATGCACATATGTACGCACACACACCTGTTCATGCACAGATCATACACTCTCTTCAGTCCATTTTGAACTTGTGACCCCTCTCATGTCCTGATGTGTACATGGTGACCCCCCTCAAGCATACATTCACAGCTCCTCCACGCTCCCCATGGTGTTCATGTTATGTATGGTGATCGATCCCCTCATGTATGGTGGCCCCCCCCAATGATGACAACCTCCTCTCCAAAGAAATAAAAGGGGAGGAGGGTTACGGAAAGGTAACACAGTTTCAATGGACCATTCATGCACAGCATGCAGTGGTAGCAGTACCCCGATATGTGATTGTAATTAAAAAGCACATGTACAGTAATAAACAACACAATGATACAAAGTACAATGAAACAAGATATTAAGATTATCACTTGCACAGTTTACCTCCTCTATTCCCTGGCACTTGGTGAGCTTCACAGCCCACCTCGCAAGGGAAGAAGTGGTCGGAGCACTGGGTGCAGCTGTAAGGTGGAATGGAGCACTGCTGGACCAGACCATCCAAAGTTTTGGTCCTCTCGGTTTGGCAAATGTTCACCAGTTTGACATCCACATCAAGCACCAATAGCTCCCTCGTGTTGACTTGTAATGTAATACATGTATTGAAGACAACAAAACTCTTCTCTACAGTCCCAGCACCATCATTTCAGCAAAACCAGCTTGTTACTTTGTAAGCATTTCCTTGGGAGGAGGGGCCACTAGCTTATGATGTTCATGTGTTCCTCTCCACAATGTTCTTTACATTCATTTGACGCCCACATCATGCAGCAAAGCACTAGCTCCATGGTGAAGATGTTAATTCATACAACATATTCGTATCTCCTGGGAGTGGACAGTCTGGCCACTACTCCTTGTCTTGTCAGCCACACCATGTGTCCTCTTAACCTTAGTCATCTCCAGGCCTGGCTTGGGTCTATAAGCCTAGACCCTGTGCATTGGGCACAGAACACCCCTTAGATCCCCTAGGTCACCTTTGGATCCCTTAGTTAGCTCAGGTATACATCAAACCTGCCATCGTGCCTGCAGTATCCAATCCTGCCATTCAAGCTGGACCAACCCATCATCCACATTGTGATGATTTTGTAAACAAAAGTTAATATCCTGTGGCTTGAGGACCTACTGGCCATTCCTCTGCCAACTATGCCAAGTGTCCTAAGTGCAGAGTAGTAGACAATCCATTATCCAAATAGTGGTCATTGTTATTAAAATACTTTTAAAAAAGTTTAAAAAGTAATATTTCTCTGTGACTTGAGGTCATGAACTTTGCCTTTCCTAGGAGCTAAGAAAGCACTCTGCCAACGATGCGAAAGTGTTCAGAGCTGGGATGGTCCCCTTGTGGCACATGACCGCTGTGCAAGCCAATGTTCAGGCCCTCCTCTTACAGGGTGGACGCTCACTTCAGGAAGGGGATAGTTCCTTGTAGCTGTGTTGTTGTTTATGTTATTGCGTTTTGTATTTAAATAAACCATTACAATGGAAATACAATAAACAATAAATGAACGAACAGTGAGAATAAAAATACTCAAAAATACATGCTAGCTACCGTTGCAGGTGCACATACAAATTTTTATTCATAAGCTGATGACCAGCCCAATCACTCCAGTCTGCTGCTTCCTGTGCATAGACTTGTGGCTCAAAGTGTAGCAAAAGGCATTCTACTCTAGCTGTCAACAGCTTCACAACCAAGGCCACCATCGAATGAGGTGTGTGCGAGACGCATGCAGCCTCTTCTGTCTTCCATTTCAATTAGTGCCTCAGTAGCCCACACTCCCTTACAAGATCAGCATTACATAATCAAAATGATGGTAGCTCTTTTTATGGTGAACACTTCATATATCCTGTAGTGACTTCCCAAGGTCATTGTAGTCTAATTCAGAGTGACAAAGGCTTCTCCTTGGAGGGATTAGGTAAGGAAAGTCATGTGGAGCCTGAACCGTCAAAAGTATTGGTCGTAAAGTGGTTTGAGGCACCAAAAACAAAGACGCAAGTTCGAGCGTTCCTGGGTCAGACTGGATACTACCAGCGGTTTATAGCAAACTATTCAGCTGTGGCTCTACCGCTGACCGAGTTGACAAAGAAGATGGCACCCACAGACGTAACCTGGACAGCAGAGTGCGAGACAGCATTCCAGGAGCTGAAGAGGCTACTGTGTGCTACTCCAGTGCTGGCGAGCCCTGACTTTGAGAAGCCTATACAGACTGACGCTTCTGAATATGGGGTTGGGGCAGTATTGAGTCAACGGGATACTCTGGGCTGGATCATCCCATTGCTTATTTCAGTAGGAAGCTACTTCCTCGGGAAGTTCGGTACTCCACTGTGGAGAAGGAGTGTCTAGCCATCAAGCTGGGTATGGAGACGTTCCGGGTATATCTCCTGGCCCGGAAGTTCACCGTGGAAATGGACCACCGATCACTGAACAGGCTGAAAGAAAGCAACTCCCGACTAACTCGATGGAGTCTGGCTCTGCAACCCTTCATCTATTCAGTGGTGCACAGAGCTGGCCGCAGCAATGGAAACGCGAATGCACTCTCTCGTGTCAACATGGTGACGGAGCATGATGGGACAACAAATTCTTTTGTTGCTGAAGGAGGGTAGAGTGTAAAGGAGCGGGAACGAGGTCGACATGAAAATGTAAAGGAGCGGGAATGAGGTCAACATGAAAATGTAAAGGAGCGGGAACGAGGTTGACATGAAAATGTAATGTCACCACAGCAGGTCTAAAAGAACGATCCTGCCCAATGAGAAGATTGGGATTTTAGACCAATGACATGCGTTGTGTAGTTGTATATAATGCGCATGTTGTATGAAGTGAAGGATGCGAAGTGTGATCAAGGTAATTTAACCGTGTCTGTGGTCAACCCCCGACGGCGGCGTATCGTGCGCGCAGAATATCGTTACACATTTCAATTAGTGCCACAGTAGCCCACACTCCCTTACAAGATCAGCATTACATAATCAAATCGATGGTAGCTCTTTTTATGGTGAACACTTAGAGCATATATCCTGTTGTGACTTCCCAGCTTGATGAGGTCATTGTAAGTCTAATTCAGAGTGACAAAGGCTTCTCCTTGGAGGGATTAGGTAAGGATAAGAAGACACTCATTCCTTGTAGCCACACCTTAGTCCGGCATAGCAGACTCTTGTGTGGATAGTGGCAGTTGTAAGAATAGTGGCAGTTGTAAGAATGGTGGCAGTTACAAGAAGGGTATGACAGTACCAGCATCAGTGTTGCCAAAGCACCAACAATTTGAACACCACATACGCACCCACACACACACACCAGGGATTGACCAAGAGCTGGACATATATTAACCTTATACCTCTGCATATTACCTTACACCTATGCATATTACCTTATACCTCTGCATCTGGCCTTATACCCAGGCATCTTGTCACATTTTTATCATCCTTAAACTTCAAGATAGCTTTATCCAGTAGTATTGAAATCACATATGGAGATAAAATAGAAGCAGAAGATACAACTGATGTGACTTGACCTACAAATACTACATGCATCTTCTGTCTGGCCTGCTGGGTCCACTATATTTGATTCATAAAAATATTTCTTGCTGGTAACAGTAAAATGCATTCTCAGGTTTGGTTCATCTTTTTCCACTTTTGTCTAAGGCAGCGATTATTGTAATGACTAACCCTCTCCTCTTCCTTGCTGTAAGTACAGTGATGAAGACCATCATCACCACACCACAGATTGGCGCCAGTACAGCCACCTATTATTGATAGCAGCTAATGATGGTCCGCTGGGGAAGGTGTTGGGGTGTGGTTTGGACCTGTAGCCATCCCATCACTTCTCCATATGACTTTCCCCATTTCATACAGATGTGCAATCCAGTTGGACTTGGACGTCAGCTACCCCCCTCATACTCCCACCAGTGTATGGATCAATTATATATATAACATTTGTAATGATCTTAAGCGCTTGTGGTTAGGTATGTAATCTGGACCGGTGCAGTCGTATCCGTAATATTGATTTCTTTTTTTGCCTAGTCATTTTGCCATATATGTGTATATAAGCAAATGTGTTTTTCCTCATTTTATTATTTTGAGATGGCTGAAGATTTGACAACGAATTTGGATCAGAAAACTAAGACTATAAATGCTACTAAGTAGTATGTTCAGAATTGTGCTGATCCTACATCCTTATATGGACAACTGGTAGTCTCATGTGGACACTCCAAGTGATGGGAAGCCATGTCCACTGTTGTAACAGTGTACTATAAGATTCGAACACATATCAAGATGGCCAAGGCCAATCAGCTCCTTAAATGTTCCTTCAAGTGGAAACACTTCAGCACAATGTAGGAGGCTTATCACGGACTATGTGCTGTTTGCAGTCATTAGAAGCACCAGCACATACATGTCTGAAGATGATCATTAAGTGACATCAGAATCTCTGAAACAGGGTGAAATGTGTGCTTCTTTCAATTTGACATTAAAACCTTATTATCTATTGTAATCGTATATATTAGCATTAATGGATTACTCTTAATGTTCAATGACAAAGAAATGTCCACCTGTTGCTTTCAGCAAGCTGATGAAGTGGCCATTATACAATTACTTCTCCAAGAACGAAAGGTGATCATAGAAAAACTGCTTAACAAGTCTCAAGCAGTAGGATGTATGGCTATTGGAAATAGTCAAGAAGATGGACAGAACTCTCAGTGTAATGTAATTTATATGTAATCTTGTTCAGAGAAACTTACTACATGTGGGCAACGAAAGAGGACCTAATCTGTAGTTTTTCCCCCCTAAATTTGACCAGGAGGGAATAAAGTCAGACTATATATACACCCACTACCTCTGGAGCGAGGATATTCCGTTATGTGTTGCAGTACGATGGAGCGGAGTATATGAAAAAACAGTTTGGTTCAACTTTTGCAGGGATGTCTGCACTGATTACTTGGATCCTCATGCCACAAAAATTGGGGGGGGGGGGGGGGGGGGGGGGACCTGGAACAGTTGTCGAGATAGACGAAGCTAAATTTGGCAAATGCATGTATAATCGCGGTCGCTGCAGAGAGGGAAAATGGGTGATCGGTGGCATCGAAAAAGGAACGGAAGATATGTTTCTGCAGATAGTTCGAACCAGGGATGCAAAGATTGCTGCCCTAGAGAGACGTCAAGCAGCTGACCAACAAGCCCCTCCCACCCCATCAGGACTGGCCGCATCAAATATTCTTCTTGATAGGAGGCAGACCGTCTCTCCAGGGCTGAGGCTGTGCAACTGCTGAGAACGTGGTTCGAAGAGTACACCTCGGGCCATGCCCATGTACAGCCCCCTGTTCTCCCTCTGTCTACGTTACCCCTCCAATCGCCCCCCACCTCCACCCCTCCACATGTCTCTTCTCCACCTGCATCAGCACCAGAAGTAGTGCACTATGAGCCAATCTTTAGGAGGCTCACATATGGCTCGACCCCTCCTCCGGTAATGGGTGCAGCAACAATGCCCGAGAGGGGGCAACACAGGGATAGAGAGTAGAGGGAAGAGGACGGAGAGGATGATGAAGTGGGAACAGGAGAGGGATGCAGATGATATTGTACTCGTTACCTAGTAGTTATGCGATACACCAACTGATGCAACAGAAAGCGAAGCGACCTACTGAAGTGGCTACTGAAGTGGAGCAAGCCAAGGGGGTGAAATTTGAGTCTGTACTGGTATATAAGATACCAGTCTATAAAAGAAAAAAGTGGAATTAACGGTTGTCCATACTATGCTGCACATGTATCATAATATGAGTACAGACAACCTGATAAAAGTTGTGAGTTGAAGATTCTAATGGGACAGAATAAAATAAGTAAAGAAATTTATGAAAAGATTGCAATAGAATATTTTAAACGAGTGAAGCAGCCTCTTGAAATTTCAAAAACATGTTTTGCTTTTATAGAAAACTGTTTCAACTGGCCCAACAAATCCACTATGACCAAGTGCAACTAATGATTGCTGCAACACTTTTCTTGTCCTTGGCTCTTGAATGAGCGGAAGGGAAATGTATACAATAGCCAGAAGATTCCAAATTGTGTGTGGCGAGATATCGGCAGTGAAAATTGGCATAAAAACATGCTTTTCTAATGCAACTCTCTATCTTAGTGCACTGATGTGAATCCTCTTCAGCAAACAATACAGCATGTCCGTTGCTTAAAATGCATAAATCGGGTTGCATGTCTTCTTTAACAAAATTAACTATTGGCATGAATTGATGAAGATCCCTAACTAATGACTTAGGTTGCCACATTTCTAACCCGGTTATGCCATGAAGGATTTTTTTCATTAAGTTCATGGTTGTTTCACCATGCTTTTCGTTGTGTTCAACTCTCAATTCGGTGACTATTTCCTGCATACTGTACGACTGCATATCACTGATGTCAAAGATAGACTTATCACATTTGTTGTAACATTCTAACGTAAGTGGTGATGTCGTCATTGAATTCAATCCAGCTACTGAGGCAGCATTCCCCATGCTCGATAAGTAAATTGGATGAGTTATCTACACAACACCCATCCCTCGCAGCATCACTTATTATTGGGACAATACTGGGCAGTGTGTTCATCATACTGACGGTTTGTGTACTAGTGATGGTGGCTGTATTCAAATGTAAGTCACTCCTTTCACTGTCCTGAATGAATTAATGCATACTTCAAAATAATGTTCTGGTTCCCAGCCACTAGTATTTTTCAGCCTGGTGAGCCACACCTTCAATATCGCCATCTGATTCAGAAATGCTTTCTTCTGCAAGGACGCCTTTCAAGATGCTGAGGTGGGTTCCTCGTGCAATAGAGACCAAGGTGCCACTAAGCTGGCATCCATATTATCATCAAGTGTAGGAACAAATAACTGTGTGTCATTGACTTTTAAGTTGTAGAGATTTTATAAATGGTTGTGAGTAAATATCATCCATTAAGTAATTTTACAGGTACTAAGGGTGGGATGCCGGTCACCCTAGGGAAAGAGCGCTCCGACAATCAGAGAAGTACGCTTACTCCGACAACAGATAAAAATGTCCCTGATTTTTGGCCTCTTAGCAGGGTTGAGAGCCCATCCATCACCCTCTGACCCTCCATCACCCTCTATCTAACCTCAGTAATTGTACTCATGGTACAGTATGGCCCCCGTAGATGGCCTTTTGATCATCCACCCAACCAAACGTAATTATTTGCCGCCCTAAATAACATTATCTGAAATAACTGAGATGCATACATGTACATCTGCTGTCCTGAGCTGCTCCTAAAGCTGCAAGAAGGATGGAACATGGGCTGGGGGAGGAGCAGTATACTTATACTGGACTACATTTAGAGTACTAGAGCGAGGGGGAGAAAGCATAGCACAGGTCAGTATGATGCTGAAACAAGTGCACTTATTAGGCACATGCCGTGCAGGCAGTACCATTTTTGGAAAGGGTGAAGTTCACGCCTGTAGATGGTGCACTGGATATAATAGAGTAAATGTCTGCTGGCTGCAAATCTTATTCTGACCAGCTAACTGGACTGCCTCTCCGATGTTTCTTGTGCATGTGCACTCTTCTGAAACCTGTATGCACACATTTGATGCATATCACTTTGGGACAAGGCTTAATCTCAGCAGATCATAAGAACAAGGTTACGAGTAATCTATACAAATATGCATAAGTCATAGGGGAGGAAAATATATCACTCTCGACTTCAGCAGGGTAATAGCAAGGGACATGGAGCTGCCTTAATATCGTGAATGCAGACTATGGTCATGCATAATTTGTTACAATTATGCATTTCATTTTAGTCTCAGTTCTTGCTATTCCAGTAACACCAACTGCCAGTAAGTAGCGCTTGAAATCGGAGAAGATATTTCTTCTCTTTATCCATACTGTATCTCCTTCATATGTGTTGCCACAATGACGGCTCCACGTAAACAACCAAAAAAGAACACGGGTAATGCCCAGGAGATTGTACCTCCTCCACAAAACAAAGCTGGTACCAGCACACTCCCTGGGTGGCTGTTATGTTGGGACCACAGACCCCACTGGAGGATGGCACACAGGGGAGCCTGTGATAGCTGTATCATATTGCTGGGTGCTTCTTGTGGAGGTTTGATGTAATGCAGCTCAAGTCTGCCTTCACCCCTGCATAGCATAGAAAATGAAAGACTATTTAAAAATGTATCGATTCCCTGTCATGGCAAAACAATTGCACTATGATTTCACACAAATCATATTACAAAACGGTAAAATGTTCATATTGACTCAGCCTATTCCAGATTAGTGTCTCCAATGGTAGGTCTTCATATGTCGAAACAGATATACTTCGGTTTTGAACGGCCGAAGAGGATGGCAAATTCGACAGTACTGTAAGATAGTTCTCTTTAATTCGTCCGCCATGATTGATTCGAATAAACGCACAGTATCACGAGGTGAACAATTATCACTGAAGATGCAAGCTTTCCAAGACGTGGCTGAGCACCCCGCAGAAAAATTTAGGCTCCTGAACAACCATCCTGTTCCTTTTCGGCACAGGCTCCTGAACCATTGTATCCATCCTTCTTGGCACAATCTCAGGCTCCTGAACTATTGTATCCATCCTATTCTCAGCCTCAGGCTCCTGCGTATCCATCCTGTTCCCGACCTCAGGCTCCTAAACTACTGTATCCATCTTGTTACTTCTCGGTACAACCTATGCCCAACTTCTCGACGCAACCTTCAAGCTATGTTCAACCTCTGCCTAGCAGCTCGCACGGAAGGCAGGCACGCCCCATTGCTCCTCGCACGAGCAAAGCTCAAAAATCGAGCAGCTTAAAAACTTGGCATCAGTTGCCATCAGCAGTGAAATGCCTTTGCCGAACTTGCACGACAACTAAAAAAGATTATAGAGGCATTCATCAATGTCATTATTGTCCCAAGAGGTCGAAAATTTCTGCACAATAAATCGTCATGTCCAAGTTTACCATGAAATTGACGGCAAGTACCTGAGATATGAAAAGTTTTTGAAATGCTCTTGGGCAAGATGCGGTGGAAGCTTTTTAACTGCTGAAGATAGGATAGAACACATTCGCAGGGTTCATTTAAAGGATGACCCATTCACCTGTAAAGATAGTATGGTTGATTGTAAAACTGTGTATGAGGCTAGTCATCACGGTTGTCAGGTGTAAAATATGTAATGATTGCAATAACAGATGAATATTTAATCACACGACCTTAAATCTTTGTGTCCGTAGGCCAGGGAGGAGATACCGTCCAGAATGTACCGTTTAGAATCCAGGGGGCTCAGGGTCACCTTCTCTTCAAGCTCTTCTGCCGCATGTACAGCAGCGACGAATTAAAGACGGCAAAATTTGAACAACCTGCAACTAAATTAGAACAACCAACTCCTCCTCCTGCAAAGCAGGAAAAAGGTGCTGAGAGCCCCGAGGAAGAGCCGAAGACCACGGCTATGGACCAGGACCCCACACTGGTACCAGGGCTTGCACAAGCTACCTCGGAAAAAATTGGGCAGCTCCCAAAATAAAAATAGCTGAATTAATTAATACTTACAATTCGGCAATCAGAGGAGGTGATTAGCGCTAGTAGTCTTGGTGGTACACAAGTGGAGAAATGTACATTTATATGTACTCAGTCATCAAAAGATTATATGTGAAACACCTATACTCAGCTGCAGCATTTTACATGTTCAAAGTTTCAGACCACTCTGTGAGCCAGATATTTTATTATTATCTCCCATGCAGTGTCAGAGAAATCACAGCTACACAATGATGATGATGATACTGACAGTGATGGTGCTGGGCCACATGCTACTTGTAAGTTAAGTTGAGTTTTAAATAATTTGTAACTACTTCATGTAATCAACAATAGTAACAATAATGATGAAAATTCAGACACCTACTTATGTATACACAGGGGGACCTTGTAAAAAGAGCTCCAAAAATAAGATTTATACTTAATTGCATTCAGTTGCCACTAGGCAAGACAGCAGGGACCACCCTGTCCCTCGCAATCACCCCTATCTCCATGACCAGAAAGGCACCTATTGAAGAGAGTTCCGCAGAGAAGCTTATGGCTGACCTGGCCTCACTTGAGGAAAGGCAGCAGGGAGAAGGGACTAATAGAATACTAAGTGATATTCCATTACCTTTAACCCAATCCCCAGAGGACAAAGCGGTGGTGATTGAAGAAACACCGTCACCCGCAGAACCCCAACAGCCAACAGGCGGGAACCAAGAGATTCCAAAACACTGTCCAAAAGGCGGCACAGTAGGAAGCTAAAGGCATGAGTGCCCCCACCTCCCTGTAAACAGATGCCACCCGTAAGTTATAACGGGCTAATGGGAACTGTTGAGCTGAGCATAGATATGATAGCTGAGCCTGTTTATCCCGAATATCTATCCTCCCGAACAGATGTACCAAAGGTGGCCTTTTTTGAAGAGTGGCATTGGCGATGTTAGATGCATCCATGGTGTTTATCACTGGTGCATGCATGCATTTTTATCATCACTTTCTTTTTCATAAATAGGATAATATCCAAGATGGAATCGGCAACAGGATTAAACAGTTCAGACGGCCAAGGACCCTACAAGCACTTTCAGAGGAGGATGATGAGGTGGTAACAGGAGGTTATACTCGAGATCCTCATCTCCGGCCCACCACTGGATGTAATGTGCTCCACTCCTTCAGCAGACCACACAAGCTAATAAACAAACAAGCTAATCAACCAACCACGACATCAACCACCTACATATATGGCCTAGACGAGTCCAGGGAGACGGCTTGTGCTTTAACGGAGCCGTAGAGGTTTGTATATCTTTGCAAGCAGCCCTGTCATGGGCTTTGCCAGCAAAGGCCATCTGCCAGGACAGGATCTATAAAGTTCTTTCCGGGTACGGTGCAGCTGCCCGGTGTGATCAACGAGGACCTGTCGGACGGCAAGAGGGTCGTGGCGCTTGCTGGCTGACATGTTGGGAGCCCTCAATATACCACTGGAAGCAACCAGTATAAAGATGCTTAATTAGAATTTTGAAGTGAATTTTGGATCTGGGAACGCGTATCTTCATTTACAGGCCTTGCATGACTTTTTCTTCACCAAACCCCAAACCATGTTCAGATCTCTATCACAACCTGTTTATTTAACTTGAATATTTGTACATCATTAGTGATTATAAGTTTGCATAAAACGTTTACTAATCATTATTTGATGCATCTCGGAAATGTTTGTTTTGTATTCTGTTCACAAAGGAAACTGTACGCAGACTAGAGAGAGAATTAAAACAGGTATGCTCTAAATTCACTGTCAGCATTAAGCACTATGAGCTATAGTTGCCCTGTCGGCCAGTGGTTGATGGAACCTACAGTAGCCACACCATTGCACTTTGTGGAGGGTGTGGAGACATTCTCATAAGAAATTGTTTCTGAAAAATTAAGTACTTTACATTACGAGGAATGCTACGTGAACGTACGCTAACTCACCAGAGTAGAGTGCTTCAGTCCTCCCTGAAACTACTACACCTGGAATGATATGCCAATCATGTTATTGCAGCTTCTTTTTATACGTATTTCCTTAGCCACATTTGCTGCAGTCCTTTCCATCGTTGACAAATTTATTTGGAACATTAATAACTATGTAAGGAACTTGATTGGGTCTGTGTACCATTGGTGGTGGAGTCGTATGGAGCCTGGGGAAAAGAGGCTTTGGAGTCCATCTCTCAGCTAGCCTCTCGACTAGCCACTTGCTCGTCCAAGACAAAGTCTGTGGTTCTTACCGAACTCTACGGGCGGCTGAACCTTCACCTGGTACGAGCTAATGCCATTGCTATCCTTTCCCGTAGCATCAGTCAAAGTGATGTAGGGTAGATATATAGTTAGCATTTTGTGTACATTGTGTTTAGTCTAGTTGTATATGTTTATATATATCAGTGTATTTGTGCATGTCCATTTATCTTAATAATAATAATAATTATTATTTAATAACTTTAATTTGTTGAAACTAATCAGAGGATTCCAGGGTCCATTATGTACATGTATTCACTATTACAAGTGTATGATCATGACTGTATAAATGAACACTGATAATAGACGTCTGAATCAAACAGCGATGCAGATATGGATGAACACAACATGTGTTGTTTTTAAAAAGCGCCAGGATGAAGAAGTATATGTGAATATCGTTGGAAATGATAATAGCATATGCAGCTCAAGTATTGGATATCGTAGCTACGCTCAAATCAACATCGGATATTCTTGGCGGGCCCGTGCAGCCTATAAAGATGCATTTAGTTTTGCAACATGTATGACATTGTTTTCATTGGATTTAATGGCTCGGCCTAAATTTGGTCTGTTCTGGTTTCCTCTGGTGCTTTGGTCATACTACAAGAGGTGCTCATTGACCTAGATACTACGATTAAGTGGTGCCAAGATAACGGCTTACTGTCAAGTTCCAAGCTATGCGGTGTTTGCAACAAACAGATGCAGTGGGTGCTAAAAGTCAACAGTAGGTCATAAAGGGTGATTTCAGGCCACACCTAATTTTTTATTTACCATGATAGAGGCCTTTTCAATCGATCATCTTCAGTTTATGATGATACGCCTCGCATAGCGTAGTGCCCCTATGCCTCTGCTTTTTTAGTAGGTTCGAATGAGGAATATACTTAGCAACTGTCAATGGTCGATTCAACGGAGACTTAAATATCATACCCATGTCTCGTGACCCTCCCCGTGCTGAGCACGGGGAGGGGAGGATGACTCAGCACATTCGTACCACTCCTCTTCTAGAACATTTTGCGCAGAATGTTCTCGATTCGATTGTTCACGTGCCAATCTTATTCCTTGATCAAATGCGTCTAGCATCATCACGTGACGTTGGGTCTGCTCGTGCCCGGACTTGGAATTGGGCAACACCTTCATACCGTAGATTTCACAGATGTAGTGAGAGCTGTAGTTTTGGTTGTACAGGGCCTCTCTTTTCATGCTTTTCCAAATCTTGGCTATTGCTAAGACGGCGGGATCTCGACCTTCTGCTCCTGCTTCCTGCTGCGCAGCTCCAAGCAAAGCTCGGGAGGAGGGTCGACGGCAGCACACGCACAATTTGTACTTGTCTAGGACAAACCACTTGGCCTTGGCGTCGTACATCAGCTTGACGTAGCTTCTCGCAGGCAAACATCGCTTGCACTTTTTGCACTGTAGCATGCCGTCGGGGCATCCGATACACGTATTAACTACGTATAACTACGTGTACTTAGCCGTCAACAGCAACTACATGCACACCTCCCATATAGAGTACGGGAGACTGCTCAAGGACCCTGCGAAGATCAGGCCCAGGTACTCATTCACGAAAAGGCTCAGGAAGATCCAGGGAGATGGCTTGTGCTTCAACGGTTCTGTGGAGGTGTGTATCAAGCTCCCCGACTCAAAACCAATTTAAAAAAAAAAAAAGTCAAGTTCTTTCTGGGCATGGGAGCGGTCCAGTTGCCGGGCGTGATCAAGGAGGACCTGTCGGACTGCAAGAGGGCCGTAGAGCTCTTGGCCGATATGCTAGGAGCACCACACCCACCCGCTTCCGCTCAGAGCATCAAGATGCTTAATAACAATTTTAAGGTCGAGTTCAGGTCCAAGGACGAGTGCCTCAACCTAGCAGCTTTACATATCTTTTTTCGCACCAAGCCTCAGACTATGTTCGGCTCTCCCGTGCGTCTGTCGGTGTTCGACGAAACAAATGTAAAGATGCAATTGCTTTGTACCGACTTTACCGCTTTCATCTATCGGAGCGGCTAAGTGCTGCTGTTAGGACTCAAAAGACCCGAGCAATGCTCAGATATTTTATCATCACTTCACACAGTTCATACCTGCTAATGGATACACTTTTGTAGCTAAAACACCCAAACCAGATGTCCGCCCCCTTTTTAGTCAAGTTCAGGATGGTCTTCTTTCAGGTGTTTGATGTACATGGCCTTGTTCTTGAATCGTCGCATCCATGATGGTCACTTGCAGTATTCACAGTACACTTGTAGTGCCATTTCTTTTGGAGTAGATTTAAGTTTTGTCTATGAGCTTTGCTCCCCGCCCCCTGCATCCCGAGCGAAGCTCGGGGAAGGGAACAAAGTTCGGGGATTACGGAGTGGTAAGCTCTGCTTGGAATCAGCTGCTTGCGAAGAAATGCTTGTGCCGTAAATGCACGTGCATTAGGAGGGACAGAGCAGGTTGGCACGCGTGCCAATATTGTCAATCTAGATTTTTGAGCCGTAGTGGATTGCAACACCACATCAACGAGTACCACGAAGTGGATGGCAAATACTCCAGGTATGAGAGCTAGTTGAAGTGCTCGTGGTCAGGGTGTGGAGCAGCGTTTACAACACTCGAGGGCAGGCTTCGCCATCTTCAAGCAATTCATCTGTGGAACGAGCCATTCACCTGCAAATACTGTCTTACTGATTGTCCAACCGTCTTTAAGGCTTATAATCACAATTGTATGGTGTAAATGAATTTTGATATCTAATCACAATAACAAATGAATTTAATCACAAGGTGTTAAATCTTTATGGCTGTAGGCCAGGGACAAGATCCCGTCCACGATGTATCGTTTGGAGTCCAGGGGGCTCAGGGTGATCTTCACATTGTCGTAGAGCCCCACTCTCTGCTTGACACTCTTCAGGCTCTTCTGCCGCATGTACAGCAATGAGTCGTGTGGTCATGGACCAGGACCCCACACTGGTACCAGGGCACGTAAAAGCCCCCTGTGAAACCTTGGGGCAGTCTGCAAATAAGCGGTGGGACGGAAGCCTTGATGAGGACGCAATGGATTTCGGGGAAGCTGCGTCGAATACTGACCCCACCAAGGCCCTTGAGCCTCACCACTTTCGTAATGATGGAGAGAAAAAACATCTGCTGGACAGGGAAAACATACCCTCCCCTTGCCCCAGCACTGGTAATTGCCCTGGGCAATTTGGAACTCTGATAAGCTGGAATCGAGATATACCGAGGGTATGTCAAAGGTTTATATAATTATTATCTGTTCATACGGTGTTAATAGCAGAATCAGTGAGATAATCTAACATATTAACACACTTTGACCAATTGCATTTGAGACTTTCGACTACATATATTGGTTTTTTTTTATATTCAAGAAGACACAAGAAGGCAGACAAGGTAAGAATAGAACTTATTATTGCGTATCAGTTTCTATGTGCATTGTCATATTAGAAAGAATGGATCAAACCGTTCCTGACGCAGCTACACCACTCCCACCACCTTCTTTGAATTCTACTCCAAGGCCCGCGCGGGCTCGACGCGCAAGCAGAACAAGGATTTATATTATACGATGCAAAATAGAACATTGTACATTACAAAAAGCGAACAATGACCTTAATGAAGCTGCCTAGTTAAATTGTAATTGTCTGTGCATTGTCATATAGACACAATGGATCAAACCGTCCCAGACACAGCAGCTACCGGTACCAACCACGAAGTGCCACCACCTTCTCCTCCAAAGCCCGCGCGGGCACGACGTGCTCGAGCGACAATTTATTTCATAAATTGCCCAATAGAACATTGTACTTTACAAGAATTGAACAATCCGCCTGGAAAACATGTGGTGATCTGATAGCCAATTAATTGAGTGCATTTACTATTTATTGCCGTAATATTTTAGTGCTACAACACTAATGTTACAGGTAACCATTACTTTTTGTGTAGCAGAGCAATAGGAAATGAACTCTGAAGAATTTTTTTAGCACTACAGTCCAGGCATCATCGGGATCACAAAGCATATTTTCCATATGCCAATGAAAAGGAGCAGTAGTAATATGGGGGTGTAGGCGCCAAGAAAAACCAACTTGTACATAGGAGCCCGCCCCGGTCCATCAAACCCTTGTAACCTATTCGAGTAGACCCTTCGGTACGTGACGTCGATTAGAGGCCTCTATCTATTACTCGAAAAACTGGACTCCGCCGGCTCGCTACAAAAACATGGTTCAGGGGCGTAAAATTTTTTTTGTCGCTTCGATCGAAACTATACTCCGTGTAGCGAATTTTTTTTTTAATCCCACTAGGTTTTTTACTGCGGACCCTTCTAGCACTAGTGAACATTTTTATTTAACAAAACGACTACGCCTAGGCAAAATATCAAGAAGAATTATATAAGCAGCAATGCATTGAATATAAGGAGCATAGAAAACAAGTAAAGAAAGAACGTAAAAAAGAGAAGTATTATTTGATGGAAATACAAAAACATATTATTCCTATGCTAGATCTTAATTTGAAGTTTAATAACTCGCAAACGTTTGATGAGAAGCAAATATTATTTCAGGAGCAAATACAATTTATAGAATACTTAAAAGTTTTACAAAAAGATCTATTAGAATTAATGAGTTATATGACAATATAAGAATGCCTTTGTATGACGCAGTGTTAGCTTTTGATCCTCAGTTGTCAATCGAGAAGGAAAAAATATTTTATATAGAAGTCGGCACATACTGTAAAAAATGTAACTGCTGCGCAGATTTTAGAAGAAAGTATAAAGTAATTATAAATTCTACCCATCTCAAAGCAGAAGTTGTTTATACAGCAGGCGACTCTAGAGCCTTTGATGAATGCAAATTACTGATAAATGTAGCTCAACTCGAGAAATATATTAAAATATCATTTATCGTAAGCAGGGCATGGGGTGCAACCCCATTTAAACATGATGTCTATTATTACCCTGAGATAGATTCAATTATATATGATAGAAAGGAGGAAACAAAAATTTCTAATGGTTAAATTTTTTATATAAAAATTATACATTAAAATCAGTATCGTCCGGTATCAATAATAACTCCTCTCTAACAAATATACGGGCCGGCGGGGGTTGGTCGTTATTTATATCGTTAGTTAATTTGTATACGTTAGGCGACCCCTCGCGTTGAGTAATGCTATCTATTCTCTATGGGATGTGAGGCTCCATATCGGATCTGTCGCTCGGCGACGACCACCTTCTAACTCGCCCGGCAAATATAGATATCGTACTATAGCTGTACAGTATCCTAAAGTTTTTCTTCATATGAATTAGGTTTACTTGAATTTATTTTGACTGATATGCACAGAAATGAAAATCTGACAACGCAAGTTTGTTACATAAGTATTTGCCAATATGCATTCATAAATAGTACGCATCACGTGACTTTTTGGTTTCACTACGATCTTTAGTAGTAAACAAATTACCATTTAAAGTTTTAGATGAATTTCTCCCTCGATTGCTTATGGATTGTTACGAATCGTGGTATATAAGAAGAGAGGGCGTTTCCCCATCGTTTGCTCGAGTTGGATTTTTAGTCTGGTAAAAGGGAACGGTGTTTTCGATACAGACGCCATGTTTTATATGGTTTTGTGTTAGGTGAGCAACTTCGCTTTGCGCCATTTCTATGACTCAGAAATTTACGAGAGAGTAGTACACTCAGTACTTTATTGTTGGAGAACTATTTTTTTGTGCCAATGCGCAGTGTATCGCTAACAAAATGCCTTCAAAGAAATCTGGCTTAAAAACGTAGCCATTTGCAATGAATGACATTAAAATAGTTACGTTATTGAAGTTAACCTCTGTTTATTCGATTATGGCTGAGGGCATTGGTTGTGTTGTTGACAAGGAAAACGGTTCATTACAAGATCACTCATCGCTTACTGTGAAAGCTAGTCAAGAAGCAATGTCTGCACGAAAACCACTTTGTGGTAAATAGAAATCTCCAAGGGGAGATCCGCGAGCTGGGGTTAGGTAGCAAAACGGTACAGCAAATCACCTTATTATGCTGGGAGCATGGCGAAGAGAAGGACTGCAGCAAAATGTGCCACGACAGTCTCTAGCTGAATTTGTGCCTAATCACTTGCCTTGTGGTTGTACTGTATAGAATTGGCGGTTGGCGTATATATCTCATTCATGCTTTAAAAAAAAAAAAAAAAGAAAGTTAGCCCACCACTCATTAAGAAATATATTCCACTGTAGAGCTTATAATTTTTTCCTGCGTTCCCTCCGGACGTTTAGACGGTAAACTGGAGTTAGATTCGACTGTAGGGCTTTGAATTGCCTCGTGAGGGATATGACCTGTTAATCTTGTTACGTGGCTATTAAGTTCATCTATAACTGCCGGTAAATCTTTTACCCATTTTGTACTACGTTGCGATGGATTTTTTATTTCTTCATGATACTGAGCTTTAAAAAGTCTTTCTGATAAAGTTCTATTAAATCTTTCTACTATACCTTGTTGCCTGTGATTACCGGGTGTAGCCACTCTTACTTTAACTTTCTTTTTTTGCCATTAATTTTGTAAAGGTACCTAAAAATTCTTTCCCAGCATCGACTTGTATTAAGTTTGGAAATTTTAGTGGCCCACGTTTATATATCTTTTCGATAGCCGCTGTTGTTTGGGCAGCTGTTTTATCAAGTAATGGTTCAGCATCTTTATATCTGCTGGCTACGTCTACAACACATATTATAAGTTTTTCTACCAACGGTATCATGAGGTAGACATAATATGTCTGTTTGGTGAACGCCGTTAGGAATTACTTCTTCTATCTTTGGCCTGGGAATGTATTTTGGCCCAGGTAAGTATATCTGCCATATCGGTTGACGTTTTATCCAGTGAGTAACTTCTTTTATAGATAGCCCTGTTTTCTCCTGGGCCAAAATACATTCCCAGGCCAAAGATAGAAGAAGTAATTCCTAACGGCGTTCACCAAACAGACATATTATGTCTACCTCATGATACCGTTGGTAGAAAAACTTATAATATGTGTTGTAGACGTAGCCAGCAGATATAAAGATGCTGAACCATTACTTGATAAAACAGCTGCTTTAAAGCCATGTTAAATATATGTAAACGAAATATTATTTGAAATGGAACCTGTGAATCTACAGTGGAAATCGTGATACTTGTCGTTAAAATTTTTTGGGTGTGTTTTAATGTTAGCTTGATTTTTTAACATTAACTGTATGCAGTATTGAAAATCTGACAACACAGTGTTGTTGACCAAACATTTTTAAACAAGTACCGGAAATAAGTAAGTGTCACGTGACTAACACGTCTGTTTGTTTTTGTTTATAAGTGTCCCAGTCCATAATACGGATTTGTAGCATATTTCTCAGCTCTGAGGCAGCAGATCAACACTAAATTTGGTATATAAGAGAAAAACAAACCTGCCAAACGTTTGGCCGAGTCATATTTCAAACCCGGGAAATACTTTGTGTGTTTTCATGGGAGACACGTTTGTTTAGGTCGAAAAGCCTTTAACATGCTGCTTTGCACAGTGGGCATTATACGCGACAGTACATCGATTTGTATACCGAGGGATGGCTATTGAACCATAGACACCTATGTTTACAACGTAACAGTTAATTTTACCGTCAAAATTCTGCTTGCAAACGTTGAATCTTAAAAAACACGCCATTTTCGAGTGAATCTCATTACGTTATTGTAACAATTTCATAATATTAATTAAAGTTTCGATGGTGTGGCTGAAGACGGGAGCGGTTTCAATTGCGAAAACGGTTCTTCTAAGAACCAAACATCAACTAGCGAAAAAAAGCGGCGAGCAAGTAAAGAGGCAAGTCATGTGTGGGTACCTTTGAAGCGAAGAAAGGCTCCGAGGGGTAATCCCGAAGCTGCCGCTTCGAAGCGATAGTCGCGGTCAGCAAAGCAGGTTCCTCAAAAAGCAGGACGAATGCTACTATCGCAGAGAGTGCAGCCAAGGAATTGCAGTCCCTCGCTGTACACATGCCAAATGTGTCCCATAGTGATGCAAGAGCGTTTGCATTACGAATGTACTACATAGAGGTGTCCAACGAAACAAATGTGAGTCACATGTTCCAGAACTATCGGACGCATTTGGTATGTGTACAACGAGGGACTTCAATTCTTTGGCTGCACTCTCTGCGATAGTAGCATACGTCCTTCTGCTCTTTGAGGAACTTGCTTCGCTGACCGACTACCGCTTCAAAGCGGTAGCTTCGGGATTACCCCTCCGAGCCTTCCTTCGCTTCAACGATGCCCAAGCATGATTTGACTCTTTACTAGTTCGCCACTTTTGTACGCTGGTTGATGCTTGGTTCTCGTATTCGCCGTTCCCATCTTCAGCCATAATACAAAACCTTTAATTAATTGCCAATAACGTCATAATTGTAATGAGATTCACTCGAAAATGGCGTGTTTTCTAAGCTTCAAAGTTTGCAAGCAGAATTTTGACGGTAAAATTAACTGTTACGCTGTAAACATAGGTGTCTATGGTGCAATAACCATCCCTCGGTATAAAAATCGATGTACTGTCGTGTATAACGCCCACTGTGCAAAGCAGCATGCTAAACGCTTTTTGACCTAAACAAATGTGTCTCCCATGAAAACACACAAAGTATTTCCCGGGTTTGAAATATGACTCGGCCAAACGTTTGGCAGGTTTGTTTTTCTCTTATATACCAAATTTAGTGTTGATCTGCTACCTCAGAGCTGAGAAATATGCTACAGATCCGTTTTTTGGACTGGGGACACTTATAAACAAAAACAAACAGACGTGTTAGTCACGTGACACTTACTTATTTCCGGTACTTGTTTACAAATGTTAGGTCAACAACACTGTGTTGTCAGATTTTCAATACTGCATACAGTTAATGTTAAAAAATCAAGCTAACATTAAAACACACCCAAAAAAATTTAACGACAAGTATCACGATTTCCACTGTAGAAATCAGACAAAATTTGGGTGAAAGGTTAGGTCAAGATGTTATTAAGGATTATGAATCTAATGTTAGATCCTTAATGCGTAGTCGAAGAATATATAGCGCATTATCAACTTTTTGTAGTGTTATTATATTACTTATTTCTTTTATAGCTGGAATCATTGGAATAATATCGTTAGTAAGATAGCAGCTGGTGCCACATTAGGTATCGCTGGTGTAGAAAGAATAAAAGCATTTGCTGACAATAATGCAATCAAATCTAGCAAGCATTTATCAAGACTTCACCAAAAATCTGGGATACTTTTGGGCTATATGATGGCTCGATCAATAGTAAGCGGATAAGTAAGGGTAGCCAGTAAATTAGGGCTCTGCCCTAAAACCTGATAATTCTACTATATAATCTATATGTTGCTTAACTAAAGAGCATTCGGCGTCTGTGAGAAAAGAAAAGTTTGGATTTTATTGTACTTAGTCTTTCTTCGTCAGATAGTATTCGATATATCATTGTTTTGGAGTACATATATTCCCAAGCTATTGTCTTAAGATTCGATATCAAGTCTGATATCTCTTCACCTAGATTATTGGATTTGGAAAGCAAATAAGTCTCCAAATTTTCAGCATATTTTCTAGCAGTAGCTTCAGTGCTCATGGTCAATACTTATAAAAGATTTATCGTTTAAATTAATGCTCTAGACAATATTTTGTTAGGTCCTTGATCAATTCTTCCTTATTTTTTGGTTGGGTCATTTTTAACGAACTATCGTACTTGGAAATGGTAATTTTGGGCGAGCAATCTCTACACATTTGGCAAAGTTGGTCGCATAGCTGGCCCTTTAGCCCGCTAATTATTGATGTTTCTCTGGCGTCTGGCTCGACAACTTTCGATGTCTCTTGACCGGAATTTGAGTCCTGGTCAGGATTTCCGGTCGATAGATCGGTCGATGGCTCGACAGAACTCGGAATTTCTTCAGAATTTATTGAGCTAACTTTCTCAGGATTTAGCTTCTGAGCAACTAACTCTTTCAATACTTTTTTACTCTTTTTCGAAAAACCTTTGATGCCAAGGGTCCTCGCTTGATCCTTATAATATGCCAAACTATCTACCTTAAATTTACTCTGGGGAGCCGCTTTTACACTATCTTTCGAGAGAACTTGACCAGGGGTTTGACCCTTAGGAAGAGATTTGTCGTCAGCTATTGTTTGGTCAAGATTTCTAGTTGAAGATTTATTATCAACTATTGACTGGGATGGTAAAGATTTATTATCAACTATTGACTGGGATTTTGGAAATTTTACCTCAGAAGAGATCTCTTCATCAGAAATTTCAGATTCAGAGGTAGAATAATCTTCTTTCGCATCCATATTAGAAATTTTTCGATACTAGTATCATCTAAATCAATATATATTCAAAATGGAGTACAAAAATATTGACAAAATTATTCCACCAGATAGCGGAGTAAATAGCATTCTATTTGAAAATGAGTCAGAGTCTTCTTCTGAATCTGAAAAAGAAGAAAAGCAGCCTCAACCACAGCCTCGTGTTTCATTTCCCCAACACCACGATGCAGCTTTTATAAAAAGTATAGCTAAAGCTGAGGCAGAAAGTAGAAACACAGAAGATGACAAAGAAGAATTGTTAATGATGGGAAGACTTAGGAGATGGAGAGAATCTTATTATCTTAGCCTAAATTAGAACAGCCATCTGCTTTGCCACAGCCAGTCGCTATCACTACCTCAACCTACTCCACTTCTTTCTCCTGAGCCACTGCCACATCCACAGTCGCTATCGCTATCGCAGCCGTTGCCTCCTGGCATAGAACCTCTTCAGTCTACAGATAACTGAAAAATGGCAACAAAAGGTGAGTGGGATCGCATAATACCACCTAGACTTACAATGAAAGAAGTTTTAGAAGCAATAAAAAGAGAAGCCGATAGACCAAAGGAACCAATTCTAAAAGTCAAGAGGGCTCTATTTAAAGATGGGAGTAAGAATAAATATATTTTGAATCCTATCACGCCTAAGCAAGTTATTTCATGAATCATTAACGAAGAAAAGAAAAAGGCAAGCGTATTTAATTGCCTTAGATAATCAGAGGATGAGGAGAAGTGCTTTTAAGGCGATAAACAAATATACTTGCTCCATGTGTGCGATGGGTTGCGGTACCAAGCTGGAACTTACGTCTCATGAAATAAAGGTTCACTGGCATGATAACTCCTACTACTGTTTGAGTGACCACAGGGGCTCCATACATCTGCCTTACCTGCGGAGGCGGCTATCCATCTTCAGATCGCCTTAAGGCTCATTTGGAACAAGCTCATAATTTAAGGTATGAATTTTAGGTTTTAATTTGTTATTAGGACAATGTCCTAAAGTGAACTTTGTATTTTATATCATCACTTTTCAATTGCAAACACTGCCGTCCAATCTAGTTGTTGCTCTAAGGGCTGTCCGTTGGGACGGGTGAGATTCCAGGAAATTTGGGTTGGACATCGATTAAATCTCATGTATTGCGGTGTTATGTCCGATTGTGTCAAAGATAGCTGGCCGCCAAAGTCAACTCGCCTCGGTACCACAAAACTACATTGTGTCACTCCCGTATTCGATGGGATTTTAACGTATTGAGTTGTTGCATTATCGGCATATATTTGTACCTGAAAATAATTATCGTATAAATTTGGATATCTACTTGCCGTCTGAGAGGTTGATGCAGCAATACTGTTGTCAAAACCGTATTGATTTTTATGCTATTTGAGTTAAATATTAATTTAAACGGCTTAGTGCCATTTAGGGTATACAAATTTGTTGCGTCGTTATAAGTTGATGCAAAAGTTATTGCTGCTAATCCGGCGTTGGCCGTAGTTAATGCTGCTGCTACCGCATTACCTAAATCGTTTGTGCTGCCAACTCCGTATGCCCCAGTAGGTAAAACAATTGTTATAATATTTGCACCGTCGTCGCATTGAATAGTATTACCTTTCGATGGAGAAATATTGGGAGCTGCAAATACCATATTAAACATGGTAAGTTTCATGTAGAATGGCTCGGTTGTTGGGATTAAATTAAAAGTAGAATAAACCGATCCTGTATTGGGGGTACCACTTTGTTTGCCGGAAGTATCGAGTACAAATACATATTTTTCTAGACTCATTTTTCTATTGAAGTATTAATAATACGGGAGTATTAACATTTCTAATATGGCAGCATCAAGAGTTCATCTTGTCGATCATTATAATAAAGTTACTGGTCTACTGGATCCCTTTATTAGTGGACCCGTAGCACAGTTACGGACCAACAGGTTGGTTTTAAGGCAGGTAGAAATCAGAAAAAGTATACTCCTATCGCCATGCAAACGACGTGCCCAACGTTTCTAACCCAGCAGAGTACCATTAATTTTGTTATTCCTGGAGATTCTGGTCAAATATCAAGAGTCTGGCCGCAAATGTTTCTCTGATTTCAGCCCAACTTATTCTCGAGGAATCTCTGGTTCCACAGGCTAAGGCATATAGTCTACTTAATAGTTATAGAATACCAAATGAGAGAGTATTTCTTGATTGGCAGATACTTACCCCTCAAATAATTACAAATGCACAAATTGGTGTCCCAATTAATATTACTCTCACTGGTGTTGAGGGAGTTTCACCATTTTTAGTTTATGGCTTGCAATTGGTATCTGATTTGACTCCAGCATACGGAGCCTGCAAATTTTTTAAAATACTAAGCCAAAGTAACAGGTAATTTTAAAAACTCATCTCAAAAGACCGTCTGATTGCTGAATATGAACAGTTTGTCAGACAAATGAGGCTGGGGTATTGGTTTGTAGTAGGCTGGGTTTTGTTGACGCGACAGAAGACCAGCGCTATGTTGTCAAGGAGGATTCAAATGGGCTCCGACATATCTGTAAGTCTTCCAAATGGAGCTGGAAAGTCCCTGTGCTATAGAATTTTCTTCATGTGTAATAGGTAATAGTCAGTCTGATTCCAAAATTCATCTTGAATTCACTCAGGAAACGCTCAATTATTGTTCCCAAGTACATGGTCATTGCCTCTATCAGTACTGGTGCAAGAGAAAGTTCGGCTATTCTTAATAAACAGGTGAAAGTACTCCAGATCTTATCATCCATTGGAATCTTTTCACCAATTATAAAAAGGGTAGTGCTTTTCAATAGGGTTGTATGGCATTCATGGTTATATATTCTTCACCACTCAAGCTCCACCCATCAAAGTGGGGGCAGCTCTACCACTACCATTACAACCTTCTCATAAGTGTTCACCATTTTATTCCGTCCAATTGGAACCCTCAAATCGAACAAATTTGGGCAGAAAGTTTGGCGACTATTACTGCTTCAATATGAATGTATTAACAAAGTTGCTTGGTGGCGGAAATACAGGGTTTTCCCTATGTGTGACAGTGTCCTTAATAGTAAGCCGATTAAGAAACTGTAAAGTTATACTCGATGTATGAATACGTATTGATTGTGCATTTTGGCCTACTGCCAATCATTTAATCCCAGCGCTTGCTTTATTCTAATTGATTTTTAATTTTTTTGCTGAATCAAAGTAATGGAACATGTTCATGTCACTTGATGAATGGGAGAGGGGCTTTGCAACATATTACGCCCGCTTTGATATAGCTTTGATGTCATTTTATCCGGCACTGTGCTAAGAGGTCCACATTAAAGCCTACGGTAGTTGTGGAGACCCAGGAGTTGGTTTATTAGACCGTTAGAACATTTCAGATGAAATGAATTTTCATAACCCATTGTCCGTTTTTGGTTACTTCTTTGGAGTTTTTTTAGCTCCCCCATACAGAAATACATTAACATACCAGCAGTGCATATCAGCCCACCCTTGCAAGCTAAAACCAACGATGAACCTTCCCGGTACTGTTCTATGCTCTACCTTTGTTTGATAGGCCAGGATCCTTTGATTTGATTTCCTTTCTCAATAGCACTTCAAAGTTGTGCACATTCTTCCTCGAATAAATTCAGAACACTTTCTATCATTTCGATATGACTCTCCAATAGTTAGGCTCTTCTTTTAATTTTGTGTACACATCCATGTGATGTCTGAAAAGGGTCTTCCAGCCTTTGCAAATGCACATCTAGGCCAGTTCCTCTGTGCTGGAGGATGGTAGCACACCTTTTATACTGAGTACTGTGTATAATGAATAATGCTGGTTCTAAAACTATAATGTAAGTACTTTTAAAGTTTGACACATACATGTGCATCTTTGGAGAGGTGCTGTAATCAGTGGGTAAGCCGGTCATCCCTATCTCTAGTAAGGAGAAGTTACCATTCATGCCAGCGTCCATGTCGGTGACCGGGTAGCACAAGTTTATACATGTACCTTCGTCTCTTGCACAGCAATACCTGTTTGGAGAATGGTCAGGGCATCAGGGAGTCCATAAGGACTGTTTGATGCACAGCCACTGAATTAAATAATGAATTAATAATAACTCGCATTTGCATACATGGGGGAGCCTTGGGCTACTTAGAACCCCCCTGGATCCGCCACTGGGGTACCTTGTCCATGTGTAGGAGAGGGGAGGTTCCCCTTCCAGAGGGCAGGTACTGTAAGTGTGAATGGTTGTCCCACCACAGGGGTGCTGTAGCCTGGTGGCCATAGAAACGCAACCGCAAGGGCCGCGAGTTGCAGGAGAATGCCTGCCCCAGTTTGATAATATTTCCTGGACAAAGGGGATCTTAATCCTGGAAAGCCCACACCGTGTCTCCGAATTGGTACTGGTAATTGGTAAGAGGAGGATAGTCTGATCCAAAGTGCATAGGTGTATTGTCTTTCCTCTTCTTCTTATGCCGGAGTGGAAAGGAACGTGGATACTATTCATTTTACTATCCGATCACTTGTACAGTGTAGTATTTAAATAGTATTGTGTTTTCTTTCCAAACTGTAAAGCCATCGAGGAAGCGACAGCCGCCTGCGTGTCCACGTACAGCCGTGAGAATCTGACAGTGGCATCTTTCCAGTTTGTGTAACCCTTACCGGTAAACGCTGCATCAGCATTTGCAGCCCATGACAGCTTTTTCTCCAACCATGCCTTTAAGCACGTGTAACATGACATGCTGTCATTTTCCTCACGATAATGTAGCCATGGTCACTTGTCAAACCAGGCTGTTTGAAAACTTCTACTCACAGCACTTTTCTTGCCAAACTCTCGTTTTGGAAAGTGAAACGCCCTGGGCTGAATTAACTACAAACGTGGTTGTAGTGTAGTAAACACCTTATAATTGTAGGGGAAGCTGTTAAGGGAGCAGGTGGGGGTGGGGGGGCTTTGGGTTCAAGACAGTGGCCTTTTTCGTTTCCTTGATTTTTTGATAAGCATGCTTTGGCTGTGCAGCTGGATCTGTGTGTGGACAACATAGCAACAACAACGGAATATGCCAGTTTGGGACATTGCAATAGGTCCATCATTTGAGGAGAGAGCAGAGTTTGTGGTGGGGTAGATGCATCTACCCCACCACCACAAGCTCCTTCTATTAAGGACACTGTCACACATAGGGAAAACCCTGTAATTCCGCCACCAAGCAACTTTGTTAATACATTCATATTGAAGCAGTAATAGTCGCCAAACTTTCTGCCCAAATTTGTTCGATTTGAGGGTTCCGATTGGACGGAATAAAATGGTGAACACTTATGAGAAGGTTGTAATGGTAGTGGTAGAGCTGCCCCCACTTTGATGGGTGGAGCTTGAGTGGTGAAGAATATATAACCATGAATGCCATACAACCCTATTGAAAAGCACTACCCTTTTTATAATTGGTGAAAAGATTCCAATGGATGATAAGATCTGGAGTACTTTCACCTGTTTATTAAGAATAGCCGAACTTTCTCTTGCACCAGTACTGATAGAGGCAATGACCATGTACTTGGGAACAATAATTGAGCGTTTCCTGAGTGAATTCAAGATGAATTTTGGAATCAGACTGACACATAAGATGCATTACTTAATTCACACACCAACTTCAATAAATAAGTGATACATATATTGGTAATATATGCAACAATTAATATATACATTATTGTCTGTAGGTTTGTAGTCTTACAATCTTGGTGCATGAGGTTTGAAGCCAAACACCGCTTTTTAAAATACTAAATTTTAAAAACTCATTCAAAAGACCGTCTGATTGCTGAATATGAACAGTTTGTCAGACAAATGAGGTTGAGGTATTGGTTTGTAGTAGGCTGGGTTTTGTTGACGCGACAGAAGACCAGCACTATGTTGTCAAGGAGGATTCAAATGGGCTCCGACATATCTGTAAGTCTTCCAAATGGAGCTGGAAAGTCCCTGTGCTATAGAATTTTCTTCATGTGAGTAGGTTGTAGAGGTCAGGTTTCGGCTCAGAATTTACTCGTGATAGATGTACACCTGGCATTTTTGATATAGATAGAGGCCTCCACAGGGTCCAAAAATCCTCTGATCTATGTAACATGGAGGGGCGTTTCGAGGAAGTGCATGTGAGGTGTACACTTTTCTCTGCTTTGGATGGAGGTGTGCCAAACCATCTGCTTTTGAAAGGTGTTATGATTGGACGACAAGCTGCGAAAATGCCTCCGACGCAAACATCCCAATTGATGAAGGGGAGCGAGGAATGCTTTGAAAAGCCGCCAGACGTAAACAAGTGGGTTTGCGGTGGGAGGCAAAGAGTGTGCTGAAAAGCCGTTTATAGCACACTATGCAGGCCATGTGTACACCAGTCGGAAGGGGCCGTCCGCCGGGACAATTTAACATCAATCGTTTACAAGTAACAAAAACAAAGCAGTGGTTAACTAATAAAGTACACTGCTAAGAGAGCAAGCTAACAGTATGTCCTCCATCGGCAGGTATTTGCTTTTTTTTCTGTCCAGTGGACAAGGTCGTCTGAAGTGGAGTACTGGGACCACATACGCCGCCGGGTATTTGTTTTGAGTCTAGCTGGATACATCTTTATCGCTGCATCCAGCTCGACGTGTTCTTCCGACGGAGAGGGGGGTGGGAAAGGATTCCCGCAGGGTAGGGGTCGTCCACAGGTCATCTACGGGGGGACTTGGACTTTATTACACCAAGGGCATCTGTGGAAAAAATAAATAAAAAAAAAATTTTTTTTTTTTTTGCACTGACCTTAACGATTAGTTGCGTTAAAGTATCTTAGCTGAAGCAAGCAAGTATCACTGCTAGACGACAGAAACGACATATTATTCCTTTGTGAGTGCACTCACCATAGCAGTCTAAGGGAGAGAACGATTAACACACTGCCGTCGGCAGAACAAACTTACAAACGTGGCAAGCAACTGTACTGAAGTAGCAGCACACCAGGTTCTAGCATGTTGGGGCCCGAAGGCCCCTCTCGCTCAGTCCAAAAAACTGTTGATGTCAGTATAACTCCAGCCATTAACCTAGAGTATTTATACCTTCCTCAGGGCTTTCAACCCTTTCAGGGCTTTCAACCCTTTCAGGGCTTTCAACGGGCATTGTTCTCATTATTGCAATCTGATGTCTGCGGGTTCGCTCGTGACCGCACCTGCTGTTCGGAAGCACTTTGATGTTGCAATACTCGCAGGTGTAAGGTGAGCTGTGATTGTGCATGTTGAGTGACTGCCTCTTCATCTCCTTCCAGACTCTGGCTATCTCCTTCACGCACGGAGCCGTCCGCCCCTTGCGGCAGCAGGCGCACACCTTGTACCGGTCCAGGGTGTACCAGTTGGTCGCAGAGTTGTAGCTCAGTTTGACGAACCAACCGGTGGGGCAGCATCGCTTGCAGTTGCCGCACTGTAGCATCTTGCTGGGACAGCCCGCCTGCTTGTTCACGGCAACGTACGGTGCGCTGGTCATCACCACGTATTCGGGGTCGGCTGCACAAGTCGTGCACTTTGTTCGGACCAGATCTCCTCTCTTCCTGTGGCAGTTTGCACACTCCATTGCTAATATTATACGTATTGTCGCGTATGATATCATATGTGTGCAGATTTCTCTAATTGGAAAAATGTGTGGGTGTTATTGATAAAAAGGATGGCTTGTCCTGCGGGCATCACCCCCTTAAAAATGTGTTTGTGCACGTACGGCAGCAAGCTCGACATGCCCCGGACCGACGTGGCCGAGCTGTCCGAGCTGCTGGCGGGCAAGATAGACGACGTGTACGTGGCAGTGAACAGTAACTTTGTGCATGCCTGTAACGGCAGGTACCCCCACCTGCTCAAAGACCTCAGCAGAGTCGAGCGTAGGATAGCAAGTTTTAAGAGGCCCAGAAAACTGCAGGGCGACGGCTCCTGCTTTAACGGGGCTGTGGAAGTATGCCTCAGGCCGGGAGGGCCCTCCGGGGAACGCATCTACAAGGTGAAGCTGTTTCCCGGCACGGGCACGGTACAGCTGCCGGGAGTCGTCATGGAAGACCTGTCGGACGGCAAGATGGTCGTAGACATGCTGGCAGACCTGCTGGAAGTCCCGCGGCCACCGCCCGAGTCTACCAGCATCAAGATGCTGAATTACAATTTTAAGGTGCAATTTGGGTCTGAGAACGAGAGCCTTAATTTGGCTGCCCTGCACAATTTCCTACGCACAAAGCCGAAAACCATGTTCGGGCTGCCCGTGCTGCTCTCGGACTTCGAGAGCGTCAAGGTGGTCGTGCTGTTCGGCAGGGAAGGGGGGCACGAAGTCAGCAAACCCTCCCCGCACGGCAAGTGCACCGCCCTGCTCTATCGCAGTGGCAAGATATTGCTGCTTGGCATGAAAAACCCCGACATGGCAAAACGATTACACTATGATTTCACGCAGCTCATTTTACAGAATGGTAAAAAATTCGTGTCCGTTCAGCCGACTCCAGATCAGTGTCCTCGGCAGCCACGTACTCTGCAGCCGGCTCTCACGTGCCAGTGATTCTCGAACATGTGTCGGATGCATAAGGCTTCTGATATAAAGGGTCGGAAAGGGGCGCAGACTCTGCAGAACCACAGGATTTGTCTTCTCTGCTTATCTTCTCCCATGCCGCGTGGTAATGAGTGTAGAGTTGTGTTTTCCGCCCCTTAAATGTGCAGAGTGTAAAGTTTACTTAGCTTGTTATTGGTTGTGTAAACTGTGAATACATTAAAGTTGTTGTGCTCTTTGAAAAATGGATGTTTTTGAGGAAATGCGATGCAAGCTGCGAGTAAGAGATTGGAATGCTGTGCTGCAGGCGATCGACAAGGAGAACACCCGCCCCTCTTGCGAGGGTTGGATCAGGGATGAATTTTTGAGGGATCCACCAATCCCCCACCAAGCCATCGCCATGGTGCCCGACCTGGCACCCTGGACCTGGACGGAGTCAGAGCCGGACAGCGACGAGCAGCCCATCGTCATTAATGATGAGCCCGAGTCTGTATTTAAGAAGCCTGGGCAGCTTATGATGCCTGTGCCTGTGCCTGCGCCTGTGCATGCGCCCATGTCAAAAATGCCCAAGCTTCCAGCACTACCAAGATCTGAGCCAAACTTGGAATATATGGAATGGGTGATGCAGACCAGCATGAAAAATGACGTGTACGAATGCTTGTGCAAATGGTGCACGTCACATAGGCAGTTGAAGGGGCACAGGTGCCACCTTTGTTCATTCGTGTACGCTGATGATGTAAAGCTGTTTTTAGCTCACGTAAAGCAGGTGCACGGCTCGGCGTGGCCTAGGAAATGCTCATGGTATAGTTGTAATGTGCTTGCGAAAAATGAAGAGGAGATGCTTGAACACTTGCAGCAGATGCACATGCTTGTGGAACCATTTAAATGTAGAGGATGTGGAGTTAACTGTAGAACTGTATATATGGCCCTAAATCATTGTAGTGTTTAGTTTTGTGTAAACTGTGAATACATTAAAGTTGTTTATTCGCACGGGAAATAAAATGGAGCAACGCCAGGCAATAGATTGGGAGCAGCTGCTCGATATCATCGACAAGGAGAACACCCGCCCCTCTTGCGAGGGTTGGATCAGGGATGAATTTTTGAGGGATCTACCAATCCCCCACCAAGCCATCGACATGGTGCCCGACCTGGCACCCTGGACCTGGACGGAGCCTCAGCCCCAGCCTCAGCCTCAGCCAGATCTCAAGCGTAAGCGTAAGCGTATGCCTCAGGCCGAGCCCCAGCCAAAAATTGCATCAAAGCCCCAGTCAGAGTCCCAGCCTCGGCCATATAGCTACATGGACTGGATGAGAACAACCAGCAGCGAAAAACCAGTGCATGAGTGCCTGTGCAAGTGGTGCACGTGTTGGAGGATGCTGACAGGGCACAAATGCCAGTATTGCGGGGCAAAAATGAATACCAGCGTGGAAGCGTTCAAGAGGCATGTAGCTACACACTCTAAGATTACGCCAACACCGTGCTCCTGGTTTAATTGTAAGCTTACGTACATTAAGGAAACCTCGTTGCAAGTACATATAGAAGTACAGCACATGCGTAAAAACCCATTTGACTGTAAACAGTGTGGTGTTCATTGTATGACTGTGTACGCGGCTCTAAATCATTGTTTGTAAAATTCATTGTGCACTTAGTTTGTTTATATAGTGAATATACTCAAGTTATTTAAAATGGAGCAACGCCAGGCAATAGATTGGGAGCAGCTGCTCGATATCATCGAGCGGGAAAATAGCCGTCCTGCTCACGAAGGTTGGATCAGGGAGGAGTACCTGCTACCAATCCCCCACCAAGCCATCGCCATGGTGCCCGACCTGGCACCCTGGACCTGGACGGAGCCTCAGCCCCAGCCAGAGCCAGAGCCCCAGCCGGAGCCTCAGCCGGCGCCCCAGCCGGGGCGCCGGCTGGCAAACACGGACTATTTTGAATGGGTCGCAGAGACAAGTATGGACTGCGACATGTACCAATGTTTGTGCAAATGGTGCACAACAACTTGGAGAGAAATGAAGGGGCACAAATGCCATCTGTGCCAGCACGTATACTTTGATGATGCCAGCTCATTCAACGAGCATCTTAAGCTGGTGCATGGCAAGACCTGGCCCCCAAAATGCTCCTGGTTTTCGTGTCGAGTGGAGGCAAAAGATCAGGATGATTTAACACAGCACATAAACAATTGGCACATGGATGCGGCCCCGTTTAAATGTAACAGGTGTGGTATAAATTGTAGAACTGTGTACGTAGCTAAAAATCATTGTACTTAATTAATGTATTTTTTTTGTGTCCATAAGCGTATGACGTAATGCCATCCAAGATGTATCGTTTCGAGTCCAGGGGGCTTAGGGTGACCTTCAGGTTGGAGTATACTCCAATCCTCTGCTTGACGCTCTTCATCGTCTTCTGTTGCATTTGCAGCAGGCAGTCGACGTATATGCACTGCTTGTAATTTAGGTGGGTCACGCCATTCAAGGTGGCCCTCGTGATTCCCTTTGCTTTTTTTACTTCGCCCCTGGGTCTGGGCACCACCGCGTCTTCGTCGGGGTCCCTGCGCTCGGCCACCACGTAGCTGTACATCTTCGAGCTCAGCCCGATGAACTCCGTGATGGGCTTACCCTTGGCTTCGTCCTTGAACTTGCCCGGGACCTTTGCATTTGTCTTGTCCTGAAAAAATCCCTCGGGGTACTCCCCCAGGTCAAACAGGTCCCTGTGCTCCCACTGGTCCTGGTAGACGTTCAGGCTCTTTATCTCGACGATCAGGCTGTCCGTGTCCGTGTACAGCAGGGTGACGTCGCCGCCGTATTTTTGTTTTAAGTGGCCGTAGAAGAACTCGTAGGTCAGGGTCTTGCTGATGTCCAGCACGGCCTGGCCGACGAACACGGGCTTGTTCAGCTGGCAGGTGAGCTGGGCGACGTGGAAGGCCGCCAAGCCGCCGTCGAACATCTTGAAATTTTTAAAGGTGGGGTGGCTGGCGATGGCAATCATCTTGTCCTCTTCCGAGGTGAATTTGACTTTGAGCCTCTTCCTGACGTCCTCCATCGTCTTGCCGAAAATGGCATTGTTCATCAGCTTGTACAGATTGACTTCAAAGTCGTTTTTCAACACTGCCGCCTCCATTCGTTTGCTCGTGTTTAGGTCGATGAACGGCTTGAGCCACCTGCTCTGCTGAAATTCCAACACCTTGTGCACCTTTTTCAACTTTAGGCCGTGTCTGAGATAGGTCTTCAGAGCTTCGCCGTGCACGACGTAATTTTCCTTGGGCAGCAGGGTGGGCATGAGCTTGGGGGAGGGCACCAGCTTGATGCCGAGCTCCCTGGCAGTGTCGAGCTGGTAGTCGCTCATCATCTCGAGGGGGATGGTCCGGTTCTCGGGGGCGAGCGGGTACGAGTTGTGGGCGTCGTGCAGTTCGTCGGGGTACTCCAAGTCCACCTCGTACACGTACTGGAGGTCGCCCTCGGCGTCGTGCTGAGAGACGTGGGCCACCCAGTCGGCCAGCGAGTAGTTGAAGGCCGGCCCGCACGGGTACACCCACTTGTGCCCGCCCCAGGGCAATTTTTGGGACATGGCCCAGGAGTACTGGGCGTTGGCGTCCCAGTACATTATGTAGCTGACGGGCTTGGAGTGGTCGTAGGAGTCCATGAAGGGGTTGTTGGCTTCGCAGAGCCTCTTCTCCCCGACGGTGCTGATGCCGCCCCTGATGCCCTTCTCGACGAAGAGGTGCATGTCCAGGTCCTGGATGAGCTCCAGTCTGACCTTGGTGAGCTTGAGCATGGCTCCCCAGCTGAGTCCGGGGGAGCTGAAAAAATGGGCAGGGTCCAAGCCATAGACGGTCATGGCGACGACCCTGAAATTCTCAAAGACGTCCGCCAGCATCAACACGTCCACCTTGAGGTAGGCGTCGTGGTACTGCCCGAAGTTGGTGCAGCCGAGCTCCCTCCACACCCTCTGGGCCCGGGCGTAGTCCTCGGGCGATATGCTCATCTCGGTGAGATCCGACTTGAATTTCTCGATGGGGGGCAGCTCCCTTTCCCGGAAGACGTCGTGGCCGGTGACGTAACTGTAGGGGTACACCCCCTTCTGCTGCAGCAGCTCAAAGTGCTCCCCCAGCATCTCCCTCGAGATCCTCTTGTCCTCGGGCTTCAGGGACCTCGCCAGGGCGTCTAGACTGCTGGCCAGGAACTGGTAGGAGTCGATGAACTGGAAGGGCCCGATGGAGAAGGTGATGTACTTTTCTCCCGACTGGGGGATGACGTCGATGCTGGGTGCCATCTCGGCCCCCAGCTCCGAGAAGATGTGGTGGCTGTCGTAGCCCTTCAGGTTGTGAAACACCACCGGTATCTTGCCAGTCACGCTCTTCATAAACAGGTTGCAAGTCCTGTGGGCCGCACCCAGGTACAGCCCGGTGAAGTGGTCGTGGTGTCTGACCTTAAAATCGTTATATGTGAAGGGCCCCTGACAGGTGCAGCACATCTGGGCCGCCTGGAATGCCGTCTCCTCCTCGGCACTCAGGTGCATGGGCCTGTTGGATTTTAGCAGCCCGAACATCCATTGCTCGTACTCCATCAGCAGGGCATTTACAAACAGTTTGGCAGCCAGGTGACCCCGATACAGGCGGAGAGGGGTGGCCTCGCCGTCCGACGCCACCACGACGTAGCAGTAGGAGTTTGCCTCCTGGGTGGACACCAGGCCTGAGGTGTTGACCGGGGCCTCGACGATCGAGGCCTCGAAGTCGGCGTAGACGACGAAGGGCTTCTTGAGCGTCTTGGCCATCAGGGTCGCGTCGAACTGCACGTAGGGCTTGGTGGGCATGACGACCCTGGCCCCCGCCTCGGCCACGCTCAGACAGTACCTGCGGTGCTCCTCCAGGTCGGACACGTTGGCGATGCACCTCAGACAGGCCGTGAGGTGGGGCTTTCTTTTTTTATTGATGATCAGACTCGGGTCTCGGACCCAGATATAATGTTCTCCCTGCGGGAGGCCCGAGCCGTCCGCAGGACCCCTAAGCAGGAGAAGGCAGATTTCCTGGCCCAATTTTTTGCTCGTCCTGTAAGGAATGAGTTGCTGCCTTCCCTTTTCCTCGATGTACGTCCAGACATGGACGGCATACGCCGGGTTATTTTTTTCGAAGATGGCGATGTCTTTATTTTCTGCCGGAAACGATATTCCAGTCCAATTAAGTTCTTTCTCTTTAAAAATATAATTGGTCACGCGCTCCTTGTTGTCTTTAACGGGGAACAGGGCCGACAGCAGTGCCCACTTTAGGCACTCGTCGTCCTCGTTGCGGACGTTGACCACCGCTTTTTTGGACACCCAGTTGGGGGTGGGGATGTAGGTCCCGGCAGAGGCTGGGCGGTAGCTGATCACCTCGATGCTGACAGATTGCAGCAGCTGGATGGTCCATCCGGACCTCTCCCTCTTGTGGCCGTCCACGCCCAGGAAGCACTGGTGCAGGAGGTCGGTG
The DNA here is from genome assembly GCA_949361645.1 of Spongilla lacustris. NCBI lineage: Eukaryota > Metazoa > Porifera > Demospongiae > Spongillida > Spongillidae > Spongilla > Spongilla lacustris. The sequence goes on from OX442415.1 coordinate 1,308,014, forward strand.
GTCGTCTGTTTCAGGTCGCCGCCCTCGGTCGCCACCTCCACCGGAGATCGCCAGTACTCCACCTTCTCCTCCACGGTGCCGTCCGCCTTGGCCAGCTTCATCACCGCCTCCACCACAAAGGCCACCTTGAAGGACCTGAGCTCCTTTCTTTTCGCCGCCAGGTATTCGGCCAGAGGTGACAAATATTTATTGACAAACATCTGGGGGTCGTGGGCTGCGGTCTGTAGCTTGTGTACGGTGACCGGACCTTTCGGCCTCCTTAGCAAAAATTCCTGCGCCTGGGGGGTCTTTTTATTCTTCTGCGCCGGAGCCACTCTCTTCAGAAGATTGTCCAGCAGATTGTTGGCAGCGTCCGTCTTGCCCTCTCCGATCAGACGCTTAATCTCGGTGAGCTGCTCAACGCTCGCCATTCCCTGCAGAAGCCCGTGCGGCGAGCACACCTTATATGCACTTATCTCCGCGTAGGTCTAAATCGAAAAAAGAAGATGGGCTGTTTCACGGGCGAACTGCTGTTCTACCAGCCTTACCTCACTCCGGAGTATGAGCGGTGTAAAGAGGCTCTATTCCACGCTCTTGAAGAATATGTATTTGTTGTGACGGTTGACCTGGAGGAAGAGATGGACGAGGACGTGATGGCACTGTACAACGGATGGGACGGGATAGTGCAAAAGATGGAAGACGAGCGCTGCCACGACGACGTCAACAACTTGCCTCTGGATGCGGAAGTCGCGGGCTACCGGAGGAACGTCTTTGCGGACCTGCCCGACGAGTACAAGAGTGCCAAGAAGGTCCTGGTGGCTATGGCTAATGTCTACGCCGCACGTGCTGAAGAGTGTCACGTGCAACTTCCGGAACTATTTTTGAACTTATTGAGACTCAGTTCGTTTATGGTGTTGGAAGAATTAATTTGCCTCGCCGGCAGGGCTGACTAAGCCTGAGCACTATTAAAGAAATAGCTACATAATGATTAGTACGAGTAGCCCATCCGGCGAGGATATGGAGTTTGTGTTTCTTCCGCGAGATCTGAAAAAGTTTGCTCCTGCCGAGGGCCAATGGCCCTTCAAGGAGTGCCCGCAATGCACGCACCCGATCGTGGACCAGGAGAGATACCAGGTCAAGATGGCCGGAGACAAGAGCAGGTACGTCAGGACCAAGGCCAGGTTCATCATCTGCAAGCCCTGCAACGACAAGTACATGGAGGAGGTCAGGAGGAAGAGAGTGTATCTCCGAGTGCCCTACAACGACATCCATTTCGCAAAACATCACGGAGCCATCTGGGACAACAAGCTCAGGCTCTGGTATTTCAACCCCGAACCCGTGCAGGCCTGCACGGGCGAGGCCGGATGCCCGAGCAAGGTCGACCAAGATACTCTCACAGCAAAGTATATGGTTGTCGAACTCAAGGACGCCTCGTACGAGTACATGCCCGTCGAGAGCTTCCCCAAGTACTAACGCTCAGGCCGCGTGGGCCGCCAGGACTAAAAAAAAATCAAGTCATTAAAAAAATATTGCAATTAAAAAATCATTTTTTTTTTAGTCCTGGCGGCCCACGCGGCCTGAGCGTTTTTAGGGCCCTCTCGGCCCGAGGGAGCTGCGTGCAGCCTGACTGCCGACCAGGGCTGCGATGATGACTGCGGCAGCTCTGAACACTTCGTCTTTTCTGGAGTAGTTGGAAAGCAGAGCCCCGCCCCCGATCAGCTCGATGTCGATGTAGTCCATGTAACTGAAATGACGTCTGACGCAGTGCACCACGCCTCCCAGTGCACCGTAAAAATAGGGGTCGAGCTCGAGGGCGTAGGCCATGCCCGCCCCTGCTGCGACGGCAGCTGCCAGCTTGATCATTTGCCGGTGGTCGTTGGACATTTTGGCGGGCGACTTTTTCTGCAGGGCATCGGCCAGGGAAGGCTGGTCCCTTAAGATGGGCGTGGGTACGGTCGGCTGAACCATCGCCGGATGGGCTTGTGCAATATCTAAGTTAAGCTTATGGCTTTAGTTAGCAAGACCTTTCCCTCCCTCGGGCCGGGAGGGCCCTGCCGGCGAGGCAGACTACGCCGGTTTGGGGGCGGGGACGGCCGGCACGACCGAGGAGCCGTCGTAGGGCGTGGAGCTCAGGTTCGCGGTGAAGCTGTTGGCGGTGCTGCTCACGGCCTGGTAGAGCTTCTGGTCTTTAAACTGCTTGTTAAAGTAGCTGAGCAGGTAGTCGGATCCGAAGGCGTACAACGCCCCCCTCATGAACAGTGAGGTCATGTCTTCGCTGGAGCCGGTGATCTGGCCGATGAGGCCCGCGTAGGCTGCGCCTCCGACCGCGGCCCCGACGATGTACACGGGGAAGCCCTCGGCCCCGATGCCCAGCTTGGGCGTGACCATGGTCTTGCCGTAGTAGTCTGCTATGCCGCTGGCCCCGGCAAAGGCCGACCGGGCCAGCGTGGGGTTGTACCCCATGAAATACTCCACGGCGTAGGAGAGCCCTGCGGCCGTCAATCCTTGCATGAGTGCCATAGTGCTCGCCGCACGGGCTTTAGTAACACTTAGATATCTAGGTCACGCGCACACCTTCAATTATCCCTGCGGGATCCCTGCGGGATCCCTGCGGGAGGCCCGTCCGGCGAGGACAAGACCATTTTGAAAGTGTGATACTATTTTTGAATAAGCCCGTGCCGCGAGCACACAATGACTCATGTTCTCGATCGACTACTTGAAAAAATCAATGCTGAGCGTGGTGGTGGCAACCCTCGTGCTGATGATATGGATCCTGAGCCTGGCGGTGGCGAGGTTGAAACGAGATGTTGTGGCCTTGCCTCGCCGGCAGGGCCGTCCGCCAGGACGGCAGGACAATGTCGATTTACTGTTCACTCTACCGTCACTCTGATTTACGGCTCGCCGGGCAAGGGGAAGAGCTACCTGCTGAACCGGATGTACGAGGACCCGCCCCGCCGTGGGCCGTCCGCAGGACTAATTAAGACGGTATTGATATTTACGCCCACGCCCGACGACTGGCCGGAAGCCGTGCAGCAAAGGAGTGTGAGGGCGTGGAGCGAGACCACCCTGGCCAGGTTCATGCAATACTGTGCCAAGGAGAGGGCTGCGGGACAGAAGGTCTTGATCATCGACGACCTGCTGTCCGTGGTCAACTTCGACAGCCAGGTGATGGTGGAGCTGATGACCCGGCACAGGCACTACAACATCAGCGTGGTGATATCGTGCCAGAACGTGAGCAAGAAGATCCACCCGCTGGTCAGGGGCCAGGTGGGCAGATTCGTGTGCTTTGATCCCCAAAGTCTGGAGGCGTGCGAAGTGTTGTTCAGGGCATTCTGCGGAGGAATTTGGATGAATGCCAAAGACATGTACACAAAGATCAAAGAGATGGACCTGGCACGTGATCACTCCTATATAATAGTCGACGTCGTCGAGGGCACGTACACCGTTGGAAATGGCTGAGGCAATAGAAGAAGAAATGATGATTATCGGAGATTTTAGCGATCGAAATGCCGATCTGATGGAGGCCATACAGCGAGGCAGGGCGTGCCCCAGATGCGGGATTAGAACGATGAGGCTCCGCTGCCTTGCCCGCGAGACGCTAGAAGAATATGCAAAGGCAGTCCGCGTACTGATTTATGAGGAGCAGAGTAATGAGCAAGTGTACCGGAGCGCATGCATCAAGATGGAAAGTGATTGCCCCGCGCGAAGAGAAAACGCCGAGAAGCACAGATTGTACTTACGATTTGCATGGATCGGACCCAGATATTAACCGATGTAAAATCCGAAGACTGCTCCGGCTGCGCCTGCGATGTAGGCAGCGTTGTCCAAGAAGAACCCTTTAGATCCCCCTGTACCGCTGACCAATTGTCCCACTGATTTGCCTGTAAATTTTTTTGTCAATAATCCGCCGAGTTGGGAGAGGGGGTTGGCGTCGATGATGGCCGACTCGCCGGCCGCGAAGAGGCCTCCGATGCCGCCGGAGGTGACGAACAGGGCGGTGAGGTAGCTCGCCCCTCCGATGGCGAGACCGTACATTAGTTTGTGGGGTAGGGCTCCCTGGCTGAGGGCGTCCTGCACGGGCCTGCTGTCGTAGACGGCCGACGCCGTGGCCAGACCTTGCTGAGCTGCGATCGCTGCCATTTTTTGCTATCCTGACCGGATGGGCTTTTTAATAACATGTTAGCGCACACATGTTTAGTTCAGGCTGCTAACTGAAGCATTAAACTAAGTTATTAAAAAGCCCATCCGGCCAGGATACGGCGAGCACAACATGGGGAACGTAAACAGGACCACCAAGCAAACGTCCAAGCAGGACACTAAGCAGTCGACAGACAACCAGGTGCAAAATGCCCAGACCACTCAGGTGCCAATCAATTTCAGCCCCGTGATCAACGTGTCCCTCGAGGACTTCAGCAAAGGCAAAAGAGACACCAGCTCGGGCGAGACGAAGATAGGAGAGACCAAAACGGATTTGCAGGCCACGGCCGAGGCAGACGCTGCAAAGCCGCCACTCAAGATACCGTCGGCCACCCTGCCCCCTTCCAAGCCCCTGATAGGCGTGGAGGACGTGGTTCCGGCGGTGGTGTCCGCCGCGGCCAGTTTCGCGGTGTGCTACGGCCTGGGCATGCCCACGTACGACTCGGGCCTGGCCGCGGCGACGAGCGGCGGCTCGTACATGGTGGGGAACGGGGTGAGCCGGATGGCGTCCGGAGGGCCCATCCTGACGCTGGGGGTGAGCGCAGGGCTAAACACGGGCGCGATGATGATCATGGGCGCGGACACGATCGAGGCCCTGAGCGTGGTGGCGGCCTCCACCATCGCGGCCGCAGCAGCCAAGTACATGGTTACGCCGTCCCCCGCGGGACAGGGGGCTCCCACTCCAGCAGGGGCTGCAGCCGGAGGAATAACCACGGCTGCCTAGTGCCTCGGGCCGGCAAACTAAAGCCGTAGCTTAAACTTAATTATTACACAAAGCCCGTCCGGCGAGGACAAAATGACTTTGAGAGGCAACGGAGGCAGGTACGTGACGTCGCTCAACGAGCTGTCTGGCGGCGTCCAGATCGTGGCCGGCACCGGCATCATGGTCACCGACGACGCCACCATCAACGGCGTGCAGATCAGCGCCGCGGCCAGCGACGTGACCCTGGACCAGGTCTTGATTAACGGGGCCAGCACCGCCCGCACGGCCAATTTCCTAAAAACTTTGATCGACGCCCAGCCCAGTCTGCAGGTGGGCCCCGCCCTCAACTTCGGGCCCGGGGGGGCCACGCTGCCCGACGTGCACGTGCAGTACTCCCAGCCCGCGGGCGGCATCGACGGCGTCGAGCTGCAGCAGGGCAAGGTCCTGAGGGCAGACAACTTCGGGGCCGTGAGCAGCACCACGGCCAACTTCAAGAACAACGTCAGACTGGACCCCGGGCTGCAGCTGAGCATAGACACCGTTAACCCCTCCGAAGCGGGAGGAAAGATAAATTTTAGTGCAGAGATTAAGACTCAGGACCTGATGGTGAAGACGATCGAGGCCGACCCTCTGGTGGGCTCGGTGAGCTTCGCCTCGCCCGTGCAATGCAGCGTGCTAAACGTGGCCGCCGGGGCCGTCACGCTGAACAACGCGGGCGTCAACGCCGCCGACGTCAACGTGCAGAACTTGGTGCTGCCGGCCCCTCCCGCGGGCGAGCAGGGGTACATGCGCATCGACTCGTCCGCGGGCCAGCTGAGTCTGATCGGCAGCACGCCCGCGGCCTGGGGCCAACCTGGAGGCATCGTGATAGAAAACTCGGCCCCCATCGCCGTCAACACCATCGTCCCCACAGGACTGAGCGGATTCACTATGGACTTGAACAAAGGTACAATCTCGCCCTACTACGTCTCTGGCCCCTTCCCACCCACACTCGAAATCTCTTGCGGCACGCACATAGGCACGTTGCAGGTCGACGCGCTGTTGTTGAAAAATGTAATGGTGAATAATCAAATCAATACGCCAAGTGCCGGTGCTTCGACGGTAGATCTATTTTTGAACCCGACCGGCAACATCGTCTGCGCAGCCGGCAAGGTGCTGGAGATCGACAACGTCAAGAGCACGTCCGCGGGCAAGGTCTACTTCGCCGAGAACGTCCACGTGCCCACCCAGAAGCAGCTGCAGACAGATTACGTCACCAACTCGGACAACACCAAGTTCGGGATCATCAACCTGAACCCGACCACCGCCGTGCAGATCGCCCCGGGCAAACCCCTCATCGTGGACGCCATCTCCTCCTCCGGAGGGGGCGTAACCATAGATAACCTGAGCGCGGGCAGCATCACGGGCACGGCGTCTCCGCTCGTCATCCAGGCCCTGCCCGGGCCCGGGAGCAAGGTTATCGTGAACAACCTCAACTGCAGCGAGGCCGTCACCGCCCCGGGCCTGGTGCTGCCCGCCGGGCAGCAGGAGCTCAAGATCAACGCCCTGGGCGACAACCCGGGCAGCCAGCAGATCACGCTGGCGGCCGCCAGCGTGGTCATCCCCTACGACGCCCCGCTGTCTCTGCGCAAGGTCGTGCCGGCCAGCGGGAGCGGCATGTACTTTGATCTGTCCAACTCTCTCATCGCGCCGACGGGCACGGCCCGCGGCCTGACCGTGAACGGCATAAGCACTTTCCAGAACGTGCAGACCAACACGTTCGGGGCTGACAGCGTCGTCACCAACGTGATCAACACCGCCAGCGGGGACCTGTACCTGAGCCCCTTGGGGGACATAAACGTGCCCACCAACTCCACGTTGAAAGTGGACAACATCGGGTCCACCGACCCCGACAACGTCACCTTCTTCCGGAACGGGCTCAGCAGCCTGCAGCCGGCCCTGCTCTCGGAGCTGCAGAGCAGCTCGGGCGGCCAGGTGCTCTGCAGCGACGACCTGTGCGTGGGCGGGCAGTACCAGCTGCGGGCCGACAACCTCGTCAACGCGTCCGACAGCACCACCGGCAAGATATCCGTCAATCCGACCAACTCGATCGAAATCGCCCCCGGCAAGCCTTTGAATGTGGACACCATAACTCAAACCGGCCTGTCGAGTCCTCTGACCCTGTCCACGACCAACAACCAGAACATCAACATCTACCCCGGCGGCACGGGTGCGGTCTATATGAACAGGCCGCTGTACCTGTCCGAGATAGTGTCGAATGCAGGACTGCTCGTCAACAGTGCCGCGTCGATCAACAGCGCCCTGGCGGTCAACACGATAACTCCGTACACCGGCGGGTCGATCACCCTGCAGGCCGGCAACGTGGGCGTGGCTGGAGGGGACGTCACCATCGCCCCGACGACCGGTGGCAACATCTTCCTGGCCGGGAACACCTCACTCAGCGGCAACCTCGCGACCACCGGGAGCGTGATCGCGAACACGGTCAGGCCCCAGAGCGGACAGAGCGTGCACGTGGCGGGAGACATCGACACCTCGGGCAACGTGACGGTGGGGGGCGATCTGGTCGCGAGCAACGTGTTCCCCATCACCGGGAACAGTGTGCAGGTGAACGGGAACGTCGCGATCACGGGCAATGTGGTGACCAACAACGTCTCGCCCCAATCGGGCAACACGGTGCAGATCAACGGCGACATCAGCACGACGGGCAGCATCAGCGCGCCCACGGACTTGAATCTGGCGGGCAACAATATCAACCTGAACTCGTCGAACGTGGTCGTCTCCGGGACTCTCAAGGCGGACACCCTGAGCACGACCACGTCCACCGCGCCTCTGGCCCTGCAGACGTCCGGCGGGCAGAACATCCTGCTGAGCCCCGCCGGCAAGGTGGTGGTCAAGTCGGGGAGCACGCTGACGGTGGACACGATCACCGCGAGCGCGGGCCAGCCGATTACGCTGCTGTCGGCATCGGGCGTGAGCTCTTCCCCCATCTCGACCACGAGCGTGGGCAGCGCGAGCAACCTGACCCTGTACACCACAGGCATAGCCAACAACAGCATCTACCTGAATCCTGCGAGCGGCGGCCACGTGAGCGTGGGCACCGACCTGCTGTGCGACGCCATCGCATCGCCCGGAGGCAGCTTGGCGATAAATTGTCCCCTCGCAGTTACAGGCGCTCTTACCGCTGCTTCGGCCAGCTGCACTGGAAACGTCTCTGCCGGCTCGGCCACCTGCACGGGAACTATAACGGGAGGCTCGTTGTACACCGGGGCGTTGACTGCCTCTTCGGCCAGCATTACCGGAAATATTGCAGGCAACAATATCATTGCACTGACGGGCGTGACGACGGCCAGCCTGAGCGGAGGCTCGGGCAGCATCGCGGTGAGTTCCCAGCTCAATTGCAACAACGGCATAGCGACGGCCAGCCTGAGCGGAGGCTCGAGCAGCAGCATCGCGGTGAGCTCCCAGCTGAATTGCAACAACGGCATAGCGACGGCCACCCTGAGCGGAGGCTCGAGCAGCAGCATCGCGGTGAGTTCTCAGCTGAATTGCAACAACGGCATCGTGCTCAAAAACGGAGCTACAGTGTTGAACTGGTACCAGGAATCCTCCATAACGGGAACTTGGGTAAACGCAACCGGCTTGCCCTCCTCGACATCTACCTATAGGCTCTGCCGATTAGGCTCGATGATTTTCGTCAACCTGGTTACGAGCATCAATTTGTTTTCCACCGGTTCAAGTAACCTAAACAAGCCCTACTTGGACGCGAACATTCCCTCCGATTTCCGTCCGGCTGTCGACACCAGAATAGCAGTTTCCGGGGGAATCAGGTACTATTATGTGATCGGCGCAAGTACGGGAACAATCTCGATAGAGCCCGATACGTACGGTGCCAACATGGTGCTGGTTGGAAACTTTGGTTACCACGCCTAGTGCTCGCCGCACGGGCTGTCCTCGCCGGACGGGCCTCCCGCAGGGATCCCGCAGGGATAATTGAAGACGTGTGCTCGACATAGATATCTTACATACCCGTTCGCAGGACAACAAAGCCGTCCGCAGGACAATGTCTGAGAAGAAGCACCGCAAGAAGTCCTCCAAGCACCACAAGAAGGTGATGGACCCCGAGGCGGCCCACATCGAGAAGAGGTACAACGACGGCCTGCTGACTCCCTTTGAGGAGCTGACCATCGCGCCCAAGGGTCCCACCGGGTCCTACGAGCAGGGCTACTACGCCGCCGACGGAGAGTACGTCGAGTTCGCGGGGGCCTACGTGCCCCTGTACTGCACCCCCGAGATCCTCAAGGTCGAGTTCACGACCTTTTTGGGCAAGGACTCGGCCCAGGACATCAAGAACTCGCTGTTCCTGCACGGCGCGGGCAACATCTCGCTGGAGGACATGATCAGACACATGGCCAAGAAGAAGGTGGGTCGAGAGGCCCTGGCCAAGTATGCGGAGCCCTCCGACATATTCCTAAAGGACAGGACACTCAAGCCCTTCGTGGTCAAGGACTACTACATCATCCCCGACGGGCTTGTCGGCACCGTCAGCGGCCTGACGGCCACCCTCAAGTCCAAGGGCAGCGTCGGGGATGCCAGAACCACAGGCTTCATCTCGGCCCTGGCCAAGGCCGTCAAAGGCGAGGCGCATTAGTAGTCCTTTCCCTGCGGGAGGCTCGTGCAAACTGAAGATGTGTGCACAACATAAATATAGGCCTCCGGAAATGAAGCGCTTTAGGAAGGTCGTGACGACGTACGACTACGACCCTGTGCAGGGTGGCGAGCTGGTCCCCAAGGTCTACCACGGTGCGTACGTGACCCTGTACGGGCTGTCAGAGTTCGCGGTAAACCTCATGTACAAATACCTCAGGTCCAAAAGGATCGTCGAGGACACAGAGTTCTTTACAAAAAAATTGTCCTTCTGGGACAAGATCGAGCTCATCGCACGGAGCCAGACGGGTCGGAGGTATCTGAACCGCTACTCCGTGCCGGGCACCAATCGGCACCTCGCCTACCAGACCGCGATCCAAGTTCCCGACTACTTCATCTCCTATCGGGGCTTTCAGTACTACGACCCCGACGACCCGGAGGACGACTACCACGACGTGGCTAACATCTACAGCAACAGGCTGTACAGGCCCCTGGACGAGGCCGACAAGCTCAGCAGGATTTTGGGCGGCAGCCACAGAAAGCCTCCCAAGGCCAGGCCCCTGGTGGTCAACGTGTTGTCTACCTTGATCAGGGCTGCGGGCCTATCCCTCGGGCCCTCCCTCGGGCCGGGAGGGCCGTCCGCAGAACCGGCAGAGGAGGTGAGCGAAGCAGATCGACCACCCGTCCTCGGGCCGTTGCCCGTCGTGAAACCTGCAGTCAAGACAGAGGCTAAGACTCCTGCGAAAGCCTCTACTGTTAAGGCAGAGGCTCCTGTAGGAGGCTCCAAGGCAGAGGCTAAGACTCCTGTGGGAGGTTCCAAGGCAGAGGCTAAGACTCCTGTGGGAGACAAGGCAGAGGCTAAGACTCCTGTGGGAGACAAGGCAGAGGCTAAAACGCCTGTGGCAGCGGGAGGCCCTGCCTCGCCGGCAGAGGCTAAGACTCCTGGAAGGCTGGGCCCAGGAGTTCCGGTCATCACGAGCATACCCGAGTTCAGGCAGACGATAGACGGCCTGCATAACCAGACCCCCGAGCAGCTGGTCGACCTGGCCAAAACCCTGGGGCTCAGGGAGACGCGGTCGGACGACGACCCCAACGAGCTGTACAAAAAAATAATCAACCAGTACATCGCCAATCTGGACAAAAGCTTTAAAAGGGTTAACAAGGACGTTATCAATTGGGTGCGCGACAAGGCCACTAAAACACGCTACGTGCCTCCAGTCAGAACTCTGATCCGGAAAAAAAAATAAATGCTGTAATCAAAACTATTAACGTAACTTTTTTTTTTTTTTACTAAGGCCGAGCGTGGCGAGGATTAACGGACGGAGTTGGGGATGAGTTTGTCGGCGTTGATGGGCATGACGCTTGCCTTGCCAATGCCGTCGGGGAGGCGGTCCAGGATGTACTGGGTGAACCTGGGGAAGAGCACGAACGGGGTGTAGGTGCCCGGCGCGATGCCCACCTGCACGGACCCTCTGACGTCCTTGAGGACGGGGAAGAGGGCCCCGGAGGCGTTCCTCAGACTGCAGGTCATGATGGACCAGACCGCGCCCTGCACCAGCGTGTCGTAGGTGCTCAGGTTGGTGATGGTCACGCTCAGGCCGCCGTTGGCGTTGACGTTAGTCGCCCCGGCGGTCTCCACGCAGCCGCCGTAGATGACCATGTTGTTGAGGGCCGTCTGCACGGTGGCCTGGCTGTCGTTGTAGTTGAGGGTCTGGGTGACGTAGGTGTAGCCGTAGCCGTCGCAGTAGGAGAGCTGGAACTGGCCTCCGGTCGCGAGCTGGGCGGTGCCCGCGGCGTCGACGCAAGTCAAAGTGATCACCCTGGGCACCTCGGCCACGTAGGCGGTGGTGGGCGAGATCCTGATCCTCTCGTTGTTCTCGGCCTTCCGCCAGCCCGCGCCCAGCATGCCGTTCATCGAGGCGATGCGGTCCTGGGTGAACTCGAGGAAGTAGAGGTTGGCCCAGTCTCCGTTGAGCACCCTGCCGAAGGAGTGCTCGGACATGACCATCTGCTGGAGGTAGGGGTCGATGGCCTGGTTCAGGATGGGGCTGCCGGTGGCGTCGAGCAGGTTCACGGTGCAGGACCCGATGTTGGTGGAGAGCGGGATGAATCGCTTGCAGGCTCCGAAGGCCGGGTTGTTCTTGGTGACGGAGTCCCTGAGGCCGTACACGAGGAAGGGACAGACGCCGTCCAGCGTGGTCATGATGATGTCGATGTAGTTGTTGCCCGTGACCGTGACGTCCTGGCACGAGAGCACCTGCCAGTCGAGGAAGTTGCGGACGTGCGTGTGCAAAAAGGACTGCTCGATGATGACGGCCATGGAGGCGTGCACCGCGGTCTCCTCGAGCAGCACGTAGGAGGAGACGACGCTGACCGAGTTGGGGGAGCCCTGCTCGATGCAGCCGCCGAGGGGGCTGCGGATCTGGACGGTGATGTTGGGCGGGTAGTAGAAGAGGTGGGCCCCGGTGAGCAGGGTGCTGTCGTAGAGGGGCACGTAGACGTTGTAGGTCGCGGGCGGCAGGAAGGCGGTGGTCCAGCCGTCCTCGTCGTCGCAGAGCATGTCCTTGGCCATGGGCTCGAACATGCTGGGAAACATGTTGCTCATGCCCAGCAGGATGGTGAACCAGTTGGCGTCCTGGGCCTTGGTGGCGGAGGCGTCCTGGAAGGTGGTGAGGGTGTCGATCCACATAAAGGCGGGCAACAGCTTGACGGGCGCGGTGACCCGCACCTGGAAGTAGATCCAGGCCCGGGTGATCTGGTTGGGCTTGCCAGTGATGATGTACTGCATGACCTGGCTGCCGTTGCTCAGGTAGCCCGAGGACACGCTGCCGTTCTGCGGGTAGCTGCTGTACTTTTTCTCCTGGCGGGCGATGTCCCGGCCCTTGACCTGGTCGGCCAGCTGGGTGACCATGCGGCCCAGGGAGGGGCTGAACTCGGGCTGAGTCCGGGCGTACTGGTTGACTTTGTGAACGAGCTTTCCTGCTGTCGCGTTCCCCATAGTCCTGCGGACGGCTTTTGCTGCGTGTAATACTCAACTGCGCCCGACGACTTCAATTAGCAGTTGCCTCGGGCCGGCAGGGCCGCTAACTAAAGCCATAAGCAAAAATATTAGTATCACACGCAGCCTTGCGCAGCAAAGCATGGATAACGTCGTGCTCGTTTTGGACTCGAGCGGTCGCGTCAGCGGCACCGCCAACACGGGGACGGTGAACGTGCAGTTCACCAACCTCAGCTACAACGACAAGTTCTACCTCAGGCTGACCTCCTTCAACACCATCTTCTCCGCGCCCAACGTGTCACCCCTCAAGGGCAACACGGTGCAGGTCGACGACGGCAGCAAGATCTACACGGTCGTCCTGCCCACCGGGGCCTACAGCGTGGGCAGCGCCAACGACGTCGGCACGGCCGTGGCCAACGCGGTCAACCTGGCGGTTTCGACCGTTGGAGGCCTCCTCAGGCTCACGGCCAAGTTTAACGCCGCCACCAACGTGTACACCTTCTCGGCTCAGCAGCAGTTCAGATTCGTGTTCACCACCGCCGGCATCGCGTACCTGTCCGCCCAGCTGGGGTTTGACGCGAACGTACAAACGCTGAGCACGGCCCAGGTGGCCCAGCACGTTCCCGTCTTCTACGACAACTACTTTGGGATCCAGATCACCGCGGACAATTCCACCACCCAGCTGGTCAACGTGCCCCGCTATCCGCAGCTGACGCTAGCCCTCTCCTTCATCGTGCCCAAGACCTGCGACTACGGCGAGCAGCTCATCCTGCCCGAGAGCAGCATCGCGCCCATGAGGATCAAGTTCGACCGCAACCCCTCGCAGATCTCGTGGAACCTGATCAGGCCCAACGGCCAGCCCCTCGAGCAGGCACTGGACTGGACGGCGGTGTTTGCCATCGAACCCATCCGCCTGCCCGCGGGCCCTCCGGCGGCCCTGTTGCAGGTGGACGACGCCCTCCTGAATCGCGTAGCCAGGCAAGACTCGGTCCTCGCCAGCCGGGCTGGCATAGTTGCCTCGGGGCAGGACCTGCAGGGGCAGTGGTCCGTCCGCCAGCTCCCCGGGCGCATTGGCTAACGTCCCTCAGGCCGGGAGGGCCTGGCCTGCCGGCGAGGCATGCAGGCCCGGTGGGCCTCCGGCAGGGATGGGAGGCTCTGCTATTTTCCCTGCGGGAAGCTCTGCCTCGCCGGCAGGGCAGGAGATACCCAATACTGGTAAATTTTCTGCTTGCCTCGGACCGGCAGGGCCATGTGCAGCATCTGGTGTCTGAGGCACAGGGCCCTCCCGGCCTGAGGGATGAGACATGACTAGGAAGAGGGCCGCCCCGTAGCTCAGGGCCAGGGTCAAGGTCAGGGGCACCTTCCGGCCCTCCAGCGGGTCGTTCTCGATCAGGTAGGTGAGCAGGGGCTTCGCAAACCCGGTCACGTTGTAGCCCATGCTCGTCCCCACCACCTCGATCAGCGGGTGGAACGACCCCATCACGTACTCCATCTGAGTGACGGGCGAGTCGAGAGATCCGCCCACCGCCGACCTGAGCAGGGCGTGGGCCAGCTCGAGCTCGTCCAGCTTGCCGGACCTCAGGGCCTTCTTGACCCTGGCCTTGACGTTGGCGGGGATGGGCTTCCCCATCTTTTCCCAGGCCTCGTAGGACTCTTCGTACCTCGTCAGCTTGATGATAAGCTTCCTGTCCTCTCCCTCAGGCCGGGAGGAGCGGCGGGCGTGGCGCGGGCTCCTTGGGATAACAATCCTAGCTCCCTCGGGCCGGGAGGGCCGGGGGGGCGACGGTTCTCTGACCTTCTTGGCCTTCTTTTCCATCTTCTTTTTTTCGTACATCTCCTCCAGCTCCTTCTCCTTTACCTTTCGGTCTATCCACTCTCCGTCGTCCTCCGACGAGGGCAGAATGTCGGCGAGGTCCATGTATCCATCCATGACTGATTTTTGTATTAGAATCTGTCGACTCTTAATACTATTACACTGACTGCGCATCCAATTGGGAGATGAGTCGACAAAGTTTGCTAGCGAAGGCCAAGGCCAGAAACATACGAGGGTACAGCAGGTTGACCAAAGCCGAGCTCGAAAAAATCCTAGCTGAACCTGTGCAAGACCCTGAGACAAGTTCATCATCCGAATCTATCAGTTCTTCCAGTTCTTCTTCAGCTTCCAGTTCCGCGACAGAATCATCTTCGGCAGAGAGCTCCGGAGAGGAGCCAGTCAAGGACGAAACCCTGTCCGAACGCATCAACAGAATCAACATCCTAGACTTGAAAAAAATGTGCAAGGAGAGCGGAATCAAGATTTCCAAGTACGACGCCGAAAAGAAAAAATCCAAGCCCAAAACGAGGGCGGAGCTGGTCCATGAGCTCGAGGCCTACTGCCTTGGTGAGGCTCCTCCCGAGCCCTCCCGGGCCGAGTGGGAGGGCTGCCGCCCGCAGGACTGGATGCAGAAGCGCCAGTAGAGCCTCAAACTAAAGCTATATAAATTATTTTATTAACCGGCGAGGATATGGCGATCCCCAACTTTGGCGACTCCGTACCCATCCTAGACGTAGATCCAGAGCTGTTTTTCATACAGCTGAACGAGCAGGCGGACATTGCCCTGGCTTACGACTTCCAGCCCTCCAGCGATTTCGAGGTCGTGGAGGCATCCGTCGACCGCATCTACAAAGCATGGCTAAACGTACCCATCTATGCGCAAGGCCCTTCTGGCGAAAGTGTCGTGGATAAGCTAAGGCGGCTCAGCTTATCGATTCTCAGTCACTTTACCGTCCGGACGCCCAAGGACTTGCAGCGTAGATACGGAGCCGTGCTCAACCAGATCAACTACCTACACTTCTTGAAATGTACCGCAGGCAATTAAATACTAACGGCAGATACTAGTACTACAGCAATGGACGCAATCGACAAGCTCGCGAGCTTTTTGAAATTGGTGGACCCCGATATGACCTACAAGGTCGAATGGGACGTGGGCTACTACGCCCTGCCGCCCGTGGGGAGGCACGAGTACCTGGACATGCACATCCCCAAGCTGCAGAAAAAGGACTACGTCAAGTGCATGGCCTACCTCGACTACATTAACGCGGCTCTGGGCAACGACAAGCCGATGGACCAGATCTGCAGGGAGCTGATCGGCAGGATCATGAGCATAGCTTCCAAGCATTCCACTCCTGCCGACCTGCAGGAGATCGAGGGGCTGATCGACGGGAACTGGAAGGAGATACACTCGACGCTGCTGCCCTACAGCGTCATTCCGGAGGCCACCCGGGTTTTGATGCTGCAGGAGAAGCTGCCCCTCCTCCCGCCCACGCTAACCAGACACCTGGTTTACTACATCGACTTTATATTTTTCCAGTGCCAATCCCTCATTTGAATCCTGCGGATGGCTTTTTAAAAAGCCCTGCCGGCAATGGACAAAATCTATTATTCTCCGGGTGGGTACTGGCACGGGGAGACGGCCGTGAAGAAGCTGGCTGCGGCCGCCGGCGTTTCGGCAGACGCGGCCAGGGCCTGGCTGGAGAAGCAACCCATCTACCAGATCTACCAGAAGGGCCCCAAGACCGTGCCCCGGTCGATCATCGAGGCCAGGTCCCTCAACGACACCCACCAGGCCGATCTGCTGTATCTCCCGCACGACAAGGTGGGGAGGAGGACGTACAAGTACTGCTTGTGCGTGGTGGACGTCTTCAGTCGATACAAGGAGGCCGAGCCGCTGGTCGACAAGACCGCCGCGATCACCGCGGCGGCCATACAAAAGATTTACAAGAGGGGCCCGTTAAAGTGGCCCCGGCTCATACAGGTAGACGCGGGCAAAGAGTTCATGGGGGCGTTCACCACACTAATTAAAAAACACAAGGTGATCATCCGCACGGCCGTGGTGGGCAACCACAGGCAGCAGGGCATCGTGGAGCGGTTCAACCGCACGCTGGCCGAGCGGCTGTTCAAGCAGCAGTACCACGAGGAACTGTCATCCCTCGGGCCGTCCGCAGGGAGGAGCACAAAGTGGGTGGAGGCGTTGCCCGAGGTGGTCAGAGACACCTCCACCAGGCTGCTGGGCAAAAAGCCCAACGAGGCCCTGCACCAGCTCGGCATAAGGGCCAAGCCCGCGAGGCCGCGAGTAGGTCCGGAGCCCCCGAGGATCGAGCCGTTCGACAAAGTCAGGTACCTGTACGACGAGGGCGAGCTGGAGGGTGGCAGGCGTCGAGCTACCGACCCCGTCTGGTCCCTCACCGTGCACCACGTCTCGGAATACGTCGACAATCCGTTTAAGGGCGTCAAGGGGGTCCCCACCTTGTACAGGGTGGGGCCCGACATTACAACTAATCATCCCGGGCCGGCACGCCCCTTCGTCAGGGAAGAATTATTCGTCATTCCGGCAGACACTTCCCTGCGGGAGGCCTAGTGCTCAGGCCGCATGCTGCGCATGCGCAGGGAAGGGGCGCCCGCCAGGTCTAGAACAATCTATCTACGCGTGCGTCTTGTAGCACTACACAGGTCATGCGCCGGAGACACTACTTAAGCTACTGCACGGCACACAGAACTTCAGATGATTTTTTTATCAAGATAAATTTAAAAAATATTATGGACTCGCAAGATTCTAACGTAAGTATGCTGCGCATGCATCCGCAGGATAGGGCCTGAGGGAGAGTTCATCTTTGTTCTCTTCAGATTTCGTCCACAGCCCCTTCGAGCGCCTCCACGGAGGTGATGGACACCATCGAGGCGTCATCGTACTGGGACCCCGTGGAGGCCTACAAGAAGTACATCCCTCTGCCACCGCCCGTTAACTTGGAAGGGACTGTGGACGAAAAAATAAAAGAATATAAAAAAATATGTAAAGAGATCGGCCTGTCGGTAGACCTTACCCAGAACTACCATCCTGAGATCTACCGGCAGGTCTACTTCTGTATGCCTGAAAAATATATAAAAATAAAGTTGGAGCTGTCCGGGGTCCTAGACCTGGTTCCTGCCCAGACACCTGAGCAGGAACTCATGAAAGATATAACATTCAATGCTACAAACGAGACCCGCTGGGCGGATGAAAGATATTATGACGCGCTCTTCATCCTCAAGAGTAAGTTAAGCAATTTTATGAAAACTTCTAAAAGCGTAAAAATAAAAAACTACGCCGGCTACAAGCTGTTCCACCAGCAAATCGATGAGACGAGGCTTAAAGGCGGGCAGAAATACGAGGTGGTCGAGTTGGAGTCTCTCCCCTTGGGCAGCCACCCCTACCTATCTACCGACGGCAGGGCCTCCCTGGACGCCATCGCCGCCTACCGGGAGGGAGCCGTGTGGAACGGGCTCTCAGAAAAATATAGGAAGGAGAAGATGGAACTTGTGGTGGCTGTTCGGAAGTTCCACGAAATGTGCGGGGAGCAGGGCTACGACCTTCCCGCCTACCTGGTGGAGCTGAGGTACCTGACCTTCGGGTACAAGAAGGAAGAGCGACGGGTATTGGAAAAAAAGCTAGCTGCGGTGCAGAAAGTAGAGAGGCTGAAGGAGATGAACCTGAAGAAGAAGCGCGAGGAGGCCGAGGAAGTCAAACCGACGGAGGAGGAGAAGAAGAAGAGAAGGGAGGCGGGATATGCCAAAGCTCGAGCGACGTGGGCTCTAAAAAAACAAAAAGCGGAAGAGGAAAAGCAAAAGGCGGCTGCCCAGGCGGCTGCCGTTGCTTGGGCAGCCGAAAAGGAGAAGGAGGCTGCTCAGGCGGCTGCCCAAGCGAAAGCGGCCGAAAAGGAGGCTAAGTTGAAGGCAATGCCTTTCTACGAGAGAAATAAAAGGCAGGCTGCAAAGAAAGAACTAACATTAAAAAAGTATATTGAAAAGCATAGTAAATTGTGATTGTCCTTGCCGGACGTGCTATCATTAAAAATTTTTTTATCCTTGCTGTACACCTCGCCGGAGGGGCTGTTATAGCCCCTCGGACGGCTGGGCTCCGGGCCCAGCTCGAACTAAAAATATCGACGGGGAGGGCGGCTCGGGAGCTTTCGAAAGCTCGCTCACCGCGCACGTCCTGGCGGACGGCCCTGCCTGTCCCGGCCGTCCGCCAGGACAGCAAAAGCAGACGCGTACACCCCCTTCCGACTGGTGTACACATGGCCTGCATAGTGTGCTATAAACGGCTTTTCAGCACACTCTTTGCCTCCCACCGCAAACCCACTTGTTTACGTCTGGCGGCTTTTCAAAGCATTCCTCGCTCCCCTTCATCAATTGGGATGTTTGCGTCGGAGGCATTTTCGCAGCTTGTCGTCCAATTATAACACCTTTCAAAAGCAGATGGTTTGGCACACCTCCATCCAAAGCAGAGAAAAGTGTACACCTCACATGCACTTCCTCGAAACGCCCCTCCATGTTACATAGATCAGAGGATTTTTGGACCCTGTGGAGGCCTCTATCTATATCAAAAATGCCAGGTGTACATCTATCACGAGTAAATTCTGAGCCGAAACCTGACCTCTACAACCTACTACGTGTAATAGGTAATAGACTAAATGATGGCCTGGTTGCGGGCTGTCATCTAATAGGTCCTCCAACATATATATGGGGGCATTATAATGAGGTCTATCTTAGCAAAAATAGAGTACCTAAAGACTAGGGAGCACGCTACTATCCAGGTGACACATACTGGATTGAACTACTGCCCCTGTAAGTGGCATTGAATTGTTTTATATTAAGTTTAACATATGGACATATATGGGACAGCTGGAGACATATTCTTCTAGTTCATTTATAGCGGCCATTCCCAACTTCACACCACAGCCAAGTGACTGTGTTCCTACCGGGCCACCGTATAAGCCTGGATCAGCTCTTGAAGTGAACTGTGTGTTCCTACCGGGTTACTGTACCAGTCAGATCATGTGCTATTCCCCTAACCCTAGAAAGGACACCAACTTGCATATGTATGTACCTGGCCTGGTTGTGGGGGGGGGGGGGCATTATAACGAGGTCCACCTTAGCAAAAAAAATAGTACCTAACAGCAAGGGAACATGCGACAATGCAAGTAACCCACACAGGATTGAACTACTGCCCCTGTAATTGGGGCAAGGAACTGTAAAACTAACATCTCCAACTGGTGGGGGAGTCAGTCACGAATCTGGCCAATGCTGCCAATTCCGAAAAGGCCGCCCTCTAGAGAGAATTGGTGGATGAGTGTGTTGCAGGTGGCTGCGTGGCCTGCGGGAGGTTCAAAGACAACGGAACCCCCTACCCGTGCAGACCCACGCAGTTCACATTCAGGATGCTGCAGCCGCTCTTCACCAACCTCACCATATCTCACCTCGAGGCATGCCAGACGTTGGCACGTCAGGTGCAGCCATCAAGCCCCCTGCTGACGTCTGGCCTGAACATTGCTGTTATGAACACCTTGCCCCGGGCTTGCAGTGGTCCATGCAGCAAGAATATGCTCTATGTTAGGGCGTTACACGGTATCCCCTACCAAGACAAACTATGGAACCTCTCCGTTGGAGTGCCCTCATTGACCAGTTCTGTGAACCACTTGACGAAAGTATCTTTAGTTCAATCGTGGTAAGTTTTGTGTTGGGTGTAGTGTTTATGATATATTGCTACCAAGTAAGGTTAATTACAATTTACAACTTATGCTTCAAAATATAGAGCCATTCTTAGCCCAGAGGTACGGATGCATGTGGCATGGTATATCATAAACCACATTTTCGAGATTCTGATTTTTTTTTGCCCGGAATGGAATGGCGGTCTTACGCTCGACTACAAATCAGTGTACATCAAACATCATCAAAGAAACAAATAGCCAATGATGTCGGAAAAAAATATGCAGCATTTACAAAGATCATTGTAGATGAAATAAGAGCATATCTTGGATCTACAATCCTGATGTCTGTGGTGGTGCTTCCCAGCTTAGGAGACTACTGGAGCAATCACAAGGATTTGCATTACAAACCTGTTGCAGGCTGGCTCACAAGGCAAAGGTATCAAATGATATCAAGATATCTACACTTTGTGGATAATAGCACATTGGCAAGTAGAACTACGATCGCCTCGGCAAGGTGCGACCAGTATTGGAAGGAGTGAATGCCAGTTTACAACCCTCATCGGGAAATTACCATTGATGAGGCAATGGTAAGGTTTCAAGGACGATCAACACTCAAGCAATACTCAAGATTGGGCTCAGAGCAGCCATGAAAAAACTCGCCCTCCTGGAAGAACACTGGGAGGTGGAACACTCCCTACGGAGGCTGAACTGACATAACCCTTATTTCCCCTGGTTCTTGCAGGTGTTCGGTCGTAAGAACCATGCATACCGGCCTCTGCAAAGGGTGGAAAGCTTAAAATGAGTAGCGTTAGCCTTTGTTTATGGTGGTTCGTGAAGCTGGAACTAGCTAAAGCCTTTGTCACTAAAATGTGAAATATCTGAAGAACAGCACTATAAAATATTATAATAGTTGCAATGAAATACATTTATAAAATGAAGAGACCATTGTGAGAGGTGTTTTAGCCTTCTCAGTGGATAGTCACAGATCTATTGGGCCTAAAAGGACACCAGTACGTTTATATAAACCATGGATTATAGAAATATGTAGTAAAATCATCCAACTTTAGTGGAAACTCTGTGGAGCATGCACCACAAAGCATCTAGTATGCCGAGGAGTTTAGAAGAGCTCAAGGAGATAGAAGGTAAAAAAGCATCCGGTACAGTATTGAAAAAGTAGTATTTACACCACACTGAAACAGAAACATAACAGCTGTGGCTCATGCAATATTTACTCACAAGAATTATCCCAGCAATTTTCTTTCTTCATAAATAGGATAATATCCTAGATGGCATCTGCAACAGGATTAAACAGTTCAGACGACCGAGGACCAAGCAAGCTCCTTCTATTAAGGACACTATGTCACAAACACATAGGGAAAACCCTGTATTTCCGTCACCATGCAACTTTGTTAATATATTCATATTGCAGCAGTAATAGTCGCCAAACTTTCTGCCCAAATTTGTTCGATCACATACTGTACACATGAACAACATGATGAAGGCTGCCAAGGATTTGAGGGTTCCGGACGGAATAAAATGGTGAACACTTATGAGAAGGTTGTAATGGTAGTAATAGCAGTGGTGCGGGTTCCAGGTACATTAAGTAGTAGCGTATTGATGAGGTAAGGCTGTTGTAGGGGGAGGGGGGTAAAGGTGCAGCTGCTGTGCACAGGCTTTACCGCCCTCATCTATCGGAGCGGCAAAGTGCTGCTGTTGGGACTCAATGACCCTAGCCATGCTCAAACATTTTACCATCATTTTACACAGTTCATTCCCTCTAACGGGTACACATTCATTGCAGAAGTACCAAAGTCTGATGTGTTTATTTCTTGAACACATCACATGTTTATTTCTTGAGCGTCACATGAGGATGTTCTTTCTTTAGGTGTTTCAAGTAGACAATTTTGTTTTTGAAAAGCTCTTTCTTTAGCAGTGGTCTTCTTGGCTAGCATGAACTCAATGTTCTCCATCTTGATACTCTCACGTGGCACAAAAGGGGGAGGGCAAAAATGTCTAATTTTGATGATTTGGATGAGCTGTTGCAAATTCTACATGAAGAAACGACTCCACCAACCTTCTTGGCTCCACCAACCTTCCAGGCTATTGAAGTATAATCATGTTCCTTCCAGGCTCTACCATCGCAGTGCTGCAGATAGCGGTCGGACATCGGACATTTCCCGACCATAATAAGTGTTTGTCCGAATATTTTGTACTTTGTTCAGTTATCTTGTCCAACAGTACGTTAGAGATATCGTTGATTGTGTAATAATCTATTAAGTACGTATCTCTTAATTAGACAATAGCTACGGAAAAGATTGAACGGCTCGCGCAATAGGCCTCAATGCATGCTAATTAGCTAATGGCTGACAAGCGAAGTGGTGACGATTTGGTAAAAGGTTGGTTACTAAGTCAACGGTGGAAAAATGGATTAGGGACGGTGATAAGGAGCTTAATACAACTATCTGGCTTGGGTAAGAGATGAAAGACAGAGATCACGTAGTGTGTCTGAAGTGTACAGTAATGCTCTATGTTCCTAGTCTGACGTAGCCACACCCTCGCGAGGGTGTGGCTGTCAGACTACTATGTTCCGTGATCGGCTTGTCGGTATGCGAAACTTTAGTAACGCATTTATAGGGGGTTCTGTAAATCTTCGTTCCAGTAACTATTTTTACTTGAAGATTGGGAAACAGGGCTAAATAACTAGTATATGCGGGAAACACTTATTTGTACAATCAATAATGTACATTAAATACATTTGTATTATGTTCAATGCATGTCCGACCATTCTTGTACAATGTCTGACCAACTTTTACATTGATAGGACACATCGTCAGAACAAAATAAAATTACTAACTGCAGCACTGCCATCGTGTTCTTTCCAGGCTCCACCTCTTGAGCAAAGCTTAGTGGCACAGCAGTATCCATCCTGTTCCCGGCCTCAGGCTCCTGAACTTTTGTTCCCGGCCTCAGGCTCCTGAACTTTTGTTCCCGGCCTCAGGCTCCTGAACTTTTGTTCCCGGCCTCAGGCTCCTGAACTTTTGTACCCGTCTTGCTATTTTTCGGCACAGCCTCCGCCCAACTTTTCGATGCTTAGGCCCATTGCTCCTCGTATGAGCAACGCACCCCAAGCTCTTCCGTGCTCTGCACGGAAGGAGGGCAAAGCTTGGCATCAATTGCCTCCAATAGTTAAGTGCCTTTGCCGCAATTGCACGTCGGGTACAAAGAATCATGAAGGTATCCATCTATGCCATTATTGCCCTAAGAAATCAAATTTTTTTAGTACATTGAATCGGCATGTGCAGGTATATCGTAAGTTTCCAAGATATGAAAAAATTTTGAAGTGCTCTTGGGCAAGATGTAGTGGGCACCTTGCAACTGCCGAGGATCATATTGAGCATATGCGTAGGGTTCATCTCAAGGACGATCCATTCACCTGTAAAAAATGTTTAGAAGATTGTACAACCGTGTACGAGGCCAAATATGGTGTGAGAATTTATGTAATGAATTTTTTGATGCAATAACAAATAACAGGTGAATATTTAATCACACGATCTTAAGTCTTTGTGTCCGTAGGCCAGGAAGGAGATGCCGTCCAGGATGTACCGTTTAGAGTCCAGGGGGCTCAGGGTCACCTTCACGTTGTTGTACAGCCCCACGTGTTGCTTAACGCTCTTCAGACTCTTTTGCCGCATGTATAGCAGCGAGTCGTTGGACCACGTACTGCTGGTGGCGAACTTGCTTCAGAGTGGCCTTGGTAAGCCACCAGCTACTAAACTTCCTGGGGTCATTGGGGGAGCCTTCATATAGGAGCGGGGGGGGATATAAATGCAAGGACGTGACAGGACACGCCTACCACCAGCAAGGGGGTATGGGCCCGGGGAGCGCTGTAAGCTTCCCCATTGAGCCGCTTTGCAAATTTTGCACTTTTAACATCACAAAACATAGCATAATTGCATAGAAACATGCTAAAACCAGGTAGATTAGTACAGTACTTGCTTCCACAGAGGCAGATCCAGCAAGCACCCTTGACTCATATATAAATGAATTCATAATTACAATTTGCTTTTGCTTATGCACTATTTCTCTCCTTATCAGCTACCAACCAGCATGGACAGCCCACACGGGGTATGTTTAAATAACATTTGCGATAGTATCAAAGAAAATTACACTGCTTGTCATTTTAATCGTTACAACTTCTAAATGGTAAACAATATGCACTTTCTATTTGCAACACTTTAAAATACAACAATTCTCTATATTATAACGTTCGATACCCCACCGGGTTCAAAGTTCATACGATAAAATCAAAACAGATTAAATTGTAATGAATTGGTACGTATTAAGGGCATATTATATCAGGTACTAAATGGCGCAGGAATTAATTATCCCAGAATAGCAAGGCAAAACCTCAAGATTCTTTATACTTTAAAACTACACTGGACCAAGATGCCCTTGGCCTTCTTGATTTCCTTGTTCTCCTCGACCTTGACAATAATATCCATATGTATTAGTGGCGTAGGAACAGTTCAAAAAGTGGGAGGAGGGTGAAATTAATTATTCATAAGTGGGTGTGGTCTGCATGGCTTGACTCACAGAACCCACTTGCTGCGCCAATTTGAAAATGCTGTAAACATTACCATGCGTGGCAATCCCCATGCGCATGATTATCTTAAGACAATTTCAAATAGTGTTATCCAACAGCAGATAAGTTCTATAGGCCTGTATGACCCTCCATTGGCGCATGCCTTCCCCAATGACCAACAGCGGCCTGGCCCAAATTGGGCCCATGCTGTCCAACCCCGATGTCCGAGGCTTGCCCCACTCCTCCCTACCCCACAACATCGGGCGGCAATCACTACCCTACGTCCCCTACCCTCCACCTATCACTCTATCATCTCCCTTACTACACAACCCTTATTTAACCAAGAACCATAATTTCATGGGTATTACGGCAAGTTTACAACAATATTCATATGTATCAGTGGTGTAGGAATGGTTCAAAAAAGTGGGAGGGGGGTGAAATTAATTATTCATAAGTGGGTGTGGTCTGCATGGCTTGACTACAGAACCCACTTGCTGCGCCAATTTGAAAATGCTGTAAATATTACCATGCGTGGCAATCCCCATGCGCATGATTATCACCTCAGTGATCTGACTGTCTATAAAACAACTGCCATTATGACACCACCATGGAAGTCGAGTGTACAGTCGTAAACTTTGTCAATACTTTGACAGTGATGATCCAGAAAAAATGAATACAGAGCGTCTTGTTTTTGTGAACCAGAAAGCTGCAGCTGGAGAAGCAGTACGGAACCAAATTATTAATCTATACAGCAGCAAACTGTTGGGGGCGATTGTCTTGAATGAGCGTTAGTTATTTTTTTTAATAGGAAATGTCTGCCGAAGATACTACTATAGCCCGCTTCCTAGAACAACTAGAGTCGGAGGATTAAATTCGTCCTCCGACTCCACTTCCCTTCACTTCGCCAATACCAGCAGGCAGCCCTAAACCAGCAAACGGACCATACCCAGCAGGCGGACCTCTAACAGGTAGCCCTCTAGTAGGCGGCCCTCCACCACCACCGCCAATCCTACTTCCACTACTACCACGACCTCCGGCATGGATGCCCTGGCCGAATCCTGCAGGAGGTTTTGCTTATGGCGGTGGCATGGATCGGGCAAGAGGCTATGTTGGCAGAGGCCACCGGCGCCGCAATAGGCAAGGAGGCGCAGGCAAATCCGTACAATTCATTAAAAACAATTATACATATCATTACTATTATTAAACTCAATTGCTGTCTACAAATCCTACATCATCAATTTTATATTAATTACATCTTGTTGCTTTAAACAATAGATCACATGGTCTCCATTTTGATATACTCCCAGCCTAACAAGGGAGGTTTGACTGGGTTGGAGCAACCCGCATTGGGCAATGTGATTGCTGCTGCGAGCAGCCAGCCCACCAGTATCTATGGCAACTCAAGGGTCCTACCATTGGATGCCGAGGATCCTTTGGTCGAAAAGCCGTGGGACCTGCATGTTGATGACATGTTGGGTGTCGTTGACGAGGAGCTGCTTTTCGGATCAAGTTATCTTCTGAAATATGACCAGGAACGTGGTACCATCTTGGATGGGGACGATCAGGTCCTCGGGGGAGGGGAAACCCCCCCATGATGAGCAGTTGCCAGGAGGTTTCCAAGCAATGGACTTCCAAAACTTCACTGGTATGTCCAAGTTTAAAATTAAATTTATGATTCCTTCTGTGTTGGCATTAGTGCCTCAGTAGCCCACAATCCCTTACAAGATCAGCATGCTAAAAATGAAATGAAGCGGCTGGACAGTACGTAGTACAATGCTTTGCTGAAAGTGAAGAGAATATAAAACCCAAACTCATGCCAATGGAAATCCTACAACATCTACAGGACCAGCTCAACATCGAGCTTTTTTAAGGGGCACTCTTCAGATGATCCTTGAGCAAGTGACCCTTTGGCTACGGAATTTGGAGCCTACTATAATAAAGCTACCTATCACAGGGTTACATCATTTGTCCTGCAGTGGAAATTGAAGAAAGAAATATGAAGATAATTAAATGCCATGAAATAGGACTGGATGTGGATGTAAACCAGACGTACCATCCATTTAAAACCAACGTTCCTATTGCTGTTCAAGGCCACGTTCCTGCCCACAGCCCTGCCGTTGCTATCCCTGTCCGTCCCGTGACACGTATATTGTATGTTTGTTGCTTAGCAGTTTGTCCCATGCAGCGCGCAGTGGTTTGCGACATGCTCGTTAACGAGTTCTTGGCAGGCAAGACCAATGCCCAACACTGCTACGAGTCACTGACAAGATGCCCTGGTAACAATTTTATAACCATATAACCAACTAGACTTGCGTTAGATTCAACCGTTTAAACCAGTTTGAACCTACATGTAGGTTCACATTGCCTGGGATTCAGCACATGAATTGAGTGATTACTGATCGTGTGGTGCTGAATCTTGATTTCATTGGGTTGATTTTATTATTCTGCAATGATTATTAAAATTAATTGGTAGTATATGCAGTACGTTACATTAAAACTTGTACCATTGCTAGATCAGTGGTCCCCCCTGCAGAACAACCAACAACATCTGGATTATGTACATGTAAGAAATATAACCATACACATATAAAGTGTCAGCTAGTGATTTGAGGTGGCTTTGTGATCTGCCATTGTACGTCTTGGTGATGTGTAGGTACATCCTACATCCTTATATGAACAATTGATAGCACATGTGGACACTTCAAGTGATGGGAAGCCTTGTCCATTGTTACGATAAGATCCAAACGCATCATGATAGCAACGGCCAATCAGCTCCTTATATATTCTGGCTACAATACTTGTACAATGTTACCCTTATATGGGAATATATTTTACGCCTTCCCTATCTCTCCATATATACATATGGACGCCTTACCCCTTGGAAATTGGACTTTTGTATATGTGCAGGAAGTCAACCCTTTACAGAGGACCAAGATGGCGGTGGAGACAGACCACTTAACACTACAAAAATAAACTCCAATCTGGGTGTCCCAACAATATCCAGAGATAGGTTATTGTTCCTGTTGAACGTTGCAGCAGGATGCTGGGTTGGAGGGAGGACTTCATCTAAGGCATAGATGTGGGTCTGTCTTGCTAGCTCGTCTTAATGATAGACTCGTACTCGGCAGGTGCAATTTAGCAAACATGCAATAGTATTTACCATTAAGTTGCTGCCAAATTCAATGACTCGAATTTTAAATTTGAAGTGCATAGGTCAATTAACCCTTCACCTGCGAAGGGCACATTATGGCATTGAGGCCTGTGGATGTCGCTGTGTACACCATGATATATGTATATATGGTGGCATACCAGCTACCCCATCACCTGTCATGTCCATGCACCACGTTGGCGATCCAACAGCATCCCACGTTAGGTCCAGTGGTACAATAATTGGAATAGTTTGGCAGAGAAAGTGATTGAAACAGGTACATAGATCACTATAAAGAGAGCTAGTGCAGTTAAGAGTCTTTAGTGATTATGTGGAGGGTACCACCACCACACCATTAACCACAAGTGTAGGCTCCAGGAGGGACTTGTTATTTGGGGTTAACCCCTTGATTGCAGAGGACGGACAAGAATACCACCTTACACTCAACAATCCCACTTATTACTGTATATTTAAGAAAGTCTTCAAATCCCATTCAGAATGTTTGATAGAATTGCTGTTGTTGTGTATTGTGACATCACCATGTTTTTCTTTGTTATAGCTGAATTTGTGATCTGAACAATGTTGCATTAACTGGTATGCAATAACTGGCACTGCACAATGTATTATTATAATGTACCTTTGGTTCACAGCATACAATAATGACTTCATCATTATTTATAAACTGCTGCTCATATAATATATAAAAGATTTAAGGTGTTCTCGGATACAACTGTGAAAACGATTAGATCGACATTGGTTGTGATTAAAGAAAGGCAAGTGTGGTCCAAGAGCTGTGTGGGATAGTAGTGTCAATATGATGGGTAACGCTGGACTGGGAGGCACTCACTGAAAGACTATCACTGATAGAAAGTCCTTTGGGAATTGCTTCAAATGAATTATTCAGTGAAACACAATAGAGAGAAAGAGAAGATTTTTTTAGCCGACCTTATATATAAAGTGTCAGCTAGTGATTTGAGGTGGCTTTGTGATCTGCCATTGTATGTCTTGGTGATGTGTAGGTACATCCTACATCCTTATATGAACAATTGATAGTACGTGTGGACACTTCAAGTGATGGGAAGCCATGTCCACTGATACGATAAAATCCAAACACATCATGATAGCAACGGCCAATCAGCTCCTTATATATTTTGGCTACGATACTTGTACAATGTTACCCTTATATGGAAATATATTTTACGCCTTCCCTATCTCTCCATATATACATATGGACTGCCTTCCTCCTTGGAAATTGGACTTAAAATAATAAAATTCCTTCTCATAACACAAACTCAATTTCTCTTTCTGCAGAGATCCCTCCAGATAGGAATGAGGTCCCTCATGCAGAGAGATCATCTGATCTCCCCCCAACAGTTGCCTTAACTACCACTCGAACCCATGAACTAGTTGCCGAATTAACTGGAACCAAGGAGGTGAGTAGTAGTTTGGTTCTGCCAGAGCCGGGTAGTTTTTACCCTAGAGCTCCCAAAACCTCTCCACAGAACTCTAGCAGCATCATCACGGGCCTAATGGCAAAGATGCTTGCCAACAGATCAAATCCTACTGAAGCAGTTACTGAAGTGAAGCAAGCCAAGGGGGGGGGGGGGGGGGGGGGGGGGGGGGGGGGGGGGGGGGTGAAAAAGGGTGGGGGGTAGTGAACTGAAGTACAACCACGTAAGTGTTAGCAGTGGTGAGGGTTCCAGGGTCCATTATGTACATGGTTACCACTGTACAGGATTATAGGCAACAGCTAAATAGAGTGCAATGATGAGTTAAGGCTGCTTTTGTTTGGGGGGTAGGGGGGGGGGGGGGGGGATCCTGGAGGGTAACATCAACCCTCTGATTGATGAAAACTACCTGGTTGCTATGATGAATGTCGATACCTCTAAAGGTTTGACTATGTCCTCGGTTAACCACTTAAATTGACGATTCCTGCCTTACGTGGTTGTGCTTGCTCAGATGAGTTAGTAAACTGTGATATTTGTACGCTACTGTTGATTTTATATTAGGAGATACGCGAAGTAAGTTATTTACACCGTGAAAATTGTTGCACTGTTCAACTGAGCATGTATTTCCATAAAAAGCTACCATGCAATAACTAAATTCTACCGAGCTGCTAATTTGCAGTACATGGACATAATTAAAAACATCGTATTGCTAAGCAACTCAATATTTCAAGTTTTGCCCATGCAAAATTATTTTTAAAGGAAACATGATACAGAAAAACATTCACTCTGAGGAAGTTATATACTAATAGGATTCAAAGGCAATGGTAGTGTAAAAAGGAAGTAAACAAGGGATTAATATAATAAGAAAAAATGCAATAGTCGTATATTTAGCAGACAAACAGCATAGACTATCCTATTGTGCTAAATATAGCACTTACAATTTCAATTATTAGACCTTGCTTCCTTCCATTTTACAAAACCATTGCCTTCAAATCCTATACACCCCGAACTTTCTCAGAGAGAATACCATTTTACTAACAAGTACATCAAAACAGCCTGCATTTATCATTTATACTTCACAGCAGCATTCATTTGACATCAGATACTGATACTCAAGTATCTGTTGGTGTCATGCTTGAACCCCCTGTGCTGAAAGATGTGCCTGCAGCCAGCGAGGTGCATGTACCACAGCTGTGTACCGTGTACCGATGTACTTGGGGTACCATTTTTGCCTTTCATTGAATTTTTATTTTGTCGGTACTGTGTATATATTCTGTTTAATTTTGCAAGGAAAGAATAATACGATGGGCAGTCATGAACAAAACTGGACAATGCCATGAAAAAAATTGATACAACTAATGTGACTTGACCCTACAAACCCTACATATCTTACTTTGTATCTAGTCTGAAGTACAATCCAATACCTGTTAACCCTATTCATCATATGACTTGGTGGCAAAACTTTTAATTGTTGTCTAGACCATATGGCATTCATAATGGTGGTGGGGGGCCTATCAGTACAATCATTCAATTGGCATTTTAGCCCCACCAGACATTTTATTCGAACCGTTATGCGCCCCACGCACCTACCTTGTACAGCTGTTTCTACAATCTTCACGTCAATGCATGGATATACATATATTACCCACTATATCGCGACAATTTCGCAATAGAACATTACACGGTACCTCTATAACGCGACGCTAAAATCAACCCTCCTCTCCCTCCCCTCCTTAGTCCTAGATTCACCGCTGCATCAATCCGTCAAAAAGAAACGAACACGAGCTATGCTTAATTGATACGACAAACACGCTCACGTACGTACCTAACATTCGAGGTACCACATTCGGAACTTAAGTAGATTCCTCTTGAAAAGACTCAATCCATAAATTCTTCAACCTCTTTCCAAGCATGAGCGGGAGTCCTTGAAGGCTCGGTGCGGCGTACGCGTCCCAATATCTACGCAGGCATAGATACTGTATTGAAGATTACTTTGGCAACATAAAATATGTACCTTTATGAGCCATTGCAGTCCATTTTGGCGAGTTAGCCAGCTCCTGGTATTCGCGCACCCCGAACGCGTGCTTCAATAAGTTGCTCGTTCCCAGACAGCTTTCGAAATAACGCACACTCGACAGGTGTATTAAAATAATAATTTTTCCAGCTGCTCTGAGGTTCGTTTCCGGTGCAGTGGCTAATCCTATGATACATGTGACAGATTTGTAGTGAACGCAACCCTTATATATTTCAGAACGGGAATTGTACTCCAACGATGAATGAGTGAACCAAGAGGAACGTGACTTTTATTTCAGGTACGTAGCAGCATCCATTCTTTAATACGGCACTAAGAAAAGGTCATACAGTGGGAGCGTAGTGAGAAGGGGGCTTATTTATAACGGAACATAATTTGGCGGCCAGAACAAATTGTGCGTTAATTAGAATTGTAATAAGGTACAGTATGGAAAAGTCGCCCACCGAACTGATTGGACATCCGAAGGCACACTATACGCAACGCATACAGATATTGGACGATATTATCGATGTTTGCAACTCCAAACTGTTCATGGAATGTCATGATCGATTGACTTAGAAACAAACATGATAAAATTTTGTATTTCTTGTTGAATAGGATAATCACCCATCCAAGCTAGCAGGGCTCCCTATCTTTGAGTGCTGCTCAGCATCACCCATCCAAGCTAGCAGGGCTCCCTATCTTTGAGTGCTGCTCAGCATCACCGTGGACACAGTGACAAAGAAGTATGTAAGTCACACAAAATAGATGTCATTACACTGCAGTGTGCTAGTATGTCATTACACTCCAGTGTGCTAGCATGAAGTCATTACACTGCAGTGTGCTAGCATGATGTCATTACACTCCAGTGTGCCAGCATGATGTCATTACACTCCAGTGTGCTAGCATGAAGTCATTACACTCCAGTGTGCTAGCATTATGTCATTACACTCCAGTGTGCTAGCATGATGTCATTACACTTCAGTGTGCTAGCATTGTCATTACACTCCAGTGTGCTAGCATGATGTCATTACACTCCAGTGTGCTAACACGATGTCATTACACTCCAGTGTGCTAGCATGATGTCATTACACTGCAGTGTGCTAGCATGATGTCATTACACTCCAGTGTGCTAGCATGATGTCATTACACTCCAGTGTGCTAGCATGATGTCATCACACTCCAGTGTGCTAGCATGATGTCATTACACAGTGTGCTAGCATGATGTCATTACACTGCAGTGTACTAGCATTATGTCATTACACTGCAGTGTGCTAGCATGATGTCATCACACTCCAGTGTGCTAGCATTATGTCATTACACTGCAGTGTGCTAGCATGATGTCATCACACTCCAGTGTGCTAGTATTATGTCATTACACTCCAGTGTGCTAGCATTATGTCATCACACTCCAGTGTGCTAGCATTATGTCATTACACTGCAGTGTGCTAGCATTATGTCATTACACTCCAGTGTGCTAGCATGATGTCATCACACTCCAGTGTGCTAGCATTATGTCATTACACTCCAGTGTGCTAGCATTATGTCATTACACTCCAGTGTGCTAGCACTGGAGTGTTGGTTTACACGCTGCCAACAAACACAACAAAATATCATCACAGCCATGGAGGCTGTGCCCAACACAGAACACCACACAACAGTTCGAGGGGGACTAAAAAACGAAATTTGTTTGATTCCGATGGAGTGGGCTTATATGTATCATTAGAGGAAAAACACATCGGGGGAGAAAAAAACCTCGAAGCGGGAAAAATAACCCTACAATCACTCTGCAAACAGGTACATCAGGCACATAGAATGTTCTTCAAGGTCTACTCGTTTATCAGGAGTTGGCAACGTTGCACCTATATGGACAGACAAAACACCCCACAAAGCCAAGCACACAACATCTGATAGGCTAGATGTAAGACTTTGATGCGACACATGCTTACAAACATGTACCAAAGCAACTTAGCATGTTTGGCACCTCACTTCACAAACTTGCACCCTACAATCTACATGTAGATTTGCATGCATGGGAAATCATTCAAATTGTATCCTTATTGTGATACGTCATGGACTTGTAAACTCCTTCAAGTACAGGATATCTTTCTATTGCAGTCTTGACAGAAATGGCTTCCTATTTTGTCCAGTCTCCTCTGTTGATTAAACATGTGGTCCAAGATGAGCAAAACAAAGGGGTTTTTTTCTGCATGAATTTGATATGTAATGGAAGTCTTCAGTAGACAAATTTTCACCTTCATAACAGTTTTTTTTTTAAAGCGAGAACAATTTCTTTAAATGCTCTCTTACAAGAGCCTGAGTCATGTAATATTTTCAGAATAGTCCCCAACTTGTCAGCTTCCCTCGGCAGGGATAGAACAAACGATGAGCAGAGGGGTGCAGGGGGAGGAGCTTAAGTTTGGCGATAATAAGGAAGATGTGTTTTACATGCACGTATTGTACAGTTTGGAAAGATCATCACCGTGGTTACAATCATTACTACAATTCCTTTGTGGCTCCTGCCCACTTGCGATTGTTATGATCATTTTGTAACTCTTCATCACCTTCCATCTCCATTTGATCCGTTAGAGAAACCAGTGTCTGAAGCTTCTATTGTCCATTTTTGCACCTCCCCATTCTCCACATGCTTCCACAAGTGCATTTAATTTTGTCATTAAATGTCTTCTTATCATCCCACATAGCTTAGCGGCTTATAGTATTTCTGAAACATGTATCCAACCTGTGCAAGGTGACATCATAGATATTAGAAGAACAGGTCAATGAATCTAATTTCTTACGTTACAGTCCGTGTTACGCTTAAAGTGACTAATATCTATGGTGGCACTTTAGAGCAGATTGCAGCACTAATGTCCAGTTTCAAGAGCCATTGTGATCACCTTTGAAACGGCCTGCGTATAATCTTGGCTGCCGTAGACGGCACGAAAAGCATGATCCAATGGTCCAATCATTTTGTATCCTGAGTGTATATTTTAACAGCAGAACGGTGAAC
Organism: Spongilla lacustris; assembly: GCA_949361645.1. NCBI lineage: Eukaryota > Metazoa > Porifera > Demospongiae > Spongillida > Spongillidae > Spongilla > Spongilla lacustris. The sequence goes on from OX442415.1 coordinate 1,342,240, forward strand.
GTTCAATACACTCTGGTGTGACATTTACCCATTCCTTGGGAACACAGGCAGCAATCGAGGCCTTGAATTCTGAACACATATTAGGGTACGAAATAGGTAGGGTAGTTGTCACTTCAATCAAAGGTGCAGCAGGTGCAGGTTCTGACTCAAGAGTCTGTAGTGTTTGACTTTGTCCAAAGGGATAGAAACTAGTAGAGAACTTTGTGCCCGAGTTAATAGTATAAATACATAGTCCACTTTGACTACTTACCTTTGAGTACTAAGCCTCAATGAAAAAGTATTAGGCGATGGATACGCAAAAACCAATGATCCCACATTGTCACCTACATCTGCTGATGGCCACTCCACATGAGTATGTTCCCCAAATACATATTACCATCATTTTGTACTTCTGCACTGGACCATCGCCATGGAAGAAAACACAGTATATCAAAATTAGTAGAAAGCGTTCCTCTATGCATAAGCAATAAATTATAAACAGTGTTAGTTCATTTAATGATGGACCTGTCTGTCTTGTTGTATGTATTGCAGCATCTTTTACTACAACCACTGTAGTTGTAAGCTGGATCATGCACACATGACACTGTAACTAGCAAGTGACTTGTACCTGATGCTAGGCATGATCTGGTGTGTCACAACACCAGTGCATATGGCATATGGGGATTGTCGAGTCAAATTTTTGTAATGCAAGTGAAGGTATAGTTTGCAACACTGGTGCAGTTGTAAAATGGGGATCGATACTTCCTACCTCTTTTAAGCTGGATAGAAGTGCAAAATGCTTTTTGGTGATGAACTTGTTGCAGAACTCCACATCACCAACTCCCAAAATCTCAAAATGTGGGATGTTTGAGTATGGGATTGTAAGACAAAAGTTGACATGAAGGAGACTCATACTTTAATCTGTGGCGCACAAGATCAAATCTTTGTTTTTGTTGTCTGTAGGATTGTAATTTCCATAGTGCTCACACTGGTCTTCTCACCTTCACGCAGCAGCCTAACCTTCAATGTTATGTTCTCGTCCTTCAGCAACCAGTTGTCTTTCTGCAGTTCATTGCACTACAAGGAAGAGATAAAAGACAACACATGAGTATAGAAAGGAAACACACACCTACATGTGTACAGTAGACCCTCTCTGTGGTTGGAAATACAACTCAAGAGTTCATTTCCTAGCATAATCAAGGTGCTTTGAACATCCCTATTGTATTTGTATCTTCCACAAATGCTGAACACTCTACAAATTTTTTTTGGTGATGAACTTGTTGCTGAACTCCACATCACCAACTCCCAAATCTCAAAATGTGGGATGTTTGAGTATGGGATTGTAAGACAAAACTTTTCTGTAAGTTGACAGGGAGGAGGTGGTGATGAAGTATTCAGTAGTTTTGTGCTTCTGCTGTGCCCAAGTCTGCTGGAGTTGCCCCCCAGACCTAGGAAAGCACCGGGCCAAGCTAATGACCCCAAATGCTTGAATGACTCTTGTTTATGTTGGAATAGGTAGGTGAGGCGTAGCGATCTGGAGAAATCTAGCATGTCTTCTTTGATGTCTTTCATAGGTGTGTATGGGGTTGGTATGAATAGTAGTCCTTTTTGAAGTACCGAGTGTTCAGCATAACCAACCAGCATCACAACTGAACCGTCCACATCCAACATCAACACCACCCTACCAACAGATATACACCACAACAAAACCATATAAGTCCCCAACATCTCTCCAACAGCAACAACCCATCCAGCAAAACCAAACAATTCCACCAACATCACAGCAAATTCATCAGTCACAACCATAATGGTTCAAAATCATGAGAACTCCATAATTTTTATAAAAGTTTTAGCCTATTTAGTTGTATTACTGGTAACCCCTTGTTCACCCCAAAGGTGTGCATCTTGACATCTCATTATTCCCAAAATAAAACACTCTCTACCGCTAGTTTTAAAGCTAACGTAGATTAGATTCTATAACAAGTTTGTGATAACGCATCACTACATTTTCGGGAGATCTATCTGTGTATCTGTTGGAATGTCGGACGAGGCCAAGTGATTGCCAGAATCTTTCACATCCAAGCACCTCGCACTTGGATAATTGCTGCTTGGTTTTAAATGCTAGCTGGGGTCAAGGCTAATAGATATATATTTTTCTGGCTGTTCAATAATGGTCTGTATTGCAGGGCTGATACCTTTCTTCTCTGCCATATAGACAGCTGGGTCGTACATATTTTTATCCATGACGTAGCCATTTCCAAGAATTGTTGGCATGGTGATGCCAGATAGTTCACTAGTTTTTAATTACTATCCATAGTGCTCACACTGGTATTCTCACCTTCACCCAGCAGCCTGACCTTCAACGTCTTCAGCAACCAGTTGTCTTTCTGCAGTTCATTGCACTACAAGGAAGAGATAAAAGACAACACATGAATATAGAAAGGAAACACGCACCTACATGTGTACTGTAGACCCTCTCTGTGGTTGGAAATACAACTCAAGAGTTCATTTCCTAGCATAATCAAGGTGCTTTGAATATCCCTATTGTATTTGTATCTTCCACAAATGCTGAACACTCTACAAATTTTTTTGGTGATGAACTTGTTGCTGAACTCCACATCACCAACTCCCAAATCTCAAAATGTGGGATGTTTGAGTATGGGATTGTAAGACAAAACTTTTCTGTAAGTTGACATGATACTTTAATCTGTGGCACTCAAGATCAAATCTAATGTCTGTAGGATGGTATTTCTTAATTACTATCCATAGTGCTCACACGGGTATTCTCACCTTCACCCAGCTGTCTGACCTTCAACGTTATGCATTCCTGAAGTTATATCTTAATCTCATTTTCCTGACCAACTGGTCAAAGTCTGAGATTAACCTCTCCAAGTTTATTTTGGAGGGTTTTGGTACAAATGACAATCCCCTATTTAGTAGTTTGACTTCACTACTGGTTAAAATGTGACTTGATATATTTACAATGTTACACATTTGTGTGCTATGCCAGTGATTATATCTAGTATGGCTCGCACATTGTCTCAACATCTTTCTTTTGTCAGACGTTTCTGCTCTCTGTCCTTTGTGGGACTTCACCCTCCTCGTTTTGGTCTTCCTCCTCCTCGTTTTGGTCTTCCTCCTCTGCTTCTGCCACCTTTTCCCCTCATGGGAACCTGTTCCCTTCGATCGACTTCAACCTCGCTTCGAGGCTGTGGAGGGCCTGCCTTTCTTACACCCTGAAGGATGATAAGAGCTGGCATGTACATGTTTTTTGGTGGGTTTCACATGTGTTTTGACATCTAAAACTCCAGTGCTTTTAAACCTTACTGAGACGGTGTTTAGACTGGACTATTTGTCATAGCAACCCAAATTGCACACAAAACAAATGTATAGCATTTAGATGTCTGTTGGTGGTGATGAGGTATTCAGTAGTTTTGTGCTTCTGCTGTGCCCAAGTCTGCTGGAGTTGCCCCCCAGGCCTAGGAAAGCACCGGGCCAAGCTAATGACCCCAAATGCTTGAATGACTCTTGTTTATGTTGGAATAGGTAGGTGAGGCGTAGCGATCTGGAGAAATCTAGCATGTCTTCTTTGATGTCTTTCATAGGTGTGTATGGGGTTGGTATGAATAGTAGTCCTTTTTGAAGTACCGAGTGTTCAGCATAACCAACCAGCATCACAACTGAACCGTCCACATCCAACATCAACACCACCCTACCAACAGATATAAACCACAACAAAACCATATAAGTCCCCAACATCTCTTCAACAGCAACAACCCATCCAGCAAAACCAAACAATTCCACCAACATCACAGCAAATTCATCAGTCACAACCATAATGGTTCAAAATCATGACGAGGCCAAGTGATTGCCAGAATCTTTCACATCCAATGCACCTCGCACATGGATAATTGCTGCTTGGTTTTAAATGCTAGCTGGGGTCAAGGCTAATAGATATATATTTTTCTGGCTGTTCAATAATGGTCTGTATTGCAGGGCTGACACCTTTCTTCTCTGCCATATAGACACCAGTACATATTTTTATCCATGACGTCTGTGGGACAGATGAATATAATCCAGTGTCCGCATCACTGGAGCTAAAATCAAAAAACGCATCAGGGACCTCATGTATGCTGGCATCTGTTTTGCAGACATCACACAGCTCACAACCGGGTAAACAGCTGCACTCAACCACCGTGCTATTGAAATAGCGTGACAAGGACAAGAATCTCCTTCAGCACACGGAGGCATACTTTAGTGATGAGACAGTATAGTGAAGTTACAGTGAGTACATGCACTGCAAAAAAAAAAAAAAGTTCCTAGAATGTTTCTGCATAAAGAGTCCTAAGCAGCATTGCCATCATTTTTAATTCTGCTGGTAGTTGGCCAACATGTCGTGGAGCTCTGCTGGAGGTTTCTCGGAGAACATTTAATAATAATTATATCAATAATGTATAGTTGGTGCATGCTAGGTATCTTACATAATACTTATAAATCCCACCAACTTGTGCATGTCCTTCGTTCAAATCGTTTTCTCCACTTCACACATACGGTTCTGCTGAGTTCATTTCTTAACTTTCCAACCGTCATTTACATTTATTCAAAATGGTTGGTGTGCATTTGGGGCACTTGAATATTGCTTGGTATTCATGCTGCATTGAACTTGCGGCCGCACAATCAAAACACTGCTGTATGCTTGCTCAAGGAATGGAAATACATTTGTCCATTGTAATCTTAAACTTTTTAAATAAATCAAAGCAGAGTTAGTGATGAAGCCGCAAATTGTATGATCTGAGACAGCATTCACTATCTGTTGTGGTCAGTATTTCACCTGCCCTTGCTATTGACTGCAACAAAAGCTTGCATCACTAGCATATGCAGCGGGTCATTGTGGCTCGTAAATCAGCAGCACTCTTCTTTTTTTTTTCCCTTTGACACACAAGGGTTTTATGATGCAAGGTACCCGTCCTAGTAGTAGTACTCTTTGTATTGCTATGTCTTGTGTTGTTTTACTAGTGCAGGGTCTTAGTCATTCATTTTTGTAGTTTGTAATGTCTTACTATATAGTGTTGCAGATTGAGATTGCTGAGTTTCCTGTCTGGTTTGGGCACCAAAAATGAAGGTACCTGTTGTACACCTTGAAGCATAAATAGCTTTAGTTGTTTTTGTACATGATAAGAATCGGCCACATCTCTTGCACGAAGCTCTTGTCGAATTTCAGCAATAGAAACGTCTTTGACACACAAGGATTTCATGATGCAAGGTACCCACCCATCCTTGTGCTCCTTGTACTGCTATGCTTTGTAGCACATGTTTTACAGGCTAGTGCATGGGCTTGGTCATCCATCATGTATGACTTATATCCACGCCACATTTATAAATCCCACCAACTTGTGCATGTCCTTCGTTCAAATTGTTTTGCTGGTTGATCACCTGTGAAGAATCGTATTATATCGTTTACTGAAATTCCAGCATTAGATACGACTTGTTCACTGAAACTGATAAGGCACTCTACACTCTATCTTGGATAATTGCTGCTTGGTTTTAAATGCTAGCTGGGGTCAGTGATTATAGATGTATATTTTTCTGGCTGTTCAATAATGGTCTGTATTGCAGGGCTGATACCTTTCTTCTCTGCCGTATAGACACCAGTACATATTTTCCATTTCCAAGAACTGTTGGCATGGTGATCCCAGATAGTTCACTAGTGACCTTGTGTGCTGGAGCTTTCTAAGCAGGGCAGCAATGCAAGTAGTTTCATTCGCACATGGTACATACTGTTGTTTCACCATATCTGAAATGCTCAATTCTTTCATCAGTGAATAGATGCATATGCTTTTCTTTTGCGACCACTGATTTTTACTTACTTGGCAACTATTTTTGCCATCCTACTTTCTTTCACCATCAGATATTAACCTTTTCCATTCTCCCATCTGCAGGAGGCGGGGTTGGCATTTATATCACTCCCTTAGCAAGACAAGACCACCACAGCCAGTTACCTCGACACATTGAATGGGATGTGCAATAAGACTGGTTTGCAAGCTTGGGTTTACTAACACTTGATTCTATTTTTCATTTTGTGTACTTTCCTGATCTGTATTATTATTTATTTATTTTTATGTACATGTATGTACATGTAGAATATAAGTGACATCATAATCATAACCTACATTAATTTATGTAAAGTACAGGATACACAGGGATACACAGTACTACATGCTATATTTGTGGTGCAAATACTGTAGGCACAGAATAGACCCTTACATAGAATAATATTTACATTTGTTAATGTCTATTGTCCTGAATGTCCACCCGGGGGTACAATTGGACACCCGGGTGGACAGCAAAAAAAGTTTTTGCCGTTCGGTCACGGAATGGACCTGGCTGTATTTAACTGTACTGACTTACAGAACAAGTCTTTTCAGGATCGGGCCGAGTTAAGTCCTTTCAGTACTCGTAAAATGATCCGTGCTAGCGGACCTATCCATTACGCTCCGACCGATCCGCAGCGTAATGGATAGGCCCGCTAGTACGGCTCGTTCTATATGTATCAAAAGGATTTAAGCCTTGCTTATCTCGGCCCAAGCCTGAAAAGACTTATACTATAAGCCAGCACCGTTTTCGTGACCGAACAGCAAAAACTTTTTTTGCTGTCCACCCGGGTATACAATGGTACCCCCCGGGTGGACATTCAGGACAATAGACATTAACGGTACTGGCTTACAGAACAAGTCTTTTCAGGATCGGGCGGAGATAAGTAAGGCTTAAGTCCTTTCAGTACTCGTAAAATGATCCGTGCTAGCGGACCTATCCATTACGCTCCGACCGATCCGCAGCGTAATGGATAGGCCCGCTAGTACGGCTCGTTCTATATGTACCAAAAGGATTTAAGCCTTGCTTATCTCGGCCCAAGCCTGAAAAGACTTATACTATAAGCCAGCACCGTTTTCGTGACCGAACAGCAAAAACTTTTTTTGCTGCCCACCCGGGTATACAATGGTACCCCCGGGTGGACATTCAGGACAATAGACATTAACGGTACTGGCTTACAGAACAAGTCTTTTCAGGATCGGGCGGAGATAAGTAAGGCTTAAATCCTTTCGGTACTCGTAAAACGACCCGTGCTAGCGGACCTATCCATTACGCGCCGACCGATCCGCATGCATGGAGCGTAATGGATAAGTCCGCTAGCACGGGTCGTTTTACGAGTACCGAAAGGTTTTAAGCCTTACTTATCTCGGCCCGATTCTGAAAAGATTTGTTCTGTAAGCCAGTACCGTTAAAAATGCAGCCGTGTCCCTTCCGTGACCGAACGGCACAAACATTTTTTGCTGTCCACCCGGGTGTCCAATTGTACCCCCAGGTGGACATTCAGGACAATAGACATTAAAGAGTTTGAACACACTATATAAGGACAACCTAACGAAGACGCAGAAACAATCCTCATTTGGTTTAAGTCAGAAGGAGCGGCGAAGAACAAGCTATAGGTTGATCATTTATTTTGATTGTCCTACCTGATACACAGCAAAGATATCGATATACAGAAGTGATGCACACTTAATGTAGAAGGATAACATGAATAAAACGCCCACTGGTGCCTTTAATAGCTAGTGATCTGATTGGTATGATCGAAAGGGCCAATTTTAATCTTTTTTCACGTCATATAAATATATATGATGAAAATAGGGGAAGGTTCTGAAACAATTCAATCGCCATATCGATTTAAATCGCAGCGGGAAAATCCATGCATGCATGCATGCATGCTCATTCTTGATTCCATATAAACGTGGCATGAAGTTAATCATGCAGGGATAATAGAAACACTGCATAAAAGAAATGAAATAGATCATGTGTACACATCCGTTCGCAAATATGGTGTGAATATTTGCCATAGAATAATTGGTAAATGAAGATGGCAAAACATTTTCTTATAAATACAAAATAATAATATGATGTGGAGCAGTGGAGATTAGGCCATGCAGGGCGATGGTGGAGGCTTGTGAACCGCAGGGCACTGTGTGTCTTCGACATATTCCTGCCAATCGGCTGGATCTTTTCCTCACCATCGTTCGATCGGAATCTCTTCCACTTCTGCGATCCTCCATGGAAGTTTGTGCACCACAAATTAAAGAAGCTTTGTTCTTTGCCCCCGTGCTTTAGTCCATGCCACATTCATTAGCACTTACTTTGGCAACTGTACGATTAGTTTCTTACTGCTCCACCGACAATGTTGTGGATGATTGGCAGGCTGTCTAGCGAACTGGAATTGCATGAAATGATCATAAGTATATATATTTGGCGATCCACATGTTTTCTATGTGGCTTCTGCTTCGCATTCAGTGGAATTTCACTAGTCAAGTGATCGCCTCTAGGTATAAATGGAACATTCTATGAGATTTTAGTCGGAGTGCAGCTTCTGTGTCACAAAATAGTAATGAATTGATCACCTCTGCATGGTAATAAACGGTAAAAAATATATGGGACAGTGTCCAGCAAAATCGGGCTTGTGGGGTTATAATAATATCACTATATAAAAAATGCACGTTGTACTAAACAACACATCTTCGCGACGGTACTACGTTTTCCTTTCAAATTTCATACACTTGTTCCCACACCATTTCTCTGTGAAAATCGATTTTTGTGATCTACACATTTTCCATGCCGTGGGTACAACAATTGTTAACTCCGCGGGTTAGAATTCCTAATTTCTCCACGTACGAGTGTTGAAAACGCGTCAAATTCGGGTTGCACATAGAGGAGTCCTGTAGCTATTGATTTGTTCTTTTCGTTATATCATCCGTTACGGAGATACAGTTGAACACACGTTTTCCCGCTTGATTCGCGCCAATGATTTTGGCAAATCGCGTCCCGCTCTGTGAATGGGAAGGCGGTGATTATATCATTGGCACGTATCAAGCGGGAAAATGTGCACGTAGTCTGCTCAACTGTATCTCCGTAACGGATGATTTAGAAACTAACGAACAGAACAAATCAATAGCTACAGGACTCCTCTATGTGAAACCCGAATTTGACACGTTTTCAACACTCGTACGTGGAGAAATGTGGATTTCTAACCCACGGGGTTAACAATTGTTGTATCCACGGCATGGAAAATGTGTAGATCACAAAAATGGTGTGGAAACAAGTGCACGAAATTTGAAATGAAAATGTAGTACGGTCGCAGAGATGTGTTGCTTAGTACAACGTGCAATTTTTATAGTGATAAAATTATAACCCCACAAGCCCGATTTTGCTGGACACTGTCCCATATATATATTAAGGTCCTCTCAATGCTACATATAGTCACTTACTTTGTACCATGGCAGTAGGATTATTTTTCAGTGGCACCAGCTGCCAATACCTCTTTCGTGGCCAACTTATGTTCAGGAGCTGAGTATCTGTTACATGTACATATACATGTATAGAAGGAATTTGAAAATGCACGTCATTTAAATAAATACCTTACTTTTTGCTAGTGTCCCACCATGTGCTCCGTGATGTGCTTCACGGTTGTTTTCTATTCCTGTACATGTAGTCACTAACTATAATTGACAAGCATGACATGCTACTTACCAACAGTTCTTTTGGTATTCTTTTCATTGGTCAGGATTTGCTGCAGCATGTGCTGCCTTTGTTTGCAAAAACTGTCACACGGTCCTGCAGTGATTTCATTGCCACCAGTAACTGTTCGTTGACAGCATCTTCTAGAGGTAGAGATTCGAAGTTGCAATAATAAATAATTCTTGAGCTCTTCACTCGTGACAAACTGGAGTACTTCGCGAACGGGAAACGTACATGTATTCTGCTGCATTTCAAACAGCTGCACACATGTCCCACAATCTCCTTTATGAATGTAACATTTGACTGCTGGATTTTACCACCCTTGCTGCATGTAATGCTATATATTATTACTAACGATCTTTCAATCAGCAGCCAGACAGAGATATACAGCATATTTGGAGCAGCTTCATTCCAAGAAAGAATAAGGTCAGAGAGCAGAAAAGCATTTGGCAGAGGTTGAACAGCTGAGATACAAGAAGATTAAGGTGATACAGAACAAGGAAGCATTACCAAAATCTGCTGATGAATTTGCTGAGAAAGCCTCACGCTTTATCAGAATCAATTATCAGCCAAAGAGAAATAAAACAGAACAGAACTCTATTTACATACAGGAAAGCATTCATGCAGTCATTTTATGTGGCACGTGTACGTGCAGCTGCAGTTGGCTGATATCAAGCAGCTGATAATGACACAACCGCAAGACAACAAGTATCCTGAGGTACATGCACAGTACCATAGAGCTCATTGTGACCATAATTTTAAGACTGGTTTGGATGCAGGAAGTGCAGAGAGCAAGTCGTACCATGGGCACTATCTTAGTACAAATTCATCTTGCAGGTAGTTCGTCTGGACTCAAGCCTACTGGGTTAGCTTTTGATGTTAAAAGTGTTGATATGATGTTTACACATTTAGGGTGCTGGCTACCGATGCAAAGCAAAGGGTATGACAGCACGAACTACCTGCAGGATCAACTTGGCTTCAGCCGAATTCACCGCCACAAATGCTCCGAAGTTAGCCCTGAATTTGATGCGGGCACTATTTTCTGATGAGGGACTTGTAAGTGGTTGCTGCACTCCATCACCTACTGGGTACAAACTACTGGATCAAACAATCATTGGTGATATTAGAAGTAAGTTCATTGACAATAAAACGTTTTGTTTCTCCCCATACCGTGCACATCAAGTACAAATTCCCTGCCAGTAGCTGTGACGATGAATAGGTGAGATGAAAGAACACACTACAAGGCAACATGAATGCAAAGTGCAGAAGCCTTCGAAGCAGGAGTCTATAGTGTAGCCTGTGCTTGATGTAACAACTGCACATTAATTTAATAATTCGATCTGATATACATGAGATACAGAGTGCATGGATACAAAGCATGGCACACAAAAATCTATAGGCCTGAGAAGAAATATTTGTTTATATTGTCACATGTAACAATACCACAAAACATTCCTCAATTACTAGCTTCTTGCAAGGCTTGCAACAACTTCGCCAAACTTTCCACAACTGCAAGCTTTAGCTTCACAGCTACTGGTCTTGCATGGGAGCTGGAATCCATGCAAACAAAGTTACAGCTTTCAAGCAGTGCATCATTCCTCCAAATCAAGTCGCAGCAGGTAAACTGCATTATCTTGTTTTCATGAGTTTGTGTGCAAACTGTTCATTATAATGCAGGATGGAGCGGAGTTAACAGTTCTTGCTAAAAAAGCAAAGCGTGACAGTGCAAGTAAGTAAAAGATCAAAGTCCTACCCGGTAGTAACTGCTTGAAATATTTTACTATCAGTAGTATAGCCAATGATCACACAAGTAAAGCTGCTTCAGACCCAACAGTTTTGAAGTCCCGGAACCACATAATAGTATTTACACAGTGTGAAGGCTGAAGGGCACTGAGCTCACTTATTGTCCACTATGAACTTATTCGAGCGTTGTATTGAGTCCCAATCGGCCACCTGTTGAAAGTGCCACTCCTCTGGTGCCCGTTGTACATCTTGCAAGTGCTGTCTGGAAGGGCACCCTTGTGTAAACTGCTACCCAGGGAAAACAGGAAAATGCAGGAACATCCCACCTGCATCATCCGCCGCAATCTGAGGCTTCCCTTCAATCCCATAGCTCACCTTCAGTGGCAACCCCTGAGACAGTCACAATGATTCCTTGTGCTTCGCGCAGCAATATTTCCATACTTAGGAGCTCACACACATTAACTCAAATTTCACACCTAGCTAAGAAGAAATGTGTTGCCCCTAACTGGACAGTTCTCATTACTCCTTCGATGCGGCACTCCCACATGTCTCTCCATACTAGTGGACCATTTCCTGGGGCAGTGCCCATTAAATGGTTACAGGATCATGATCTTTTTATCTGCTCTCTGTCACCAACACCAGATCAAGATCACACCCTAAACATTGCAGGGAAATGAACCACATCCTGCACAAGGTTACCCTCCCAGTTTCCTATCAGAGTCTACCATCCTTTGAAGAGGTTTGCGAGCTACATCACCTTTGTACTTTATTCCTTCCAGGGCTAGGCTCATGTTGGGTGTGGGTGCTCAAGATGGGGGTGATGAAGATGCTGAAGTCAGTGTACAAAGGACAGGGAGGCCACAACTGAATAGGTGCCTGTAAAGAGGCATATTATCAGATAATGGGGATCATTAAACTTAACAGTGCGCTGTTGATCATCCATAGAGAGGAGTATTCTGATTGAGTAATGTAGCTACTTTCTGAATATACTTTAATATATAGCATTCCTGCCCAGGATTTGTAAAAGACAACATGCCGTCTGAAGAGAAACAACTATCAGCAGTTAAGAATGTTAAGCTTTTTTGAACTTCGCGAAGGTAAGATTCTATATATACATCTATGCATGCATGTATATTAACTATACATGCATGCATGTATATTAACTATACATGCATGCATGTATATAAACTATACATGCATGCATGTATATAAACTATACATGCATGCATGTATATTAACTATACATGCATGCATGTATATAAACTATACATGCATGCATGTATATAAACTATACATGCATGCATGTATATAAACTATACATGCATGCATGTATATAAACTATACATGCATGCATGTATATAAACTATACATGCATGCATGTATATAAACTATACATGCATGCATGTATATTAACTATACATGCATGCATGTATATTAACTATACATGCATGCATGTATATTAACTATACATGCATGCATGCAAACAGGACGAACGTAAGTGAAGGGACGGAAATCTATCTCTTTATAGCCAGAGCAAAGCAAAGGGTCTGGACAGCACGAACTACCTCTGACAAATTGGCGACAGTCTGCCTAACATATCAATGCATTGCAGCCATCGGGTCTCATCAGAAGAGTAAGCTTCTTGCAAGGCTTGCAACAACTGCAACAATGCTGGTTTTGCATGGGAGCTGGTATCCAGGCAAACAAAGATGCAGCATGTTCATGACATGCAAGGTGACCACCCCAGCAGAGTTTGCTCTAGAATCTGATACTGAGCATCACTGCTGCAGACATAGAACTAAGTAATTGAGATACTAAATCATTCAAAGTGAGGATATTCTTTTTAAAATCAATATCCAAAAATGTGGATCAGTTTGTGGCTTTTCCTATTTGGTAAGGATGCTGGTTGCAGTATAGCATGCTATACTGCAACCAGCTAACTACAATAAAAGCGCCACCCCATTGTCTTTATAAAGCCTTAAATGGTGAGCAGTTACTTGAAAAGGCCAATGAAGTGTTCCGGAAAATAACAATATCTGAGAGCAGATGCAAAATCATTCAGTTGCCAAGGGCAACAAGTGTGACTCAATGTGGATTATTTCTAACTTCCCAGGCTGCTTAACAGAAGGATGGAAAGAGGGAGCAGAAGAGGGAAAAGCAGATACTTCCATACCCCATGCTCTGAACTCAATTCTGTATCTCATGGTCCTGATGCTACACCACTAAGGATCTCCTCCATTCCTCCCTTCTCCACCCAATGTCTACTGATGCCTATTCAGGAAAGAGTCGAACCTTCTCCTTCTTAACCTCCCTGGTCCTGATTTGAACTTTATACCCTTTGGGTCCAGCACATGTGGAGAAGACTCACGATGGTCAGTTAGCAGTAGGGGGTGGGCCCCCTGGTGGTGCAAGCCGGCAGAGTGAATGCAGGGAGTGCCATGAGTAACCAAAAGGGTGGCAGCCTACAAAAGCAATGGCAATCCACACAATCGAATTAGAGCACTACTTGCTGATACAGACTTAAGTTTCAACTCAGTGAGGTGGTGTGCTTGATTGCCTTTTGCTGGCTTATGTCTTCAACAGAAGCGTTCAAACACACAGAGCGTGGAAGGTTAAAGCGACAGCCTGATTGGAATCTTTGGGGTCATGGCTTGGGCTGTGTAATCTATGTAAGCCCAAAGTGGCATACATAGCGTCTTGACTGACGAAAACTTTACAATCGGAAGTTCGAAAGCTAAGGCTGCTGTTGATTGCGCGAAAGGCATGATCCAGTGGTCTGCTATACAAGAAAACAAACGGGATCTTAGAAGGTTTGCTGAATGGTTGGTTAGTCAAAGGCCTTGAATCCTGTTTGGATAGTGCAGCTACTAAATCTGACTTCACAAGCCAGAAGAAACGTGAGCTAATGCGGAAAGCGTTTCATAAACTATCATCAGACACATTTAGGAAGCGTTGGGAAAGTTTCATATCTCAATCAATAAGCACGTCACCGTGCCCTATTTTCTACCAATATGTAACAGATAAACATGACAAAGGAACGTTTTCCAATTAATGCCCCACGAACTGTTGAAAATCTTGAGTCACTAAGTTACATTGGAAAAATGCCTTGAGATATGCTGCTGGTTATATACCAAGGTCATTGTATAAATTTTTTTACAAAGTCTAAGCATCCTAAAGAGGAAGAGTTGCTGTTGTGCCTGGATGATATGGTGCAAAGTGAGACGTGTACAGAAAAAGATTAGTCAGAAGATTGGGTTAGGGGACTTTTAAAATCGTGGTGGATTAATATATGTCACCAGTGAAATGTATATGGTCATTTGTGCAATGGAAATTGAGTTGCGACCACATCTGCAAAGTGACCTTTCTCAGCTGACTCACTTTAAGCAGAATGCTTTAGAGAGTATCATGGTCAATGAAGATGCATTATTATTCTTGTCTATACTTTCTGCACCTTGGGAAGTTGAAACTAACATTGAAGAAGAACAATACTACAAGATGCCATTTTCGCGTGTCTAAGTGCCCAACATTGAAACAAAACGTACATGATGTTGGCGGAAGTACTCCGATGTTCAGAAAAGAACAGTGAGCAAGCAGCAGAGACAAATCTCTTGGACTCTTTTCGTAAATAGGTTAAAAGTAAACTGTTTCAAGGAGTGCCTATGTACAACTACTGTATAAATAAAGTATAATAACTTAAATTATTTACTAATTCGTATAACGTATTCGTATTTTTTAATAACATACAAATACAAATGCATATGTAGTTCGTATTTTTTAATGGTTGACGATAAATGAGTTCGTAATTTTTCATGCAGCACTGCAATTGCCAATTGCTGGTGCATGCGTGCATACATTGCCAAGGATTCTAGTTTTTGAAATTTCTACGGTATCGCAGTAGTACGACCACGGTGCATTGTTTGTATCGACACATAACAACTAAAGAAGCTAGCGAGGTCGCCAATATCAATAGGCGTGATTGCTTCAACCGTTTTGGACAAATTCTAGCGTCCTCCTTCATGAAATCCCACTTTTCAGCCATTTCAAGTAATAATGAATACGAGCTGAACTCGTATTTTTTAATGATTATTGGACAATAAATTCGTAATTATAATTCGTAAAAATAATTGCCAGGCTTATTTTAAAAATTCGAATTCGTATTTAACTTTATTTATACAGTATGCGCTCACGTGACCTCGTTTCCAATCCCTCTCTTATAATATCTATGGTGGGCCCAAATGCTCGTTTTCCATAAGCTATTCCTTCAAACTCCCATAGCTAGTCACAGTCGAACATATGGTTATGACAAACACGTATGTGTGCGTACGTACGTACGTACCTAGCCTTGGCTTTGGGAAGTCTCTCACTACGATCAAATTAAAGCATCCTGTTAGAAATGAATCCATCCAGTGAAGTATGATTGGTACCAGTCTTCACAATCTTTTCAGGATACCAGGCGTAGGCCTATCTCTTTCATTAGGTTTGAAGGCTCTGTGCGTCGTATATGTCCCAATATCTGCGCAGCATAAATAATGACATATCTTGATTTGAATTGGTAGTCAATCTAAAAGAAGGTACCTTTTTCAGCCATTTGAATCCTTTTTATGGGAAACCCGCTTCGTCTGCTTCTGATCGTAAAAGTCATTGCAGTAATATGACGGAAGAAAAGATTAAAACACCGGATAAATAGATCTTTTTGCTGTTGTCATAGTTACACCGTCGATTGACAGCAAGGGGATGCAATCCCTTGTGTCACTACAGGGTTACGATCCTGTCCTTAGGGTCTACCTAGAAGGGCACAGGTGGCCATTAGTCATGGAGGTACCTATTGCGCGCGCACAGCTTGTACGGTACCAGGTGCGTTTAATATTCCCGCCCTTAGGCGCTGCTCACAGGCCTGGCGGCAATGACACCCGGAGATCCGTGGGAATTTGTGTGCGAGAAGTTGCTGTACCTAATTGAAGAGCACCCGTCTGACCTACACTGGTGAGCAGCTGTAAGCTGTTCATACGTTAACACGCACGGATGCGTGCAAACTGCGTACTAGTAGTAGTACTATAATTTAAATTTTTAGTATGCTTACACAGCCAAAAAGTATTGATATCATCGCTGCAACGTTATGTTTTATCTCACCACTGCTGATGCATTATGATACTTTTTGGCTGTGTATAGTGTTTGTGTGTGTTATTATGTGTGATGTATTTGTTTATTATAGTGTGATGCTAATACGTTACATACTTTTTAGGTGCATGTTTGTAGATGCATCGCTCCAACCGAAGGACAGGATGCTGAAGAGAGGCTGGATGGTGGGCGGGGAGGAGGACATGCCCACAGAGGAGATGTTCGAGAGAGCATTCGTGTTCAGGAAGCAGAGGCTGTGCAGATGGTGTATGAGGTGAGCAGGGAGCCTCCATCACTTCCTGTGTTACCTACCTACCTACCTACCCCCCCACGTGGTGGTATGTTGTCTCTGTGTAGTGCTTGGACGGTGTTCCATGGCATGGAGGGGAGGGAGAGGCAGGAGCACCAGAGGAAGATGAAGGCCGCCTCCCACCACTACACCTCCTCCATGCTCCATAAGGTGTTCTCCAAATGGCACATATCCTTCTTATGTACACACATGCACACACATACACATACATGTATATACATGTACATGTACTACACACACACACACACACACACATACAACACTGTATACACACATAAATGTACACGTGTAGCATGTTGTCATCTGTGCAAAG
Organism: Spongilla lacustris; assembly: GCA_949361645.1. Lineage (NCBI taxonomy): Eukaryota > Metazoa > Porifera > Demospongiae > Spongillida > Spongillidae > Spongilla > Spongilla lacustris. The sequence continues at coordinate 1,359,264 of OX442415.1, forward strand.
AGGTTACAATCACATGCATTATTATGCATTTCCAGCTTTTGGTAGGCAGGGGGCAACTAATTTGAATAGTTAGATTTCAAGCCCCATATAGCCTAGCCCCATATAGGCCCATCCCATAAACACTAGCCCCACACAAAGGCTCCCCTTCCTCCTCCCCCTCCCCCCCCCCTGCAGAAGGGCACAAGGCTACTACATACGTCAATACCCTTAACACCCACATACACATGTAGCATGTTGTCACCTGTGCAAAGATCACAAGCATGAGTGGCTACATTATTATGCTCACGATTGGTGGTCAGAGGTGGGCAACAATTTGAATAGTTGAATTTCAAGCCCCATGGAGCCCCACTAGCCCAATATAGACCCATAAGGCTGCCACCACCCTACTAACTCATTACCCTTAACGCCCACCACGGCTATTCCTCCCTGCGGGTACAGAGACGCTCCCTGGCCTCCAGCAAGCTGGCAGGTGTCCTCAGCACCTACATCCTCCGCGCCGTCCTCACCTCCTGGCTGGAGGACTTCAAGGAAAGCAGGAGAGCCAAGAGGTGGTTTGAGCACGGGGTGGCCAAGGGGGAGGGGGAGGTGGCCAAGGACTGGTGCTGGCCGGAGGGGGAGGACCACATGTCCCTCCTACCCAGGGAGGTGGCGATGAAGGTGGGTGGTCATGAATAGGAGGTTGTTAGAACACATCACCCCCTCCCCCCCCCTCCTTCCCCGCATATGCTCCTTCCATATCTACAGCTCTACATGTGCTCCATCTGTGTGTTATCTTTATCATTACGATGAGGTGGCCATGATAGGGGAGGGTGGTACTTCAAACCCATTGACCCCCCCCCCCCCCCTTTGTACAGCCATGATATCTATGTTATCCACTCCATGCCCCTTCCATACCCATGCCCCCCCCCCCCCCCCTCCATACCCATGCCCCCCCCCCCCCCCCCCCCCCTCCATACCAATGTTCCCTCCCTTCTCTTTCAGATCTTCACCTATGCTGGTGTACGCTCGCTGTGCCGCAGTGCTCAGGTGTGCAGGAGCTGGAAGGATATAACGGAGGAACCACAGCTGTGGAACAAGGTGGACTTCTACTCCCTCGGCTGTGGGTGGGTGTGGCTACATTCAAACCTACTGAAGGCACCTTGTTTGCATCTCACCGTACATGTTTCTCACCCCACATCCAAAACCCCTCATCACTCTTCACATCATATATCACTCACATCACATATCACCCTCACCATACCACATATCACCCTCACATCACATAATACTCTCACATCACATATCACCCTCACATCACACATCACCCTCCCATATTACCCTCCCACATCACTCTCATATCACAGGGCCACAGACCGTGTGATGCTCAGCATGCTTCAGAAGTACCGCCCACTCCTGGGCCATCTCAACCTGAGGGCCTGCACTGCCCTTACCCCAGAGAGCCTTAAGTACATAGGTGAGTGGGCGTGGCCTGGGATTGGTGATGCATTATCAATTAATCATACTCCCCTCTTGTAGGTCAATGCCATAATTTACAAGATCTCAATTTGTCTGAGTATCAGGGACTGACAGTAAGGATATTTAGAATATGCACATACATACATACATGTACATGCGCACACACAGGTCTGTGTACTACACCTCTGTACCTTATCCTCTTCAGGACACATTAATTGAGAGCATAGCGCGAGGCTGCACAGGTCTCCTCTACCTCAACCTCTCCTACACCAATGTAACCAACGCCACCCTGAGAATACTCACCAAGTATGCACATTTGCTGCCATGAACTGAGTCCCACACCACTGCCACCTCCTCCCCACACCACTACCTCCTCCTCCCCACACCACTACCTCCTCCTCCCCACACCACTACCTCCTCCTCCCCACACCACTACCACCTCCTCCCCACACCACTACCACCTCCTCCCCACACCACTACCACCTCCTCCCATACCACTACCACCTCCTCCCCACACCACTACCTCCTCCCCACACCACTACCACCTCCTCCCCACCCCTTATTTTCAGATACTGTGCTAACCTCCACTACTGTAGTCTTGCTTACTGCACGGGCTTCAGCAGCAAAGGCCTTCATTCTATTGCCGTGGGCAACGGATGTCGCAAGCTTGTCTACCTGGACCTCTCAGGGTGCACACAGGTCATATGAGGTTGGGGGCGGGTCTGCATGAGGTTGGGACGTATCCATAGGTAACCAAATGTGGGAGGCGTGTCCAAATACCTCTATATATATGAAATGGTTAGATTTATGTGTCAAGCACGTTTTTTGAATTGTAATCGTGGTATGGTTGATACTTTTTGTGCGCATTTTCCACTCAGCATAGAGTTAAATCGTATCGAAGGAACTTTTGTTCACAGTTATTATTATTATTTGATGCACATCTATGTAAAATGTGCAATTTAGCTTGTACTTGTACTTACATGTGAGCAGCTGTTACACTTTTTGTAGCTACACATTAACGCTGAGTGGTTTGAATATCGCACAAGGAATGCTGTTGTGTATACTGTATCTGAATGTACACATGTACTGCCAGGCCTGCCTTATGTACACATGTACTGCTAGGCCTGCCTTATGTACACATGTACTGCTAGGCCTGCCTTATGTACACATGTACTGCTAGGCCTGCCTTATGTACACATGTACTGCTAGGCCTGCCTTTTGTACACATGTACTGCTAGGCCTGCCTTATGTACACATGTACAGCTAGGCCTGCCTTATGTACACATGTACTGCTAGGCCTGCCTTATGTACACATGTACTGCTAGGCCTGCCTTATATACACATGTACTGCTAGGCCTGCCTTATGTACACATGTACTACCAGGCCTGCGTTATGTATCTCTCATCCACCAGGAGTTATGACTGAGCAGTTATTTAACCTGCGACCTGCAATAGTGGAAAGCCTTCACCTTAATCAAAAGATTGCTAAGAATGTCCCGATTTTAGTCCCTATACGAGGGGGGTCGAGTGTATATTCGTCAGACGTTTTGTCCTTAATATATTCTAGTAGTGAGAAAAATTCATTGTCACCTCCCATTTGGCAGCCAAAATTCTATTTGACATTGCACATGGGCTGGTGGTATGGGTCAGGGTGATTGTTTGGGGTGCTCTAATAAGGATGATGTTTATAATCCTGCAGTTAGATGCTGAAGCCATGCACAGTCTAGGGAAAGGCTGTCCCATCCTGAACACACTGTTGCTGAACGACATTCCTGAGATGACTGATGGCATGATCATGGTATGTGCCTCCACCTCAATATCATCACATCATTGACTAGCACATGGTCCTTTAAATGGCCTCCTTATTACCTTACACATATCCTGAATGACCATCACATGACCATCACATGACCACAGTCACTTAAGTTCTAGGCTATCCATCTCAGCATCACATGGCAATCTTACATGACATCACATGGCCATGTCACATGACATCACATGGCCATGTCACATGACATCACATGCCTGCCTCCCCTTCAGAGCCTCGCTGCTCACTGCCACACTCTGAGGCACATCTCCTTCATGGGAGGGACAACGCTCAGTGACCACGCCTTCAAGAGGCTTGCTGTGGCCAACAAGAAACTGAAGACCATCAAAATTGAAGGTTAGCTAACTGCCTCTCCCTCCTCCCATCTGCCCTCCCTCCTCTCATGCACCTTACCTACTCTGACTTCCCTCGAGGTCTCATCTACCCTCCCTCCTCTCGTCCCCTCCTCTCCCTCTCCTCCTCCCATCTGCCCTTCCTTTCATGTGCCCCTCCCTCTCTTATGCCCCTCCCTCCTTTCATCTTCCTTTGAGTGTATCACTGCTGGTCCCTCCCTCTTCCCCAGACAACCCTTGTATCAGCGATGCCACACTCAAGTACCTCTCTACTTGTAAGGACCTTCAACATGTCTACCTGGCAGGATGCTATCGTGTCTCTGAACATGGCCTCAAGTTCCTCGGAACACTCAAGAGGCTTCAGGTCCTCAACCTCTCAGATTGCTCCAGGTAGCCATGGTAACTACCGTGTGTTGACAGCCTGATATTATATACACATACATACACACAACACACACATACATGTACACATACACGTGCACACACACACACAAATCTACACACAGAATATCAGACACAGGCATCAGATACCTCATGGAAGGGAACCAACTGAAAGAACTCAACCTAACAAACTGCATCAAGATCAGTGATGTAACACTCTTGAGAATGACACAGTGGTATGCTATGATTTGCAAACACCCCTTTTAGCTTTAGCGACCACACCCCTCGCGTGACCACACCCATTTAGCTACCACACTCCTTGAGTGACTACACCCTCTATAGGTCATGCTGCACCTGAAACTAACTGCACTCTTTGTAAATGTAATTTTACATGCAACATACGTTTGCAAACCCTACCTTCCCACACACCCCACCTCCCCCTCCCACACACCCTCACACCTCCTCCTCCCACATAACCTCCCCCTCCCCTCTCAGCTCTCTGAAGCTCACTTATGTCAACTTGTGCTACTGTGAGCACATCTCTGATGCGGGGGTGGACCTGCTGGCTCACATACCCACCTTGGTATCCCTGGACATCACGGGGTGCAACATATCGGACATGGGCGTGGCCTCCCTGAGGACCAACCCCCACTTCCTGCACCTGGTGGTTGCCGAGGTGACAGAGGTGACAGACGACGGCCTTCAGAAGATGGTGTCCACAATGGAGCATTTGGAGAGTTTGGACATCAGTGACTGTGAGGTGGGTGGGGGGGGCATGTAGGGGGAGGTGGGGATAGAGGAGGTGGTGATGGAAGTTTCAGCAATGATATTTGTGATGAGGGTATGGGTGGGCTTTTGGACATGGTGATGGAGTATCACTGCTTTTCTACAGGCAATCACTGACTCAGGCCTCCAAAGCCTAGCGTACCACTGTCACATACTGAGGATCCTCTTAATGGCCAACTTACCAAAGGTCAGTGTGCACTGTACATGTAAGCCCCACCACCCCATAAGCCATGCATCCCTCCCTCAATAGGCCCCCCCTTCCCTCCCTACATAAGCCCCACCTTCCCTCCCTACATAAGCCCCACCTTCCCTCCCTACATAGGCCCCACCTTCCCTCCCTACATAAGCCCCACCTTCCCTCCCTACATAAGCCCCACCTTCCCTCCCTACATAAGCCCCACCTTCCCTCCCTACATAAGCCCCACCTTCCCTCCCTACATAAGCTCCACCTTCCCTCCCTACATAAGCTCCACCTTCCCTCCCTACATAAGCTCCACCTTCCCTCCCTCCCTCCCTGCATAGGCCCCACCTTCCCTCTAAGCCCCACCTTCCCTCCCTACATAAGCCCCACCTTCCCTCCCTACATAAGCCCCACCTTCCCTCCCTACATAAGCTCCACCTTCCCTCCCTACATAGGCCCCACCTTCCCTCCCTACATAAGCTCCACCTTCCCTCCCTACATAGGCCCCACCTTCCCTCCCTACATAGGCCGCCCCACCTTCCCTCCCTACATAAGCCTCACCTTCCCTCCCTACATAAGCCCCACCTTCCCTCCCTACATAAGCCCCACCTTCCCTCCCTACATAAGCCCCACCTTCCCTCCCTACATAAGCCCCACCTTCCCTCCCTACATAAGCCCCACTTTCCCTCCCTACATGTATCACTCCCCTCCCCATCCATCTTCCCATTTATCTTACACAGGTGACCGATAATTGCACACGCTATATTTCCCAAGGGTGCACCTATCTATCACAGATCGACATTTCTGGGTGCAATGTGACGTAAGTATACTGTAGTGTGTAACAGAAGTATACTGTGGTGTGTAACAGAAGTATACTGTAGTGTGTAACAGAAGTATACTGTAGTGTGTAACAGAAGTATACTGTAGTGTTGCATATGTATAAGTATTGTAATCTATATACATGCGTCACGCATGTGTGTGTGTATGTGTGTGTGTGTGTGTGTGTGTATGATGCACACTTTTTGGGGTTTATTCCTGTAAAGGTTGATTATTCTCTTGACGTGTGCTATTTAATTTGCATGCATGGTAGTCAATAATACAGGTAATTTGTGCAACTGATTACTTGTACTTATGTGTGATCAGCTGTTACGCAATACTGTCATTTTAGTTTGTAGTTACACATTAACGCTGAGTGGTTCGGGAAATACACATGGACGTGCACATATACCTTGCAATAGTTGCCAAATGGCTCACTGTGTGTGGTGTAAATATATGTGTATGACGGCAAACATTGATAGGGACAAGTCTCTCCATAACTTACGGAAGGGATGCACCTACCTCAAGAAGGTCGCGGCAACGTGCTGCACAAACATCACGAGGTATGTGACTTGGTCATGTGACATCATGCGACATCATGTGACTGCACAGGGAGGCGGTGTTGAAGCTTCAGAAGACCTGTGAGGTCAGCTACAATACGGACAGACCAAAGTACCTGCTCAAAGACGTAGGGGACTTCCCCGTGGAGAGCTAGTCCCCAGGCTTGCAGCACAATTCCAATGCTCTTTTACTGCTATGTTTGTTCGTTCGTTCGTTTTTTCAGCTTCTATTCAGTTTGTGTTTTCCATCTGTATTAATTTCCCATCTCAGTCACACTTAACGCCTCAGTGATATGGCCATCCAGTGGTCTTAGTATTGCATGCTTTAGCAGTTTGGAGGTAGCCTTGGTTACCAGGGGTTGGATCCCACAGCTGGTCTGCATGTACCGGTATAAGCGGTATGCATTTAACACCTTAACCTTGCCTAGTTTTATGCCCAGACCCAAAATATTAGCACTCATTTCTCAGTATTGGTCTGGGTACGAGACTAAGCCCTAGCGATTAACCACTCCCTAGCTTCTAATCTATTAGTATATGGCTAACGTTAAACGGAGCTGACGTTGCTCGTCCCCAGACCAATTGACGTAACGATTATCGCTGAATCTACGTCTATATATATATACAGGTTTGGGGACGAGACTATATACGACGTTCATGCTGAGCATGCACGTAACGGTATATACCCGGACCCTGTTTAGTAATAACATCACCGCTAGTTCAGCAATGTTCCACTTTCCCTTAAATTCAAGTTTACTTAATTGAATTTCCGAGAGATTTAAACACGTCAAAATACACCGTTATCCAATGCAGCAGCTAATTAAAGAGTCAAATCGACTCATACGCAAATACGCATACATGCACAGTTTACGCATGCGCATGCGCATGCGCTCAGCTAAATTAAGGAGCATGGCACTGTGCAGAGATGTTTGAGTCGTCAACAAGAGGTATTTTGTGAGTCTCGAACCATAGCTTAACCTAGTCTGGGGACCAGGCTGATGGTTGTACTATCAGTCTGGGAACAACTGCGCATCAAAGTTGTTCCGTTCTGCAGTCAGCATGAATCTCATTTATGCCCTACCACATACATGAATATCAACTATGGCTGGATAACTCTCGTTCCTGCGATCTGAGAAGCTGCAATCTGTTGATGTCAAAACGGTTCTGATATTGTTTCGAAGCATTGCATTAAGTTCATCGATTCTTCTGTAGCTTTCAAAGCATGACCGGCACATTTTGTTGGTGTATGGTTGGAAAAAGTGGTCGATGCTCTCAATACGATGACCACTAAGAGACAACTCCTCTTGTACCATGGACCGCCAAGCATGAAGTACACGTACTTTACTCTCTGATGGTCTTTCACCAGAAAAGCTTCGTCTTTCAGTACTCACTCCTATGTCCTTCCCACACGCGAAACAGTTTACCATCATCTCTGAATAAGGCCCACAAAAAAGTCTGGGGACCTTGCTGAATGAATATATTTTGAAAAGAACCACTAAACCACATTATAAATTCATAACATTCCAGAGGAACTAGTTCGATGCGCGGTTGTTCCCAGACTGATAGTACAACCATCAGCCTGGTCCCCAGACTAAGCTTAACCATGGGCAGCTGGTCGGTGTTGTAAACGCGATTGTAGTAGACGTAGAACTTCTGCACGTCATGAAAGTCGCCCACTCTTGCTTTGGCTATCTGGCTTGCGCAACTTTCGATGTCGTCAGGGTAATTGTTCTCGTAGCAAGGAGTCCGGTACGTGTACAGAAGCACGTAGGCGACCTTGTGCCCGTGCGGCACCAGGTTTTTCAATTGCGGGATTTTCGCTAAGACTTTGGGCTCCGCGTGGTGGATTCTGTCGTTCTTGTCGTAGTTTGCACCCACGCAGTGTTGCTTTGCTTCGCTCCATTTTGCCACGCCTTCCGGAATGACGCAAAGTACGGCAAAAAACTTGCTGAACTGAGAATCCGCTTTGAGACACCCAACGAGGACGTCGGGTTGAATAGTACTGGTGGCAGTAGCAGCTGCGACCAGTATCGTGAGTCCTAGGAGCGCCTTTTTAAGAAAGGGAGTCATTTATACGTCATATTTTTGATCCGCAGCTTCGTGTGTTTTTATAGGGAGGTGGGGAAAACATTACGTGCCGAATCAGGGCAATTACTGCATTGAAGTCCGACCCCGTGTTACCTATTTAATTTGTCCAACAATAATAATATAATTAACGTGCTAAACTCTATACATTGGTACATGTATTGTAGTGGCACTTGATACTAGATGTGTAAGGATTGAAGGGTTAGAGCTACATGCATGCATGTACTCCTGGGCAATGGATCCGGAGTATAGCAGGTACAGTATGCAATGATTATCATTACCATTATTGTCATTGCGGCTTTATCAACTACTGAGTTGAAAATTAGAAACATTCTCCATGAAGGCAATAGTGGTCTAGAAAGGAAAAATGAAGCACACACTTACAGAAATGCCTACAAATGTGACATAGGACCATTTCACTTTCTCAGAGAATGTTTTTGGGGGTACTTGGTAATAAGATTGAAGAGTACATGTATCTCTCTGTGTATACATCCTCTTTCAGTTGGCCTGTTGCAAGGATTTTGATCATGTGACATTAGTGATAGTTACAGCATCGAAGCGGGAAAAACCACAAAGTGAAGTGACTGAATGGGTAAGGGTCGGAGTGACGTCTGCTATACCAAGAGCCACAAATCAGAGGCGGTAGCCAGAGTGAAATGGAGGAGTGAATGCAGACCTTAACATGGATGATGGGTCTGGGCTATCTACATCAGCTGATTAATAGAATTGGCATTAATTTGCTGTGATATGTGTACACGTGTTTAGAAGGTGCCCATGTCGAAATCCACGGGCACTATTAATAAAGGATTTCTGTAGCAATGCCACAATAAATGCGGAAAGAAGACCAGGAGTAAGTGAGGGAAGGATGGGAAGAAACCCCCCACCCCCTACCCCAAGTCTGAAAAGGCTGGGAAATCCCTTCCTTGCCTAATAGCTTGGAGGATAAAGTGGGTCGGGTTGATTGTTATTTCCCCTTTCCCTTTCTGTGTGTCTCATACCTTGCCACACTCATCTCAAAGCTCTCTAGAGCCTCTACATGTACATCTCAAGTCTCTAAGCTTCCCTTCCTGTCTGTCTATATCCTCCTTATAGAAACATCATGTGTAAGGGATGTTAAAACACATGTTCATCTCATTTTAGACATGAATTTATATTATAGTGGTTATGTTTATAAGTACATTTGAACATTTTAAATTTACAAATGATACATCATCTTTACATACATAATTATTCAATATCACCATCAAGCATGGAATACCACCAGCGAAAAAAAGTTGCGTACAATACCCTAAGCCTTAATGTGGAGATCACTGATTGAGTGTTCATCATGCCCATATTATCTCGTCGTAATTTTCCCAAATAAACAAAAGCTGATGTCATGGAGCATAACCCTTGAACCAATATTAAAGAACTTTGATTCTTCCACATGTATGTGTGTCATAATAGCACTGAATAAAGTCCACTGAACCATTTTGACTACATGTACCAGTGAATAGAGATAATAGCATTATAGCATTGTTGCATGCATGGGGACAACGATGGAGCATGCTGTAGCTACAACATCCTGCATGGTGCAGGTGTCTGTTCTAGCAAGCTTTCAGGTGACTATTCTCTCAGGACCTCATGGTAGGTCTCATAGAGAGTTCCTAAATTTGCTCAAGAGGTTTGTCTAAAATCCACCAAAACAATGATCTCGTAAAATGAGTACCCGGTGCTTGCTTGACCAAGCTTCTTTTATAACTTTGTTGTTAATCTCATTGTACATGTACATATACTGTTGGGTAGTGCCCAGACCATAATGCCCAGCACACCATGTAAAGGCTTCTTGTTCGCAGAAATGCAAAATTTGAGCATTAACAAGGAGGCTGGAAAGTAGTTAACCATGAAGATATATGGTCATGTCCAAAGTTGTGTCACATACATAATACATAACAATACATACATATGTACACATGTACACTACTTTATAAGTCCTCACTTCCTTCTAGGTTACCAGCTAGCAGGATTGGTATATTCCCCGTCAGGTTGCTGTAAGCTCAAACTTGGGTGCCAACCGAGAGGTCCTTAATAGTGACATCATATTTCGAGCACATGACACTTGGCAGGCGGCTGGAGGAATTAATATGTGAAGGTATTACTTTGCAAATCAAAAGCTATGGAATACAAATGTTCCTGAACTCGAGCAGTGACCGACGCGCACGTGATGCTTAGTCTCGGACCATTATTACTAATTATGGAGAACATTATACTTTATAATTATAAATACTCGTAACTTGACAATACGGATAGTCATTGAATAAATCAATTAGATATATATGCATCACTGTCCTCAAAAAACAAGGTAATCTTCGCTAGCAAAGGTGTCCAGGACTGAGACAGCATTGCCTCGCGAGAGCGAGGCGTTGAAGTGGATAATACATGTATAAGAAAAGGATCACGTAGAAGCAAGACCCTTTACTTGTATTTTTAAAAGGAATAAAACTGAGAAAGAGTACGAGTCTGCACTGGCAGTTATTGGTATAATTGTACTTTACAATTATAATACTGATACATGCATCCACTATGTTTCACTTAATTGTACGCAGGTTTTTATAACAGCAGTTGCGATATGACGGAACCTCAGGACAGTCAGGAGGTGGACGATGTATCGTCATGCAGTAGATATGCCATCCTTTTTTCATGTGCACACCACCGCTCCTGTCAGATATATACGTACTAGGTCATGAAACTATGCGCAGATTCGGTACTAGCAGCGTCTTGATATGCGGGAATCGGGATGAAGGGTCTCGGGGTCGAAGTACATGAAGGACACGGGAGTGTTTACAAACCTGTGTTATATTGATGGTATACGTCACCCCACCCATCTGCTAGCGAAGAATATTGTGCTTGCCGGGGTGGGATCCATTACAATTTATGACCCAGGCAGTGTGAAGCTGTCCCACCTCTCATCACAGGTTAGTCTTGATCCATTCTGTGACATCAACTGTAGTACATTCACCCACAGGGACACACACATACACATGTACACATACGCACACACACACACACACACACACACACACACACACACACACACACACGCACACACACACACACACACACACACACACACACACACACGCACACACACACACACACACACACACACACACACACACGCCACACGCACACACACTACTATCATTACGTTGCTTGTTAGTTCTGTTTCAGGAATGAAGATGTGCATGGGGAAGAACTGTGCAGAAGCAAGCAAGTGCATTGCAGTGAGCAGAAGTGAGCAAGAATCACCTGGCCCAGTTGAACAGCTATGTGAAGGTGTTTGTCCTTGAGGACAAGCTGACCACTTATGCCGTGAAGCGTGAAGCAGTTAAACGTTGCTTGTTAGTTCTTTTTTAGGACTGAAGATGTGCATGGGGAAGAACTGTGCAGAAGTGAGCAAGCATCACCTGGCCAAGCTGAACAGCTATGTGAAGGTATCTGTGCTTTGACCAGTGATGCCATGAAGCAGTTCAACATTGTGGTACTGACAGACTCCAATCTGGACGTGCAAAGGGGGATTGGTGATCTTTGCCATCAAAATGTCATCTGTTTTATTGCAGCAGACACCAAAGGGTTGTCAGGGTAATGGATGCTACTGGTGTGACCCAATGTCCATGGTTCTTCTCAACAGACAAATATTTTGTGGTTTAGGAGGGAACGTGTGTATGGTGGAGGGTACTGGGGAGCCTCCCACATCTCCTGTGTATGCTCTGGGGAGGAGGGAGTGATCATTACCATTGTAGTGGTATTTAGTTGAAGCGGGAGGAGGTAGATTACATATGGCCCGGGTTAGATGATGCTTTGGTGGTACTAACTCTCCCCTTCAGGAGGAATCACTTTGTTGAGGGGCAAAACTTTTAAGCTAAGACAATGTCGTTAGTTAATGGGGTCCAGGGTTAGTAGCCATCTAAGTTGGCCATGCTTGAGGCATTGCCATAAGAGTGCCATGTGGTATTCTTGCCATGTGGAGGCTGAAAATGTACCATGCAGCATAGGAAACTGGTTGTCCATAGCAACCCTTGCTTTATTCATTTTTGTCTTTCTCAAGGTTTGACTGAAGTGAATGGTGGTGAGGGGTTCAAGCTCACTTGAGATTGGACATGAAGGGAGGCATAGCCACAGAAGATAAGAAGCCAAAATTAATCTCTTTTGTAAGTCTCTTGCGTAGCCTTTGAAGTTGCCATTGTCATTCAGTGGTATGTGTGCACAAGATGCCCTTGTGATAAGTACATGTACCTTATGGGGGCATGTTTAGATAATGACATCATTGTCCTGTCTTACTTTGGAGGTAGAACACTGGTTTAATCATACTGATGTTGACATGGCCAAAGAAAGGTTGAGTGTAGAAATGTGCTGCATACTCCAAGTCCTCTACAGCAAGCAGATTTGTGTTTTGTAATCTGTTAGGTTTTGAGATACATGTAGTTTGGTGTAACCTGTTGACCTCCTATACATTTACATGTAGTTAGCATTAAATTGCTTTGTTGCATGAAGATGACCTATTGCTTTGTGATAAATCTGTTTATCAGCAGGAGGAGCTCTGTTGTGTTAATGTCTTTGCATTGGATTGTGGAGTCTAAAAGATGAATGTGTACTAATGCTAGTGTTGTGATGAAGTGGTATATTGAGTGTTTGATTACAGTGAATAGTCTGCAAAGGGAGTGTATTGTAGTGCTCTGCTGAAACAGGCAACCAATTGATCCCAACACATATGCACACACACAGATGCACACACACATGCACGCACATGCACACACAATCATGCACACATGCACACATGCACACACATGCACTCACATGCACACATACACACATGCACACACATGCACACACATGCACAATTTTCATTTTTATTTTATTTACTCCATCACCAGAGAAACCTAATGGGCTGGGGATGTGACCATCTGGGCTGGGGATCTGGCACAGAAGGTATTGTGCCATCTCACCACTACACACATGTGTAGCTAACAGATCTGAACTTTGTGTGTACTCTTGTTGAATGCACACTGTATATAGGATTGGATGGGGACTGGGGCAACAACTCAGTTTTCATGCCCTTTGAGGAACTTTAGTAATTAATCTGTAGAATTCATCATTGTAGTAACTGGTTATACAACTGGAGCATGCGCAGTGATGGCAGAATCCGGTAGAACCAGTTTGGGATATACTTAAGGTATACCATTAAAGTAATGAATCGGTTGAGACCAGACATTCAGTACTGCGGCAGGTCTGTGTGTTTATGGACATAGTATTTGTTGTGTTATGTGTGTGTTGCTGCTTATGTGATTATTATGTATACGACCAATTGACTTGACAGTTTCAATGGCTAGGTACTACAATCATTATCAGAGCTGCATGTGAATTAAAAAAATTAACAACACAGGCCAATCAGGATTATTCCTGTAGTCACCATCACAATGGAATCAGTTTGTCTGGTTTTTTGTCCTCATACTGTCGTTTGTGTTACAAAATACTACCGTATTGATTGATCTGTTCTACCCACTTCAGGATGGTGACACTCAATTACCACAACCTGCAAGGGAAAGCTATACTACTCGGTTGAACATTCCATTTCCACTCCTGATATTGATTTTTACATCAATGGACTGGTGAGTCCGTCCATTGAATGTTAATACATGTAAACAGCAAAGTCCATTGAATGTTAATACATGTAAACAACAAAGTTCATGCTTGAGGGCTGTGCACATTTTACTACCTGCAAGTAGAATTAATAATTGTGGCTGTAATGTATGTGGTGATAGATACGTATCCCTCCTCTTGATTAATGATTTTCATCTGTTTACATGTGTACACCCTAGTGCATGGTTTCATATGGGGAAGGTCAACCATGTAAAATTTTGAAATGGATGTACCCACAATTTTGACTGAACCATTATGTGTATACCAACTCCAGGATCCATATTGATACTCCATTACACCTTGCTGCAAGTAGAAGTGATAGTAAATGCATGGAAAATTCTTGGTATTGATATGAACAGCAAAGGTCTGGTGAGTTGATCCAATTGTATGTTTAGAAATACAGTTATGATGATAACAGATTACCTGAGGGCTGCATGTATATATTGTGTCAAGCTGTTGTTGGTCCGGAAAACTATAGTACAGCTGAGATATATCAATAAACATGTTGAGATATAACTTTTTATGCTCTCATGCAGCTCATGAGGTCATGTGCCCTAGAAGTGGTGAGAAATGCATATAGTAACTACATTTGACTGCATCATTTTGATGGCACTTGGGTAAAACTTAAACAAGGTATTCGTTTCTGAAGTGGCTAAAAAGCATATAGATCATTTAATTGTTGGTTTCAATATCAATTGATGACATCTTTCTCTGATGACATTATCGAGGGAGGGTATAAAGGGTGACAAGAGGCATCATTCCACAGGGGAAGCATTTGGACAGCATGTTATTTTTTTCCCCCACAGGCAGCTCTTCATGAAAAAACTGGATGCAAATGCTTTGCTGGATTTAAAACAACACCTCAATGAACTTGGACTTTAAATCTTTTTCATGTATTTTGTCCACCATGTTTGTGCACATCATTTATATACTATGCAGTGTACATTTACTTATCTGCTTTTGGAGTGGCATGCACTTGAAGTGGGTGGGTACAACAAATGATGAAAGTAGTATTGATCTTAGTTATAGTACATGTATAATTATTATGCATATTAAGGGTTTGCAAATGAGCATTGTATATGTAAATAGTTAAGTTCCCACCTGTGTACATGTTCTGCACTTGCAGACCAGATGAGGCTTTGCAAATTGAGGCCCTTCTCTCTGCACCTAAAGTCTCTCAAATGAAACGTTCAAGCATATTGAATACCCACTAACCCACGTGTTTTAATTTGGTTTTACAAAGTTCACCCACTGCTGACAGAGCATGCTTGCTTCCCATCAGATTGCATCATGCACACTCTTGGCTTTTGGTCCTACATCATGATTCACCAGTATTTCTTCTTGCCATAAAGTGGTGGCTTGGTTTACAGACATTCTTGTTCAGGAATGATGAGAAATCATGTTGCTGAATGTAGAAAGCATGCTGCCAATGACACCAGATGCCAGGAGTTAGGGTGGTCATGCATGTATCCATGACAACTGAGGGTCAGTGTTTTTTTTTTCTTCCCACCTTGCCTCTCTGCTTGCCATCAGCCAGTCCAAGCTGGGGTTAGAAGTGCTGTTAATGGGGCACACTCATTTTGCTCCAGGAAATTGGACCACCATTTGATCTCCATGTACATTTTCCAAAGTGTGAGGCAGTATATTCCCTCCTTCAATGAAGCAGTTTTAGTAGGAAGCAAGCTGTCTCCTGAAGTTTGATGAGGTTGAAGACGTTGATATAATATAATTTGAGGAGGCAAGTAATGGCATACAAAAATGCTCATATAGTTGATCTCCCAAGTTGCCCTACATTTTTGTGGTGGATTCCATACCTCCACATATACACACTAGTAGATGCATTCTAAATGATGTGAGCAGTACCGCCGTGTTTTCTCTTTTTATCCTAGTTGCCCGGCTAGCTCAGTCGGTACAGCATGAGACTCTTAATCTCAGGCCAGCTAGGGTCGTGGGGTCGGGCCCCACGTTGGGCGATAAATTTTTAATTTATTGCATTTTAATTATGCGCTGATATTACTCTTGTATCAATAGTCGGTTAAAAACAACACATCAGTTTTGGAAGCAACGTTTGGTGAACGAGGCTATTTGACGCCTGCACGTAGGGCATGCGCGCTCAAATATCTGTAGTATACAGTTGAATGGCTCACCTAGGTTAGTGACGTAGCCACACCCTTCCATTGCGCATGAAGGGTCTGGACATAGACATTAAAGTATCTACTATATCTATAGTCTACTCTAATACCTATAGTCTGGAGACCGGCATTAATCAGAACGACTACAATATAAGAATGTCTAGTCCATGATCCAGACCCTTCATGCACTGGAAGCTAGGGTGTGGCTACGTCAGACCAGAGATAATATTACAGTAGGGGGAAGGGGCCTCTAACCTGAATATGAATATAATTAATGTACAATTAGCGTATGACGCCGTTGACGCGTCGGATAAATCGTGACATTTCTACTGACAGTTGAGCGTGCACTCCGTGAAGTTGCTAAGCAGCTTATTCTTATTGCTTGTTCATTGGTTAGTACTATATTTTAGTTTAGTATATTTATACGTAAATCTTGGTAAATGTATTCCAAAATGCTAACTCGCCATGGTAAATAGAGCGATTCTTACTTTGATTGGTGCACTAGGCACGTTGCTGCAAGCTTTTAGAGAAAGCAAAAAGGCTGGCTATAGTAGCATTGCAATGATGGTAAATTTTAACTGAGTGGCTCAAATAGCAAAGAAGCTAAGTGTATGTAACGTACAACTGATGCAAATCTGCCATGAAACACAGCCATTTAAATCCGCAAAACCGCAACCCTGGAAGCCAGAACATAACGGAGTGACACGCATTTATTGGTTATGATAGCCGTTATTGTACATGTAAAATCTGCATCCGCCCCTGCCGGTCACTATCACCTAGGCCCCATTTCCAATCCCTTTGGGTTACACTTAATATCTATCTCTCTTAGAGGGTATATTAGGGTATGCCTACCAGCTAGGGAGGATGAGTATTTGCCGCCATACGCTTCAAACGGGGTGCCAGGGCCTACCGTATGCAGCTTACATGTATACCCGGGATCTCTCGGCACGTACAAAATGGAAAGTATGTCCAACTTGAATTAATGCACATGCACTGTTCATTGTACTGACATCTTGGCGTATGTATACCTTAATTTACCTTATACAGCACTTTTGTTGAGCCAGCCGGCCTTACTATAGTATAGAAGAATGTCATGCATTATCGATATCCCAGTATCCCACGCATCAGGTGACTCTTATTATAACAGTCCACCCACCATTCGTCGAGTGTTTTTTTTCCAATATGATGGCGAAGGTTCTACTTTTTGTTGCCCTACACCTGCTTGCTGCTGTGTGCGCAAGTGCAGCTCTAAACACCAAAGATCAAGACTGTTGCCTTGACGGCAACTGTTGCCATGGTGTCGAGTACTGCTGTGATGAATGCGATGGCACTTGTAGGTGCTCCGTGAACGGAAAGTGCTACGCAGATGAGGGGAAAATTAACATTACGAAGAAGCCTATCATCAAGGACTGTTGCCTTGACGGCGATTGTTGCCATGGTGTCGAGTACTGCTGTGACGAATGCGATGGCACTTGTAGGTGCTCCGTGAACGGAAAGTGCTACGCAGATGAGGGGAAAATTGACATTACGAAGAAGCCTATCATCAAGGACTGTTGCCTTGACGGCGATTGTTGCCATGGTGTCGAGTACTGCTGTGACGAATGCGATGGCACTTGTAGGTGCTCTGTGAATGGAAAGTGCTACTAGATTGTAGTATTCAGGTGGTGTAAATGCTAATGACTTTGTAAAAAAAATAGCCTTGGTGTGAAGAATCGATCTAGCCGCAGCCTGCATGCGCGCCGCTCCTTCCCTCTAACTGTTAGATCATATCCATCACCGTACCAGACCAAGGAATACGTGCATAGTACACATTATATATAGCAAAAGGTCCGCATAAACGTCCTTGCTGGAGGTTCCCGCTATTCAGTCTCTTTTAGCACCTGATTCATCCTTTGTCAGCGTGGTAGGTCGTGAACCCTGACACTAGGTTATATAGTCAATGTGACGCGATTTTTCCCTGTGTTAACTCTTTGGGTTCCATATGTGCATGCCTCTAAACTGTTTATGTGAGGGGGATTGTTGCATTAAACAGAAGTGACCCTCGATCACGCACGCAAGAATGTATACTCCCATGCATACACCCCGGCCAGCCTACATCTGAACACATCATCCAGGTTTGTCGCTGCGCAGGGCACATTTTTCTGATGGAGGGGTGACATGTGAGTTGATGCAGTACAGTTGTAAAGTATACATTTAATACTTGATGGAATTCCTCGACTGCATGACCTCGAGTACATATAAAGATCATGAACTGTCACTCGCCAGAGTTATTAATCTTGAGCGCTATTGTTTTCACAATGGATTATATGCAGTCGCGTTCCGTTTCGTTGTCTGCATGGGCCTAGACCGTTTTTACTATTATTACCAATCACTTAAAACGAGGGGTGTTCCTCCAAGATCTAGACCTTTTTCGCTTAGTGTCACCTAAGCTCTAAGGCCGACGCTGCTATCTATATGCAGTATGACATTAACATAAGGGCCCGGGATATATTTTTGCCCCGTGCCCGGGGCTGTCTCTCGGCGGCCCTGCTGCAGCCCTGTATATTGGTCTGCGCACGACACGTGGGCAGTTTTTCACGCGACTCGAATGCGGGATCAGTCTGTATAATTGCCACGCACCATAAACTGCGATTCAGTAATACACGATCCGCCATATCATGTTGGTGCAGGTTTTACGGTAATAAATCACGTGATAAAAAGGCCTATATACGTCTCAGAACGATCACTTTGTTTGGCTTCAAAGGATGCATTTCTCAGGATCCACAAACGTTTCTTCCATGCACGTTTAGCCTTTTCCTCCATGCACGTTTAGCTTAAACTCACCAGTGGTACTAGTCTCCATGGTGATTGCAATACTCTGGCCCTTGATTACAGTTACGCTGTAGACAACTCACTGGCCACAATTGTGCTTGCATTGCACAAAACATTACATTAATAATCATGTGTCATCTAATGATATTATGCAAGCATGATGCCTATCATATCAAGTAAGGCTTGAAACCTGTTAGTTTCGGTTGTAACAGGTTATTAAAAAAAAAACGGTCGGTTATAAGTTTAAAATATAACCGGTCGGTTACGGTTGATATCCGGTTTAAAAATTAATCGATGGACCAAAAGCTAAACCAGCACTTTGCTAATCGGGCGGGCCCTACTACGGCGTTTGGGTGACAATTAAGCCTGTACCAAGATTTGTTCTGCTGCAACGGGGAGTGCAGTCCAATCGGATTGCAACGGGTTCATTTTTACCCAATTTAATAGCGGCTGATGCAGTGGTATTATACATGTATATAAACGATATTCACACAATATTCCGTAAAACTCCTGGACAAATCTTGGTATATGCTTTTCACCCGAATACCCGACCAAACACGGTAGTAAACCCGCCGCAAGTATGATGATATGGTTCATGGCGTACTAGCTAGCTCCTAAGCACGTCGCTGATCTCGCCGCGTACGACATGCTGTGCGCGCGTACTCATTAGGGTGAATAGAGGAGTTGTTGTTATAACTATTATAACAAAGATTAATATGTACCCCGTGAGATGGATCCCTGCCTTCTTCTCAGGGCCGCCAAGAGCCAGCCCGGGCCCGGGGCAAATTTTTTTCTCGAGCCCCTAGCCTAATAATACATTAGTGTATAATACTGTTGTTTGCCATGTAAGCAAAGGAATACCAACCACCTACAAGTAATGAATTGAAATGACCAGTTACCGTACAGAAGTTGCTTTTTGTTGATTGAGTCATTGTGTCCACCCCTGACTGTAGGGTGGTGATACTCCATTGCATGTTGTTGCAGAGGGAGGTCATATTACATATGTGGAACATCTTATTTCCACTCCTGGTATTGATGTGAATATTAAGAATGAGGTGAGTTGGTCCAGATGGAATATGCAGCATGTTGTGAATTTGGATTGTTATTAGTTGCTGTGGAGACCTTACATAATACCCTCAAGGCTCATGCTATTGGGCAGTCAGAGATAAAAATGATGACTGTATCTATAACCGTAGATAATGCTGTAACACCAACAACATTTAACAACTTGCTTTTAAATGATTTTTAATTGCGAGCTGACCATGTGGTGTGAAGGTGTATTAATGTTAGGTCGTCACCTACGCGTAGGCGCGTTAACCTACATGTAGGCGTTTCAAATCGCTTTATTCCAAACAATGAACAAACAGCCAACGCTTGAAATAATGGGGATCAATATACTAAAGAGGGCTACTTGCAAGGTGGCGGCAGAAAACACCGCCAACGAGCTGCTAGTGCGACGTACGCTTTGTTGGGGCACGCCCCTCATTTAGCTGGAGTTGTTGCGATTTGCAAAAAACTTACTAGAAGCATTCTTCGTTTTATAGGCAGCTATAATTTTAACTCTTTTTGCCAAATACGCACGATTTCCAACTTTTTAACTCATTTTCATCAGGATCGTGGGCAATTTTTGTACGCTCCTTCATCTTGATTGTGTATCTAAAGTGCCGATGTTTGAATGAGCTCTAATGCGAATTAGAAACGAAGGCCTATGCTTAAGTGTTACTTCATTCGAGTTCAAAGTTTTATGCGGTATTGAATGCGAGGACCATACAATGCAATAGAACGCCTACACGTAGGCTAAAACAGCACTTTTCGCCTACATGTAGGCGCTTGATCGATCTATCATTAAACCAAATTGTTTTGTGTGCGTAGATATGCATACTAGGTGTGTGTGTGTGGGGGGGGGGGGGGGTGGGGGTGGGGGAAGAGGGCAAGCATCATGAGTATGCTCCAAATAATGAAGCATCCATTGCCTGGGCCCTCTTTCCCTTTATGCAGTAGTAGATTAGTACTCAGAGTTCCTCTGACAGGCCTGTTTAGCATGGCTACCTTTTCATTGCATGCATATCTACTAATGAACAATGATGAAAAAAATTCCAACGAATGTAAACAAACTGTACTTTTGTTTTGAAGAGTGCTTATTAAATGAATGCTATGGTGTGTGGTTTACATAGTATAAATCGATGGCATAATGCTGAAACAATATATCAGTCCCTCCCACATTGGAATACACTATTTTGGTTTTTACTGCAAATTTTCATGTGGTCCCAGCTTATATTCAGTTAGTTATTTCCTGAACGATGACGCTGATTGCAATAGTACTATAGTTTTACATGTAGGCATGATGAGGGAGGGGAAGGAGAAACATGAATAACATGCCTGGCGCATGCACACAGTTGGCCATAAAAATCAATGACTGCTTAGGACAAAGCTCAGACTATTACATTACATGAACCAATATGGATATTTCTGGCTACTCCTGGATTCTCCTGGGTGTTCCTGACTACTGCAGGTAGAGGTATACATCATAATGAGATACACATATTTTTTTAAAAAGCTTCTATTATGAAGACTATCTTGTGGCATGGGAAATATATCCATACCAGTCTTTGCCAGATTTCTGGCACATCCATGTACAAGTACATTAATGATCTGTGCTAGACCAATCCAGCCATTCTGGAACATCCAGCAACATTGATCTATGCCAGAATGGCTGGAGCCATTGTGGTGGGACATATATCGAGCTATACCTCAGCTGCTCAGCATCAGCCACATTGGCACATCTTGATCAGTACCCGAAAGGGTCGAACCTTTTCTGAAATTATCACTTTATCATTCTAATAAGTTTATTACACCCGCTTAATTCCAATACAATGCTATATGGTTGAAGCCAATCAGACCTTACAGTTGTAAGTAGTAGCCATATGGCTGCCACTTAATTTACATGTAGACTGGCAAGTAATGCTGGATAAATTATTGCACTCACTCCAGGATGGCTATACTCCATTACACCCTGCTGAGGTGTTGAATACAGGGTGAGTTGGTCTGTTATATATTTAAAATAATACATCTATGTAGAAGATCCTATCGTATTGTCTAGTAATAGTGATCTTTTATTCTGATAATAATGATATTAATGGTTTTTATTCTCTTAGAACGAGTGTTATCATTTGGCTGTTGATTGAAGGAATTTATTTATGTGCCCTTTTACTATAAACTGCTTGGTTTACACATATTGCTTTCTTATACTTAGTCTGATAAAGAGCCTCAAATAAAAAAATCCAAAAATTACAACTGTTGAAGGAAAAACTGCCCACATTGTCAATTTTGACAATACAGTAATTACAGTTGGTTTGAATCGACACCAACAGATACAATTGATGAAGTCTGTTAAAAAAATATCTCAATACTGCACAATGTATATAATATATAATATAACCGGTATATTTTATAATATGTATATATATAATGTTTATCTTCAGCATTAACTTATATTGTGCATATTTATTCACCATTATTACAATTATATATCATTAGCTTAGAAGCATTATATATACACATCAAACACAGACAGGTACGGTTCTGCACTCTTCGAAAAATGGCTCTATAGCATTTCCTCTAATTAAGCAAATGCTTAAGTTGGAGAACAGGTCGAAAGAAGCCTGTGACTTTGGCAGGGGCTTGTGGATTGCAAGCCGAGCAGCAACTTGTGCTAAAAACTATGAAGCCTCTTTACCCCAAGCCCCATAGGAATCAACTGCTAGAGGGGTTGAGACCCACCCTAGAGCTGAACACTTTTCATCGTTGGCCTGGTGTTTCCTGCTCTCCTTTGCCTCTTTATTGAATGCACCAAACGTTGCTTCTGCTTCAGCTAAAGTTGAAGGGTTTAGCGGAGAGACAACGGAGATATCCAGGGCAACGGGCCTCCCAAGGTTTCAATTCTAGAACAGAATATCTGCAGGTCGTGACTGCGAATGGTCGGGAAAGTGCCCAGCGCCAGCTTCAACTTGAACAGAAGCATGAGCACGGTGAAGGAAATGCATTAAAGCGTCCCTGAGTGCATTATGGTATTTCTCGTTGTCGTTGTTGTTTATTGTGAAATATATTTATTTGTAATACATCGTAATTATATTTTAATTGTAATTATAAATACGCATACGTATACGCAGCAGGATTACGCACTTACTAATACAATAAATCTAATACTGATCTATACACTATATCTCTAGATGTAACCGGGCCATAACCATTACATGAATAAAATTGAGCATGGCGCTATCAACTGATATTCCAGACCAAGACTTGGAGCTTGTGTTTTAAGCTCTATACTTAGTATTCAAAGGTATATCATTAATCTGTAGCACAAAACCAAGACACAGTTTAATCGCTTAGGACAATTATGTAACAATATATATTTAATCTACGGTCAAAACAGGTACAAAATAAACAAATATGTGGCAGGTATGAGTATCTATCAGTATCTTGTGTTAGGTACAAAGATTTCCAGATCTGCTTGGATGAGGGCACACAGGAACAAAGTTAGAATGCAACGAGACACAAATATAGTCATAAATCTTGCTCATATCGC
The DNA here is from genome assembly GCA_949361645.1 of Spongilla lacustris. NCBI lineage: Eukaryota > Metazoa > Porifera > Demospongiae > Spongillida > Spongillidae > Spongilla > Spongilla lacustris. The sequence goes on from OX442415.1 coordinate 1,382,894, forward strand.
ATTTCTTTTATATATATATATAACTATCTCTCTCAATTTACCTCACCACAACAATTCTCTGTTCAAGACACTGATCATGACAGTACTCACAAGCTTTTGTTTTTAAAAAGTGAAACCAGCCAGTAATGCGGATGTAACATCATGCCATACATTTAGATAGGCTGTTTCCAACTGATACCTGCATGTCTGTTATATCTATGGTGTCACATTATTGATGTGATGTCCAGTAAAATCTTCCAAATGATGATATGAATCCCTCATTTGTATCTCCATCATTTCACCATGTAGTGAAAATGAGTGTAAGTTACTGTGAACTGTTTTACAAACTTGCATATATATGGGTGATCCTTCAAACACACAGACACTGGAAGTGCTGGAAGAATTACAATTGACTACTGCTGCTTTTTTATAGCTATATGGTGACTGCTTATTAACCTTTGTTGAAACAATAATTCTCAGTAGTAACACAAAGTAGATGCAAGCTTACTCATAGATTATATAGATCATACGTGCCGACCCGTGTAGTCTATTTAATCTATGCTTACTCAAATGAAGAAGCACGGTCTGTAGGATTAGATATAATCTGAAAGCTTCAGCACCCCAAGCACCCGCCTTATGCAGGGTATTAAATCGTATAGTTATGACACTTCAAATCCTACATGGAACTTACTCACCTATAGGTACCGATAGTTGCATATTTTGTGACAACTTCTTTCTTAAAAGTATGTAAAACTTCATATCCACCCTTCACATCACTATCAAATGTTACCAGACCATTTTTTAAAGTTAAAACTGAAACAGTCTTGAAATATATACAAATGAAGACAAACGAAATAATATGTTCAATGCATTATTGAATCATTACTTCTTAATTCAGACCACCTTCAATATCATCAGCCAGTACACACATGCCTATCTTCCTCAACACCTCTATCAGTGTTGACCAGGCTACAGGCTGTGCTCCCTTCCCTTGGAGCCAGAGGCTAAAAATGGCCATGTTGATATTTTCGGCATCCCTCATATGTTTACGTTCCAGAGCCTCTACAATAGCTCCAGTCTCATCCTTCAGAAGGAATACCCCCATCTTTGAATAACCTGTACCTACAAGTGCAGCCACGTTGAATGTCCTTGTTTTTCCAGTGCAATGTAATAACTGCTCCATGGTTAGTTGTGCTGGGAGTGGAACAGAAAAGGTCCATGAACTGGTTACAAAGCAAAAAGATATACAACTCGAGATGTTAAAATTATGCAGACCATACGTATGATAATAATGTGTTTGAAAACAATATCACTGATGGCATAAATACAACGTCATGAATGCACACATACATGTTGTATACAGTACTTGAATTTACAAGTGTGAGACAGTATTGAACTCATCAAAATCTGCACATAACTATATCCATACAAATGTAATACAGGGTCTTCACGAAAGAACGCAACGCTTGTACATCACTATAACTTAGGATTATTAACTGCTTGAATTCTTTAACATATGTTGCAGAAGTTACGCAAATACTAACAATTCAATTGTTGTAAGCGGAAAAGTAATTGTATCAAAGCCCACATAGATCAAAATATTCAAAGCCCTCTATTATCAACATTAATCTAGATTACGGTTAGAGGTACTTGATTTTAATAACTACTAATAAGTAATGCAAGGAACAGCACTGATTTTAAGTTACTGAGTTCATTAGTGAGTTATTAACATTTAAATTTGCTTTAAAGTTATTAAGATTGAAGCTGTTATGGAGTAGCTAATTTTAATAGCCATCATTAATTACTCCATGATTTAATAAATGAAGTATATGATTCTGTATTCGATCATGTAATGGTGAGTTACTATAACTCAAAGTTAATTACAACAGTAGTGGTCCTTTAGGATTTTCAAGTTTGATTTGTTTTGAATATTAACTAGTAAAACACCAATTAAATTTCAAACTTTTTTCACAGCTATTCTTTAGATCATTAATCTTGTAATTAATTAAAAGTTGTCGTACATTTCGGTGTCAAATTAATTAATTGCAAAGTATTTGATTTTATCTTTTGAACTGTAAAAGATAATTGAATTTTAATAATGTGTTTGGTATTTGCATAACCATGGTTATTGTGTATTCACACATTGATTTAGATGGATAATCCTATTGAAGAATTATGTTCATTCAAAAGCATTGCATTCTTTCGTGAGGACCCTGTGTAAATTGCACAATTGATGATGAGGACCAGGTTCAAAGGTACAGGATATTTTAACAATACTACATGTATTCCAAAGCACTCATATCTATATATATATATATATATATATATATCATTAATTCAAATTCGCAAAGAGAATAATGCAAAGAGACTGAGCACTAAATGGCCAGAATGAAAACCCTAGCTCTGGTAATTGAAAATGGAAATAATAATTGATCAAATCAAGCAAGTATGCATGTAGTTTTGAGAAGGGAGCTAGTCATAAGAGCTTGCATAAAACATGAGCATAATACAGACGCGAAGTCTTGCTATGATCTCGCAGCTTGAGGAGATTCTATTAACTACTGCCATAGGCATGCCACCTTTTCCACTTCTACAACTAATTAGGGCAAATCCAAAAATTGAACCATGCTATACATCATAATTGGAATTTCTTAATGTATCAAAGGCTGACCTTCCACCTTTCACACCACTTGGCCTACAGGCTTTTCCATGAGCGGGGAAGAAGAGGAGAGGGCCATAGAAGTGGACACTGCAAGGCAAACAATAGGTTACTCGTATGACATCAACCCTCTCAAAACCTCACCTCCAACAAGATCTGCCAGACAAGGCTCTATATTCATCCATTCTTCAATACTCACAAATGTCTCACGGTTCACATCAACAATATGTCTATCTCCTCCAAGAAGTGCCTTCTTTAATAATGATAGCTCTACCATAGTACCATCAGTGTGGTCTGAGCTGGCTTCAGGAGGACAGGAGATTATCTCTAACACCTCCACATAGGGACAGAATTCCTGACAAGCCTTCTTAATCATTGCAAGAACAGACTTTGCCAATTCCAGGTAATTGGGGTCTGTACAGTCAGGGGCGGACATAGCCAAGGAGAGGGACTGGAACATCTCACTCATCTCAACAATGCAGGTCACCCCTGTCTCACTGAGCCATTTTATACCTCTGCTCCACACTTCACAGGAGCGACTGAGGTGGGGATGGAGGGGTGTGGCCTGTACTGTGGGCAATGCAAACTCAAAGGGCAATCTACAAAGGAGGACATGAAAACAGCGTGGGGTAAAGAACTGCTTCGTGCATTTGACAATAATGGACCAGCAAAAACTGTTATGTGGAACCATAACACTACTTGGCCTATCAACACTGACAAGAGCTGGGAAGAAGAGAAGGGAACCAAGGTTTGAGCTTGATAAGCCTTGAGGTGACATGTTTGTGATAGCCTCTGATAAGTCAACTGATTGACACAGCTCAAATTGAATCATAATGTGTACTATCATTTCAATATTATACTCTGGAAATGCCTTTTCAAGTACTACTTTGGGTATTATCCCAGTATTGCTAGATAGCTGGTGATATTTTCCAAGAGAGGCATCTGCAAACAAAGTTCCATTGACTTTTTTTAGAATGCCCTCCTTATGAAGGACTATCCAGTTGTTGCGGGGCCGTTTGGATGGAATAAAGACAATTAAACCCTTTTCTGATAAGGTCTTAAGAAGTGCAATGACATGGATCATATCAGGATCAATGCATCTATGCTGATCAGCTTCCAGATTTACAAGGAGATCGGTGAGGGATATGGCATCAACAGAAGAATGTAGCTTTTGTTTTAAGAAGGCGAGCAACATATGACACATCATGGAGATCAAAGGGCACGTACTTATGACATCTTTGTTTGTTTCATGCAAGAGGTTCATGAACTGATCCATCTCATCCCTGTATATCTTTTTAAGATTTAGTGCTAAAACCTTTATTAACTTTTGATGACTAATGGCTGTCATAGCAACAGATTGCAGATGGGCAAGTTTTGTGGTCACCTATTCTGGTGTTAGCAGGTCAGCATGTGTGCCCACTACAATGACTGATGACTTCTGGGAACAACTGTGGCCAATACCATCAATCATTGTAGACCAGTAGTAAAGCTCTTTTGTAATAGCCTCTGAGTTCTTCCTTATGTCCTGCAGGAGAAGGAAAATGGCTGGACTGTTGCAGGTAATGGTCTCCAGATATATATATGCAGAGTGACGAGAAGTATTGCTGATGTCCAGCCAAGTCATAGATAACCATATTCCTATAAGGACTGTCAACTTGATGGGGATCAATTCCAGCAGTGAACAGTTCTACTGCATCTTGTCGTCCAAAGACATGCTACATAAATGATGTTAACAAATGATCAAACTCAATTACTGATTGCCAGGCCATGCCAGGCAAACATAATATACACCTGTACTGCTGTGGTTACTGTTTCTCCTTTAATGAGGAGGGGGGGGGGGGGGGGGGGGGCAAACAGTAATGAATAATAGATTGCCATGCTATCAAGTCTTCATGTAATCAGATACTAATATAACTACAATGACTTTTTGGTGATCGACAAACATTTGTTTGGATATCTGTTTATGTATAACTTGTTGCTGGATAATACTAGGGGCTGCTCCAAGCATTTAGCAACAAGTGTATAGTTTTTGACCTTAATTTCATAGCTGGCTTATATCAAAATCAGATTGCAAATACAATAACTAATCACCAAATTTAAGGTTTTGCATTGTAAAACGTTCAAACATGGTTTTATTGAATATGTTCCCCATAGAGATGGGCTGCACCCAAACTGTTATTTGTATACAACATACTATATTGGGTAAGAATGGAAACTACAACAAATTGTCACATGAACTGATAATAGTTAGCACAAAAGAATGTTTATGTCTTGAATTCTTCTGTTACATATTAATAATTATTGAAATCAATCATCTCTAACCTTAATCTTGAATTTTACGAATACATAATAGTTCTGTATATCCACTACTTACCTAGATAATTAACACCGGTTCCGTGAGAATCGAATGTTTTTTTGGGCTATTTTGTCGAACTCAAGTTTTAGAAAATTAGTCGGACGACCTTTTTAAGCCACAAAAGCATAAGAACATAGTAGTACAACTCTCTGCATGAGGGTTTGCGCTATTTCTAGCGTCCTATGTACTTCTCGTTGTAACCTGTATTTGTTTTTAGTCAAACGGTTGGACGCTTCACAAATAAAAGTACACTTTTTTCTGAAGCCTTTTCTAACATCGAAAACAGTCCAAATATACTTACCTTTGTAAGATGCGTCGGTTTTGTACACAATTAGACTGTCTAACTGTATGCGAGCGTTGAAACAAGCACTTTTTGTTATGTCGATCTTTGTGGCCGCGTTCCCAGACCGATGTATTATTCCACGAGTGTGCTGCGCAGTGTCGAACTTCGGCTGGTATATAAGTCTACGCGTGCGCTATTTTCCATTTGCATACAGTCATATATAGTAGCGTTCATACTACACATCAGAACATATATGTGTCATCACTGCTGCTAAACAGAAGCTGCTTCATGTGCTCTGTCTGTTACTCGCTCTGGCTTATTTCCCGTCTTTTTGATGTAGTGGTGGCTGCAGAGATATACCTCCAGTTCCACTTGGAGATAGATATCCTTATCCATATCCAAATGCTCAAAGCTTATCCTTGCCTTCTTTTGCCTTCCAGAGCTCCCTTCATCCCTTTGATGCTTTAGCCTCATGCAGATTTCCTGCCAATGCTTTGGTACACACTGGCAGTGGAACTTTAATAGCTTTCTGCAACTGCAGCTCAGCCAGGCAAACATATGGCTTGCTGTCAAATGACAAAACAGCAAGCCATAACCATGTGCTTGGCCATATGTAGTCATATGACAGCAAGCCACAGTCATGTGCAGTCATATGACAGCAAGCTACAGCCATGTGTAGTCACATGACAGCAAGCCACAGTCATGTGCAGTCATATGACAGCAAGCTACAGCCATGTGTAGTCACATGACAGCAAGCCACAGTCATATGCAGTCATATGACAGCAAGCTACAGCCATGTGTAGTCACATGACAGCAAGCCACAGCCATGTGCAGTCATATGACAGCAAGCCACAGGCATGTGTAGTCATATGACAGCAAGCACAACCATGTGTAGTCACATGACAGCAAGCCACAGGCATGTGCAGTCATATGACAGCAAGCACAACCATGTGACAGCAAGCTACAGCCATGTGTAGTCACATGACAGCAAGCCACAGGCATGTGCAGTCATATGACAGCAAGCCATGCATGTGTAGTCATATGACAGCAAGCCACAGCCATGTGTAGTCATATGACAGCAAGTTACAGCCATGTGCAGTCATATGACAGCAAGCCATAGGCATGTACAGTCATATGACAGCAAGCTACAGTTATGTGCAGTCATATGACAGCAAGCTACAGCCATGTGTAGTCACATGACAGGAAGCCATGCACAGGCATGTGCAGTCATATGACAGCAAGCTACAGTCATCTGCAGTCATTTGACAGCAAGCTACAGGCATGTGTAGTCATATGACAGCAAGCACAACCATGTGACAGCAAGCTACAGCCATGTGTAGTCACATGACAGCAAGCCACAGGCATGTGCAGTCATATGACAGCAAGCTAGTCATGTGCAGTCATAGGACAGCAAGCTACAGCCATGTGTAGTCACATGACAGCAAGCCACAGGCATTTGTAGTCATATGACAGCAAGCTACAGTCATCTGCAGTCATATGACAGCATGCAAGCTACATCCACGTGCAATCATATGACAGCAAGCTACAGCCATGTGTAGTCATATGACAGCAAGCCACAGCCATGTCTGACCTTCAAAATGTGTGCCTGAGTTTCCATCATAGGTGTCTATCTGGGTTATGCCTGAGCTACACATTCAGCCGATCTGGTGATGGTTCAGAATTAGATAAAGCTATTGTCTTGCTTGGTTGACCACGCTTACGTGGATGCCGCATGCAGCACTTTTTGCAGTCAGTTCCTGCATGGCAATTGTTGCACGCTGGCTTCTGAGAAAAATGATTATTTTGCAATAACTTAAATGCGCATGCGTAAACAATAGGTGTAAGTCTGGGAACGAGTTTATGTACCTAACAGAGCAGTTTGTACGTAAACTATGCTAGCTATGAACATGCTATTCACTAGACCTCTATTTGGTATCTAGGAGAATCCAAAAATGCCATCAGATTCTGTTGAAAAGCGATAGAAAAAAAGTGTACCGATCAGCTCTCGAACATAAAAAAACGGGAAAGTGCGTAAGTCTCACCCAATACAAGTATGTTGTTATATATGCCACAAAGCTAAAATTTATACCAAATGACTCATCGAGAGTTGGCCTATCAGAAAATATGCTTTGTAAAGCATACAGACCTTTTCCGACTAATTTTCCAAAATGTCGGTTCGACAAAAAATACATTCGATTCTCACGGAAGCGGTGTTAAAATAACATACTACAAAAGAATGATGAGAAACTGTGCTGAAACCTATTCTGGCAGGTATGGAAGCCAAGCTCCAGCATCAATCTCCTTCCTACTCCTCCAATTCACTCTACTGGCAGATTCTTAGCGTGAAGGACAGCAAAAAGCATCCTTACACGCACATAGCCCAGCACTTCACTGTTATACTTGTGCCAAATTGCAGGGTTTTGAATATTTTGATATAATCAAGGGGGTTTTATAATTACTTATAACTGCTGGGAATAATTTAGATCTAATTGAATTCAAATGGTTGATTAAATTTCATCCAGAGTTATAGTGATTTAAAAACGTTGCGTTCATTTGTGGACACTCGGTGTATTCTGGTACATTTTGTTTGGGCTACAGCCTTTTAAGATGGAAGTGGAAGGCAGGGGAGGGGGAGAATGAACTGGCAAGCAATTCTTAACCATTTAACATGACCATGATGTGCTTCATTGATGTGGGCTACACATTCTTGCATTAGAGAAGCCATATACGAAAATAAAATTGTACATGTGCATGCATGGGACTTAAACTCACTTTGCAGTAATCAAATATGTTATTATAAGGTTGCAAGTGCCATGTTAAGTTGCATGCATTTGTGATCAACACTTGACTTTAAATTATGAGTATTACACAAATAAATAACATTGTGTGCATATGCCTTCAAGCAGTTAAATTGGTCAATCTAGGATAGAACATTTGCCTGATTTGATATTAGGCCTTCAGATGAAACATATGGCCACACGCAAAGAAATAGTTCTCACATTTTTGAGACGAGTTCTTGTTGGCTTTGAAAGGTTGATGATGGCCTTCAATAAGAATAGACATATAAACAAACCACACAATTATAATGGGCTTTAATAAGAACTACGATAAATGTATTGATACACAATAAAAAAGCCCACCTATGTACAAAGCATTACCCACCACAACTCAATGTTTCAGGCCCAATGAGCATGACATACTGGTCACTTCCATGCAGCATGCACAGGGTGTGGGAGGAAGACTGATGCATGCTATGCACATGTAGAAGTTTTTAATAGAATGTAGCATTTGCTTGTACATCTACACTAATTTGCACATGCTATGTTCTAATCACAGACATCCCATCAAATGGAGGTTTGGCAACATTATTGTACTGTAAATAAAGAAAATAGACCAACATTCAAGGTTACCAACCCAGGCAATATATTGGAAAGCCTACCTGAGTCAGTGTACTTTTCCCAGCACAAGAATTTCCACACAACACAACCTTTCCATATGAATCAGCAGGAAAGGCTTTGCATGTTTTCAGCATCTGATTGAACACACTGAGGGACTTGTACCCAGCATTCATCATGGCTGTACATCCTTCATTGTTCTTTATGTTGACATCAATACCAGGTTGGGAGAGGAATAATCTCACATAGTCAGCCTGATCCAATGTAGCAGCCAAATGTAGCGCAGTATCACCAGCCTGATATAACAATGGTTGGACAATGTCCTCATTGAATAATGCATCTAAATCTTGCAATGTTATTGAGCAATTGTCGATATTTCATAGATTACACTGCTGTCATGCATGTGTGTTGTATCGTGCATAATCCACATGATTTAGAATCCTCTAGGGCATCTCATCGAGATGCTGCAACACACTTGTGGATTGTACTCCTGATTTAGATTAGTATAGATCCCTTATTTTGAGTGACTATGTACATGTATGCACTGATATGTGAGGCAATCAAGTGGATTAGACCATAGCAATGGTGTAGTTAATTATTTCAAGAAGTAGTGTTCAATATACATGAACACCCAAATTTGTCATCCACTGCTACCCACTAGCATTCTCTCCGCACAAGAATGTTACTTTACACCACATTATTACAAAGTCACCACAAATCTATAAAGCCATATCAACGGGTAAAACCACTGTTCTAATCAGCCAGAACTTCTATTTAGGGATCGCAATGTCCTGGGAAGCACGCTACAGGAGCTGAATGGCTATCCACAATAACTAATTTTAAAAATACTACATATTTTAATTTAGTATTTTAGTTTTTAAAGGTATAATAAATTACTGAGCAACTTTTTGTACTAAACATAAAGTGCATATCGAGAGTTACGGCAGTAACTCTCATATAGGATCTGTGCCGTATCATGAAATCATTAAAAAAAACGCGATCCGCGTATAACTCACGAACCGAGAAACGGATAGTGTAGCTCTTTATTGCTATCGAGCCACAATTGAAAGACGATCATTTTCATACTTTGTTCAAGTCGCCAAACCGTTTACTTTAAGAGAACAAAAAAGGTCGTAGTTCTCGTTCCCAGGCCTTGATTTGTCCATAGTCGTCTTTATGGGTGAGTATAACTCGAGATAGGAAAGGTTTTAAAGAGCGCCAGTTACACCAAAAAATCTAGAAAAATCCTACCGACTGCCCCTTGATGTCAGATATACATGTTTGGTATGAAGCAATAATTACGTCCGAGGACACAAGCGTTCCCATGACAATACCCATACGTATAATTAGACATTTATGGTAACATTAATACTGGCGTTGTCAAAATGCCTTCACGGGAACGAAAGAGGAGAAAAAAGCGACACGAGGAATACGTCCTAAATCGAGACTATGAGTTAGAGTCCTCCCAAGTTCGGTACGATGCTGATGCTGAACAAAGGCGGGCGTCTGCTCGTGACATGTACATAGCAAATCTGGAGTCGAACCGAGCTTCTAAGAGGTGCGGTGCGAACTTCTAAGAGGCGGCGTTATGAACTGAACTCAGACGAGAAACGAGCTCCTAAGAGGCAAAGCTTGGCGCGCGAGTTTCGATCTAGAACAGCTGCAAATGTAACATAACTGTAAACATTGTGTTGCTAGGCAATAAACATGGGAATTACAACGGCTGGATTTTGTCACACAATTGTATTTACTTGTACATTGTACTCATAGTATGTACGGGTTGCAAAGTACATGTACACCTGTATACTAGTAGTCACAAAAAAAAAAGAATGAAACAAGATATAAAAACATTCTCTCTGAGAAAGTTAGTGGTATATAGGATTTGAAGGCAATGGTGGGGTAAAAAGGAAGGGAACAAGGGATCAACGATGGTACAATTTTTTTGAATAGTCCTATATTTAGCAATGTAAAATTTATACATACTACGAAAGTGCTAAATATGGACTTTTCAAAAAAAGTTGTACCATCGTTGATCCCTTGTTCCCTTCCTTTTTACACCACCATTGCCTTCAAATCCTATGTACCACTAACTTTCTCAGAGAGAATGTTTTTATATCTTGTATATAGATGTAATTGGGCACCTCAAAAGTTGCATGGATGCAATTTATATAGTGCAATACATATACAGGGGTACACTATATATAAATTACATCCATGCAACTCTTGAGGTGTACAATTACGTTCAATTAATCTAAATTACGTTCAGAGGTAGCATTATATATGGGAAATCAGATAAGCTGAAAAGCCTATTATAAGCATATACTCGACGATATAACTGACTGAAGCACGCATTTTGAATTCACCTAATATAGGAGGCCAGTATCTCAGCAATGTCAACCAGCAGCACTGAAACTCAATTCTCAGAAATTGGATCCTCTAACGGCAATCCATACTTGAATGAAGCCATTAATGAATCATTGGCGACTGGCATACAAAGGCCAGAAATTCTGCCTCAAAATCTTAATTACCATTTTGCTCATGCTACTCCGGTAATATTATCACTTACTTTTAAATACAGAATGAATGCTTATGTACTTGCCTTATTTTGAACATTGGCATGGGCACCACTCTTTACAAGCAGCTGTACGCATCCATAATGCTCCTCATTTGATGCTTCCATCAGTGGGGTCCATCCGCGCTGTAAAGGCCAGCAGTGCAGTGCATATACATGCCACCACGTGCACGCAATGTCACATACAGCACAACCCCATCTCTCCATTACTATTCCCTGAACCATAAATAACCATGCCAATGCCCAATGCATCCTACAACATAGCACATACTAGGCTTCACCAAGTCGTGTGTGCCCCAGACCACAAACATGTAAGGGAATGCGCTTCAGCACAACAGGGGTGGGATATGTAATTGGGCAGACTGTGCATGTATTTATTTGTATAGTTGAAATAGCAACCTGCATGTGCATTTCCTTAATTCCTTAGAACGAAATGTTTGTAGTGAACTGAGATGGATGTACTACATCCATCTCAGTTCACTACAAACGTTTCGTTCTAAGAGCGCTCTAAGTCGCTACAGGTAAGCACCAGAAAGTACCATGCAGAAGCTGTCACAGCTGCCTCTCCACACGATGAACCACAGACAATGAGGGGGGGGGGGGGGGGGGGGGGGGGGGGGGGGGGCAGCGCCAGGTTAACCGGGGCGCAGGTGGCGCAAAAGCGCCAGGCCCACCGACGATAGGGGCCCATTTATCCACATATGTACACGCCCACAATGGATGAATTTAATTAGTTAATAAGTACAGCGTGCTCATGCATGTGTGTTAAAGGCGAATCGGCCTAACGGAACATCCATATAAAATTGGACCACCTCGCCACAGTATTTACGGTGCGCAATTGAAGCTAAATATAAAGACTTTTCTGAATCCATCAATTACGGAAGATATAATTCTTCAAGTCTTATAGCTTTCATTTTATCGAAATGAAACTGCAGCATTCTTGGACTGGATCGGGGGAAGCAAGTAATTCTTGTCGTATTGTATTTATTTTTAGCATGTTACTTAGTATGCAATACACAGGGAAAAACGCGTCGAATCAGGCCGTTTTGATTTTCTATAAAATCACTGTGTGATTGAACATTAAAATTCATTTTTATGTGATATCACGTAATGATTCCAAAATGATTCTACGCGATTTTTCCTGTGATAACTATGCTGTTTTTGTGACTTTAAAAGTGCAAAAGTTGCAAAGCGGCTGGGGCTCCGCCCCAGACCCCGATGGCCCGTATCCGCTGGGGGGAGGCGTATCCAGGTATCCTTGCCTGTCGCATCCCCCCCCCACCCTCGCCCCGAAATCCTGGATCCGACCCTGTTATATATGCAGTACTAAAATTTAGTACATTTATCAGTTGATTCGTTTTCAGCCATTGAAGCTAGAACTAGAAAAATTGCTTTTCATGCATAAGGTAATTCTTTTGCATGTGTATCTTCATAAAATTTTTTACATGCATGTGCGCGCTGTGTACGAAACAAACCTGCTACACGTGGTGGAAACCGAATGACTCGATATCGGAAGGAGTTATGTTCAAACCCGGAAAATGCGAGATGGAGGGGCTGCCAAGATCCTATTTGCCTAGGGCCGCCAAACATCTAACGCCGGCCCTGCTGGGCCCAACACAAGGGCCCCCCCCCCCCCCCCCCCCCCGCTTGCATTTATACGAGGCAGGGGGCCCACAAGCTTTACCCTGCGCCAGGCCCATTAAACGGTTAATCCGGCACTGGGGGGGGGGGGGGGGGGGGGCGACGAAGATTTGTTTCATGCCATTCAGCTGCACATGCTTAGCTAGCTAGCTAGCTCTGTACCTATTGATTTCATACAGCATGTGCGCGTATTTACGATACGCGATGATCAATTACTCATTATCCATCCGAATTCCGATTACCGATTATATGCAAGGGATTGAATGTGACGGAATGTCAAAACGGCGAAAAATCGTGCAGGCACTTTATCCCCTATAAACGAATATATTGCCAATTTCTTCACCTGGTCTCTAGCAGGAATGTTTTAAGAGGGGGGGAGAGAGTTATCCATCGATTCATTTAAAGGGATAGGCCTAGAATTAAGAAAACGACAATAAAACCAGGTTCCACTTGATTGTCGATTGGGCTTGGGAAGGACAGAAAGAATACATAAGTGAACATTCCAATAATAGTATTGCAATTCAAAAATATAAATATACCATGTAGCTACCAACCTGCACGCTCCCTCGGCTAAGATGCTCCCATGCACAAGCGCCAGCATCTGTAAAGATCCAAGTAGAAAATTGGGCTAATGTGTCAGTGATGCTATTTGATAGTACGATACGTTGCAATGGTCAGTCTGCCTTTTTGCTGACTTCTAAAAGCTTGCAGCAAGTTCAGTTTGTATATTTATTATAAACGATCATGGCTTTGAGCCATGGCTTTTTATGACGGTCCACCTGTGTGACGCCCGGTAGAGAACATAATAAACGCATTTGCGGCATTCTCGAAAGATGAATTGGATCCTTTATTGCAGCAAATTAATGCAAATTCAAAGCCGTTCATTGTTAGGGATTTTATACGATGTATAATATATTATTTTGTCAGAGGGATTACATAACAAATTAAAGTTGTAGAACTTCTGGAGCACAGACTCCGTCGATGAAGGAGATTACAGTGTATTTTCCTAAACGAATGAACGGTGAGTTCAGTACTACTGATATATACTGACATACGTTTGAAACGTTAACATTATCGGCGATTTATCGGCGCTCTTTACACATATAGGCTGAGCTCTCGATCTATGGCTCTGTTTTTGCGTATCTTTGGAGGGGTTTTCAACGCAAAAGCGTTGGCTTCTGAGGCTCCGCCTCAGACCTCGATGGGGGAGCTTATAGCGCTCCCCCATATCCCTAACTGAGCGGGAGAGCTGCCCCCCCTCCCGCACCCTCCCCGGGGCGTCTCCGCCCCTTGCCACGCCCCCACCTGTGCCCGTACGCGTGCCCCCACCCCTCCCCTAAATCTTGGATCCGCCGCTGGAAGTCACTATGCTTGGGCAGGAGGCAAATATGTGTAAATGTGTGTGCTTCATTGACGGCAGGATGATTACATGTGATGCATAGCGATAAAATCCATGTATTCAATATGCAAGTGGTGGCTTTAAAATTTCGATTGAAATAAAATTGGTGTGGTTGGAGGTACTGATTGTATAAACATTACCCAAACAAGAGATCATGGCAATCATGCATGCAATGACAGAGCTTTAGCAAACTCATGAAAAATCTTTTCTTGAATAATAATGATAATTATTAAATATGTCCCACCAACCCCCTGTTGTGACTTCTAGATATAGTGCTTTGTATATTCATAATATTATTATTACAATAATTGAAACGAACAAGAAAAACCATTTTAAAAAACCCCAGAGCATGCAGTTTACTTCACGATTAAGGACAACTAGTGAGAATGACTCTTGTATTGGATTGTACCAGGATGAACTCATTGTTATCATATAATAACGCATAAACCCATTATTGTAATATTTCCACAATCCTCTGATATTCTCATATACCCTACATCCAAAATTAATTTAACTTCATCATTAGGAAGAATATTTTTCTAAAGCCACTCAAACTCACACCTTGTCCACATTTCACAAGGTCTGACATCAAGTGACACTGGTCTGATCTCAAACCAGACTCACCTTAGTCTGATGGTTAACATGGGCACCTCTTTCCAAAAGTAGTTGCACACACGTTGTGTGACCCCTATTTGATGCTGACAAAAGTGGGGTACTTCCATCCTGTAATAATAATTTGGATCAAACCACACAATCTTATTTCTCCATTAATTACCATACAGAGGACAGGACACATGCACAATAAGCCTCACACTTTGCCCAGACCACCTCTGGTGGGTATGTGCCTCTTAGCCATATACCAGAATATATTTAATTATTCAGTTTCCAAGGGGGCCAAGCTTAGGTGATGCCCGCCTATATTTGCGGGTTGAAGTAAGGTATCGACCACGGGTTCACTCGAATGCATGTCGACTCTCTTCCCCATGCATCCTGCAATGGGCACTCATGCAGTTTAACTTCATCATTATTCATAGCCACTGCATGGGGAGCTAGGGGCGGAGTTAGTTAATTTTTATGTCATCTGTTACGGAGATATAATTGAACAATACTACGTGCCCGCTCGATTCGCGTCAATGGGCAAATCGCTTCTCCCTCAATGTATGGGAGGCGGTGATTATATCATTGGCACAAATGGAGCGGGATAAGGGCACGTTGTCGTTGTATTGTTCAACTGTATCTCCGTAACAGATGACAGTCACATAACGAACAGAACAAATCGATAGGTATACGAACATTACAATGCTGGCACGGAGCAAGCGCAAGACTCCAAAATGTAAATTACCATAGGGCAATGGCGTAGTATGAAGTGTTAAAAATATCAATCGTTATAACACGATTATTGTGTAATGTTATTAAAAAATCGGACATTTTCATATACGGGCCTTATTTCTTCTTATACTTCTCGCGCCTTCGGTAATCATATGTGATTTAGATACGTTCTTTTGATGTATGCTGGCCAATCTGATCTGGCGCTACCTTCCTATCCTTATCATTATACTTATGACAACTCTGCACACTTAATATGATGAAGAAAAAAAAAATTCACTCACCTTATCTTCATGGTTGGCCTGGGCACCCTTATCTAAAAGCAGCTGCACACACTCGACATGCCCTGCAAACGATGCCCACATCAGGGGGGTCCTTCCAAACTGCAAAGATACTGTCATGTAATTAAGTGCAATTCGTATAGGACTACTACACACATCCCTGTTAGCCATTCTCTCTCAGATTGTTAGCGACGTAGAAAAAAGGCTAGGGTAACAGTATATGAATACATCATAGTCCAATATTTATTTGTGGACGTTACTTTTATACATTGCATGCTCAATATAGGACTACATGTATGATGTATTCGTATTGTTGCCTAATATACCTTTCTCGTGCAGAGAATGTTTTTTTTATTATTATTATTATTTTTTATATCGTGTTTCAATCTTTCTTTACTATATAGTGACTACATTGCAAAACCTCATACACTGTAAAATACATACAAGGACTACACATGACAAAATCCAGCTTTATGCATCGTTTGGTTGATTTCGTTCCCGAAGTGGTTTTAACAGACCATCAACGATATTTACAAGTAAATAAAAAAAAACCATTCTATGATAAGGTATATAGGATTTGAAGGTAATAGAGGGTGTAGAAAGCCAGGAAACAAGGGTTAAATCATAATGAAGAATGAAATAGTCCATATTTAGCACTTTTCTAGGGCTATATAAATATAACCCCCCGCCCCCCATTAGACAACAATGGGGGGCGGGGGGTTAATTGTGTATGTGGTACATATTGGACATATAATGATATAGTTTAACCTAATAATAGTACCACAGAATGGACATAACAGCAAAAATCAGTAAACGTGGGCGGTATGGTGAGCTTTATATAGGAGCAATGCCAATATTTTGTGAACAGTGTCAATAGTGTAAAGGGACATGACATTAAGTGATATTGGTCTGATCAGCACATCTCACTCACCTTGTCCTCAGGATTGGTTTGGGCACCACTATTGAACAACAAGCGCATGCACTCAAGATGTCCCCCTTGCGATGCCCACATTAGTGGTGTCCATCCATTCTGTAAAGATAAGTGCATATCATGAGAAGTAAATCAAAGTAACGTTGCTAATTAAGATCCCCTATAAAATTGGTCTACAGTTACCTGGCCATGGCTTAGCACAACTTTATGATATATATATATATATAATAATAATTATTATTATTATATAAATACAATTTACAGGAGAATACACGAGTAGAAACATTACTGATTAATATGCTACCACCTACAGTAGTATTATTACTATTATTAGTATTACAAACTACACCTAGATCTATAGTAATTCTACACTAGTCATGAGGGCTGGAGCTCCTTTGCCAAGATGGCAATTAAACATAATATTATAAAAATATCACATGTATTTGGGTCATTGTACAGCTCGTCATTTACCTCATCGGTACAGTCAATGTCATTCCCGTATACACACAATAAAACAAGTTGCAGTACATCTGCCGCCCTGCCACCCCGTGCTGCATCTATTAACTTCGCTTTCGCTTCAACATCCTATACGGAGATGGAATAACAATCGATCATCTTTGGTTTTACATCAGTACACGCTTGTATAGCGGCACTAGAACACCCCGTCCCATTTGAACTCACCATGTTAGCATAATTACACTAACATAAGTCATAAATGCGGTGCTCTGACTGCACCAATCATGGGAACAGAGATTATCCGAACTTTTTATTATATCTCTGATGCATGGAACTACAGGACTCGACAATATACATGTGAATGACCCATGCATCATCCAATCGAACGTCATCCGGTGGCAGCCACGAAATCAAATTAAGAAGACCATATATGTGTTGGGGTGTGGCATGTTACTTCTACTGTCACATCAACTGCCGCCAAAACTGCACTCACACGACCATATATGGCACAAATGGTAGCCTCAACAAAAATTATTATTTTTTATATGTAGCTCAGGGCTGCCGTAGGCCGGCTAGGGGTCTCACCTGAGGCCACCGGCCTGGCAGGAAGTGTTGCGGCGAAATAACATTCATCCTTAATTGTCTTGTCTATATCGTGATATGATCTGAGCATTTAATCGCGGCCCGGGAAATTATTTTAATGATCAATTATTGCTCAGTAGGATAAGGTATCTAAATTTGACCGCAAAGCATTCGAAGGTGCTGTCACGCCGTAAATGGTCCAGGCTATAACCGGTCCGACCGGACCGTCCATGGTGCTACAGATGATCCCCCCCCCCCCCCCCCCCCCCCCCCCCCCCCTTCCTGGACCATCCATGGTCACCACCCACTGCTACATATGGTCCCCTTTTGTAGTCACAAATGTGTCAACCTTTTCAAGCCGACCATAAAACATAAGACTCAGAAAATGACTTTCAAATTAAGAAACATATCCGTGCCATATTTCTTGAGGCAGAGCATGCACTGAGCTGTTTTTAAAATGCATGGCGAGTATATCAGCAAAAAGGAATAGTATTGTGACAAATTCGATCAATACAACGCTTCATGCGTGCCCGGATTTCCGGCCTTGATTCGTTACGCTCGATGTTCTAAAACGTCCAAGCCAGTGTTGCCGCGGCCAGCCGTGGCCGTCCGGTAACCGTCATAAATTTGCCGATTTTTTGTGCTGACCGTCAGTGATCATGCCTGGCCGTCTGAGCCGGGAAGTACGGTGGCCGTCATATATTTGGCGGCTGACCGTCAAAAATATGAGCCGGTCTTTGACGGTCACGATTAATTAATTCTTAATAAAACTGCAATTATAACAGACATAATTATTAAGATTATACTTGCCAGTTACATAAACCCATGTGTAACACTGCTATATCCCATAAAGTGTTTTGAATAGAGGACGTTTTCGTGTGTGATTGGAGTTTTGAAATACAGAGATTTGACCGTCGCGTATATGTAGTATAGCGCGCTGTATTAATCCATCTGCCAACTCCCCCAGTTTTCCCAGATTTCCCACATTCCCACAATTTCCCCACAGTCTCTAAAATGGCACTAAAGTATCTGGCTATTCCAGCATCAGGTACACCATCAGAGCGAGCTAAACTAATACAATCTTGAATGTACTTGATTCACTTGAACGCAAGACATGGAGAATGGAATCTGCCAGGCTAGAAAGAGTTTTGCTGTTACGTTGTGTTTAAACTTTAAACATATACCCTTCCTATAAAATAGGTGTTTATACCTATAATTAAGCTGTTCAGCATACTTTTTCTGACTACGCGGATGTAAGCTTGTACAGGTAATTAATTCCCCGCCCTTGACGGTTGACCGTCGACACAGGAAAAAAGTTTTTATTACAACATTAGGTATTTGCAGTATCTCCGAAATAAACCGATGCAAATACTGTGGAAATTTGGTGTAACTGATTGCATCAAAAATGTACTTCTACTATGTGTGCAATTATTACGATGTTCCCATTTAGTACTACAAATTTATACGCTGCTACAACTGTTGTATCAAGGATTACAATGCTTGTGCCTGTCACCACATAATACAATATCACTACCATTTTCAACATTTAGCAACTGTTGTAATCAAGAAGTACAACGTTCCTAATGCCACGCCCACGATTCATTTCCTGGTGTTGCTATAGTTACGCATTCTTCCATGTCACGCCTAGTTCACCCCCTTTCACAGCACAAAATCAATCAACCATGGTACATGTAACATCAAAGAACAATGTCCTTCACAGATGTTTCTAGACTGTTACACTCAATCCTCCACTAGTGTGTTACCCAGCAGTTCTCGTAACAATGAAGCCTTCTTGCTTGGGCATGGCATTCCAAGTTGATCTGTTTCTACACCATTGACATGTATGGCATTGTCACAGAACACAGCATTTGTCAGCTAGAAGATAAAAAGCATGATTGCTATCAGGCTGAGTAATACCAATGTCTCTCCAGCATACCTCTTTTGACAATTGTAGGTGGGGTGCCCCTCTTAGCTTCTGCATGGATATGCGTGTTGGTATTTTTGTCTCCTTCCTACTTGAGCTGATATGAACTATGAAAGTAAAGGTTGTAAGAACATTTTCAAGTACACAAGTATTAACCTGTGGCTCAGCGTCAGCACAACCAGGAGGATTTGCTGGTGAACCTGCAAGAAATAAAAATTTCACAAACACAAAATACCTTAACAGACAATGACGTGTTGTGGCTTGAAATCTGTGGAGTGTGCTAAATATAAAAAATAAGCCAAGCTTTTAGCTTACGTCTAATTCAAAACTGTCTTCTTCTGGTACGTTAGTTGTCCCAATTGACATCGGAGACTCATTCCCCTTGAAGCAAGGAGTTAGCAGTGATTTTAAAGCAACAAGATGCAAAACCTGTTATGAATGCATCTACCATTGGAAACCACTTCTGGTTATTTTTCACTACTCCGACATGTTCAAATAGATGCCTTCAAATGATCCAGCACCACCAACTCTGTCTTGTGCTGCAACTCCTAGATGTGAAGTAATTTCCTGTTGCAGAACTTGATTTGGCATGGCTTCACTGCAACTAGTCACAATGGTAGTACAAAGGCTTAATTCCAGACTGGAGAAATTATTTGATAAAACCAATCAAAAATAAGCATCAAACCTTCGTTAGCAAAAATGGTGGAGTTCATATGGCTCCATTTTCATTGTTTGGGAGCTTCTGGGCCTGCGTTCAATCCAATCACATTACCTTCAAATCATGCCACTGATAATACTTGGAATAAGTAGGCAACGAAACTTGCAAGAGACGTTATTTGAACCCATGCCGATCACACCCTAAAACGCTCGTTAGGTACATGAGCGATGTATGCTATGACTCAGCGCTGCCTATTACTATTTCCAATAATGAACGCGCTTAGTATTCAAATACGGGCATACCTTGATGGCTTCACTCTTCCGATGTATGGTTGCAACTGACGATTCCATCGGTGCCATTCAGACTATATGGTTGCCGAATATTTCTTTCCTGGTCCAAATCGCGGTTCACAACAATCTGATACAATCTATTTGCTGACTCGAATACATCCCCGTCTTCAAACTGCGGCCGGATTAAATTCTCACGATAATGTCAGTTCGCTTATAAGTAACTCACGCAATACACTTACAGTTGGTCCCGTGAGCAAAGAAATGGTAAATTTTTCTTCTTCTTCGCTCTCCAGCTCACGCCTACCCTCATAATTGCGCAACGTGGCCAAATCACGTGAATCACGTGATTAAATTTCGAGGTTGTAAACAAGAATGATATTTCAGCGCGTTGTCTTCTTATCACGAGTGAATCAATATCATCGTCAAAGAGTGCTGTCCAGCTTGCGCTGAATTGCGGGTCGAGATAACTGCTTGATGGGCACGTGACGATTGCCACGGTACTACTATTGCAGCATGGCCGAATTGTTGCATGAATGTTCCTGTCATCTCTCTAGATCTCGCAAGGGCACTATTCATGTCTCTGTCACATGGGAGCTGTTCGTGTCTCTTTTACAAAGGAACTGTTCCTGTCTTCTCTCTCGCAAGGGTTGGCACAAAGGTACTGTTCCTGTCATCTGTCATAAGTGCATGCAGTCTTCCTCATAGATGATCTGTTACGTGTCATCTCTATCATAAGCCATTGCTGTCACAATGTCATCTCTGTCACAACTCATCTTCGTGCACAAGTGTCATCTCTGTCACAAGCCATAGCTGTCATAAGTGTCACCTCTGTTATAAGCTATCTCTATCACAGTCATCACCTCTGTCACATGCCATCTCCATCTCAAATGTCAACTCTGTCACAAGCCACAAGCCAATGCCGTTACAAGTGTCATCTCTTTCACAAGCCATCTTTGTCACAAGTGTCACCTGTCACAAACAACTCTATTATAAGTGCATGTCCCCTGCATTTCACAAGCCATCTCCATCACAGGTACCACCTCTGTCACAAGCCATTGAGCACTGTCACAAGTGTCACCTCTGTCACAATCATCTCAGTACAAGTGCCATTTCTGTCACAAGCCATTGCACCACCCACTGTTCCCCACCCACTGTTCACTCTGTCTCCATCACCACCCACTATTCCCTCACCATCACTACGCACTGTTCACTCCACATCACGACCCACTGTTCCCTCTCCATCACCACCAACTCTTCTCTCCCCATCACCACCCACTGTTCCCTCTGTCTCCATCACCACCCACTGTTCCCTCTGTCTCCATCACCACCCACTGTTCCCTCTGTCTCCATCACCACCCACTGTTCCCTCTGTCTCCATCACCACCCACTGTTCCCTCTCCATCACCACCCACTGTTCCCTCTGTCTCCATCACCATCCACTGTTCCCTCTCCATCACCACCCAGCCACTTCCTCTCCATCGTCACCCACTATTCCCTCTCCATCACCACCCACTGTTCCCTCTGTCTCCATCACCTCCCTGTCTCCCTCACCTCCCTCTGTCTCCATCACCACCCACTGTTCCCTCTCCATCACTACGCACTGTTCACTCCACATCACCACCCACTGTTCCCTCTCCATCACCACCAACTCTTTCCCTTCCATCACCATCCACTGTTCCCTCTCCATCACCACCAACTCTTCCCTTTCCATCACCACCCACTATTCCCTCTCCATCACCACCCACTGTTCCCTCTCCATCACCACCCACTGTTCCCTCTCCATCACCACCCACTGTTCCCTCTCCATCACTACGTACTGTTCACTCCACATCACCACCCACTGTTCCCTCTCCATCACTACGCACTGTTCACTCCACATCACCACCCACTGTTCCCTCTCCATCACCACCAACTCTTTCCTTTCCATCACCATCCACTATTCCCTCTCCATCACCACCCACTGTTCCCTCTGTCTCCATCACCATCCACTGTTCCCTCTCCATCACCACCAACTCTTTCCTTTCCATCACCACCCACTGTTCCCTCTCCATCACTACGCACTGTTCACTCCACAATACCACCCACTGTTCCCTCTCCATCACCACCAACTCTTTCCTTTCCATCACCATCCACTGTTCCCTCTCCATCACTACGCACTGTTCACTCCACAATACCACCCACTGTTCCCTCTCCATCACCACCAACTCTTTCCTTTCCATCACCATCCACTCTTTCCTTTCCATCACCATCCACTGTTCCCTCTCCATCACCACCAACTCTTTCCTTTCCATCAACACCCACTGTTCCCTCTCCATCACTACGCACTGTTCACTCCACAATACCACCCACTGTTCCCTCTCCATCACCACCAACTCTTTCCTTTCCATCACCATCCACTCTTTCCTTTCCATCACCATCCACTGTTCCCTCTCCATCACCACCAACTCTTTCCTTTCCATCACCATCCACTGTTCCCTCTCCATCACCACCCACTCTTCTCTCCCCATCACCACCCACTGTTCCCTCTGTCTCCATCTCCGCCCACTGTTCCCTCTCCATCACCACCCACTGTTCCCTCTCCATCACCACCCACTGTTCCCTCTCCATCACCACCCACTGTTCCCTCTCCATCACCACCCACTGTTCCCTCCCCATCACCACCCACTGTTCCTTCTCCATCACCACCCACTGTTCCCTCTCCATCACCACCCACTGTTCCCTCTCCATCACCACCCACTGTTCCTTCTCCATCACCACCCACTGTTCCCTCTCTATCACCACCCACTGTTCCCTCTCCATCACCACCCACTGTTCCCTCTCCATCACCACCCACTGTTCCCTCTCCATCACCACCCACTGTTCCTTCTCCATCACCACCCACTATTCGCTCTCCATCACCACCCACTGTTCCCTCTCCATCACCACCCAGAATTCCCTCTCCATCACCACCCACTGTTCCCTCTCCATCACCACCCACTGTTCCCTCTCCATCACCGCCCACTATTCCCTCTCCATCACCGCCCACTGTTCCTTCTCCATCACCACCCACTGTTCCCTCTCCATCACCTCCCACTGTTCCCTCTGTCTCCATCACCACCCACTGTTCCCTCCACATCACCACCCACTGTTCCCTCTCCATCACCATCCACTGTTCCCTCTCCATCACCCCCACTCTTCCCTCTCTCCTCTCCACATCACCACCCAGCCACTTCCTCTCCATCGTCACCCACTGTTCCCTCCCCATCACCACCCACTGTTCCCTCTGTCTCCATCACCACCCACTGTTCCCTCTCCATCACCACCCACTGTTCCCTCCCCATCACCACTCAGCCACTTCCTCTCCATCGTCACCCACTATTCCCTCTCCATCACCACCCACTGTTCCCTCTCCATCACCACCCACTGTTCCCTCTCCATCACCACCCACTGTTCCCTCTCCATCACCACCCAGAATTCCCTCTCCATCACCACCCACTGTTCCCTCTCCATCACCGCCCACTGTTCCTTCTCCATCACCACCCACTGTTCCCTCCCCATCACCACCCACTGTTCCCTCTCCATCACCATCCACTGTTCCCTCTCCATCACCACCCACTATTCCCTCTCCATCACCACCCACTGTTCCCTCTCCATCACCGCCCACTATTCCCTCTCCATCACCACCCACTATTCCCTCTCCATCACCTCCCACTGTTCCCTCTGTCTCCATCACCACCCACTGTTCCCTCCACATCACCACCCACTGTTCCCTCTGTCTCCCTCACCACCCACTGTTCCCTCTCCATCACCACCCACTGTTCCCTCCCCATCACCCCCACTCTTCCCTCTCTCCTCTCCACATCACCACCCGGCCACTTCCTTTCCATCACCACCCACTGTTCCCTCTCCATCACCACCCACTGTTCCTTCTCCATCACCATCCACTATTCCCTCCCCATCACCACTCGGCCACTTCCTCTCCATCGTCACCCACTATTCCCTCTCCATCACCACCCACTGTTCCCTCTCCATCACTACGCACTGTTCACTCCACATCACCACCCACTGTTCCCTCTCCATCACCGCCCACTGTTCCAACTCCATCACCACCCACTGTTCCAACTCCATCACCACCCAGAATTCCCTCTCCATCACTTCCCACTGTTCCCTCTGTCTCCATCACCACCCACTGTTCCCTCTCCATCACCACCCACTGTTCCCTCTCCATCACAGCCCACTGTTCCTTCTCCATCACCACCCACTATTCCCTCTCCATCACCACCCACTGTTCCCTCTCCATCACCTCCCACTGTTCCCTCTGTCTCCATCACCACCCACTATTCCCTCTCCATCACCACCCACTGTTCCCTCTGTCTCCATCACCACCCACTGTTCCCTCTGTCTCCATCACCACCCACTGTTCCCTCCACATCACCACCCACTGTTCCCTCTCCATCACCACCCACTGTTCCCTCTGTCTCCATCACCACCCACTGTTCCCTCTGTCTCCCTCACCACCCACTGTTCCCTCTGTCTCCATCACCACCCACTGTTCCCTCTGTCTCCATCACCACCCACTGTTCCCTCTGTCTCCATCACCCCCACTCTTCCCTCTCTCCTCTCCACATCACCACCCGGCCACTTCCTCTCCATCGTCACCCACTGTTACCTTTCCATCACCACCCACTCTTCCCTCTGTCACCATCACCATCCACTGTTCCCTCTCCATCACCCCCACTCTTCTCTCCACATCACCACCCGGCCACTTCCTTTCCATCACCACCCACTGTTCCCTCTCCATCACCATCCACTATTCCCTCTGTCTCCATCACCACCCACTGTTCCTTCTGTCTCCATCACCGCCCACTGTTCCCTCTGTCTCCATCACCATCCACTGTTCCCTCTGTCTCCATCACCACCCACTGTTCCTTCTGTCTCCATCACCGCCCACTGTTCCCTCTGTCTCCATCACCACCCACTGTTCCCTCTCCATCACCACCCACTGTTCCCTCTCTATCACCACCCACTGTTCCCTCTCCATCACCACCCACTGTTCCTTCTCCATCACCACCCACTGTTCCCTCTCCATCACCACCCACTGTTCCCTCTCCATCACCACCCATTGTTCCCTCTCCATCACCACCCACTGTTCCCTCTCCATCACCACCCACTGTTCCCTCTCCATCACCACCCACTGTTCCTTCTCCATCACCACCCACTGTTCCCTCCACATCACCACCCACTGTTCCCTCTCTATCACCACCCACTGTTCCCTCTCCATCACCACCCACTGTTCCCTCTCCATCACCACCCACTGTTCCCTCTCCATCACCACCCACTGTTCCCTCTCCATCACCACCCACTGTTCCCTCTCCATCACCACCCACTGTTCCCTCTCCATCACCACCCACTGTTCCCTCTCCATCACCACCCACTGTTCCCTCTCCATCACCACCCACTGTTCCTTCTCCATCACCATCCACTATTCCCTCCCCATCACCACTCGGCCACTTCCTCTCCATCGTCACCCACTATTCCCTCTCCATCACCACCCACTGTTCCCTCTCCATCACTATGCACTGTTCACTCCACATCACCACCCACTGTTCCCTCTCCATCACCGCCCACTGTTCCAACTCCATCACCACCCACTGTTCCAACTCCATCACCACCCAGAATTCCCTCTCCATCACCTCCCACTGTTCCCTCTGTCTCCATCACCACCCACTGTTCCCTCTCCATCACCACCCACTGTTCCCTCTCCATCACAGCCCACTGTTCCTTCTCCATCACCACCCACTATTCCCTCTCCATCACCACCCACTGTTCCCTCCCACTGTTCCCTCTGTCTCCATCACCACCCACTATTCCCTCTCCATCACCACCCACTGTTCCCTCTCCATCACCACCCACTATTCCCTCTCCATCACCTCCCACTGTTCCCTCTGTCTCCATCACCACCCACTGTTCCCTCTGTCTCCATCACCACCCACTGTTCCCTCCACATCACCACCCACTGTTCCCTCTCCATCACCACCCACTGTTCCCTCTCCATCACCACCCACTGTTCCCTCTCCATCACCACCCACTGTTCCCTCTGTCTCCATCACCACCCACTGTTCCCTCTGTCTCCCTCACCACCCACTGTTCCCTCTGTCTACATCATAACCCACTGTTCCCTCTGTCTCCATCACCCCCACTCTTCCCTCTCTCCTCTCCACATCACCACCCGGCCACTTCCTCTCCATCGTCACCCACTGTTACCTTTCCATCACCACCCACTCTTCCCTCTGTCACCATCACCATCCACTGTTCCCTCTCCATCACCCCCACTCTTCTCTCCACATCACCACCCGGCCACTTCCTTTCCATCACCACCCACTGTTCCCTCTCCATCACCACCCACTGTTCCCTCTCCATCACCACCCACTGTTCCTTCTCCATCACCACCCACTGTTCCCTCCACATCACCACCCACTGTTCCCTCTCTATCACCACCCACTGTTCCCTCTCCATCACCACCCACTGTTCCCTCTCCATCACCACCCACTGTTCCCTCTCCATCACCACCCACTGTTCCCTCTCCATCACCACCCACTGTTCCCTCTCCATCACCACCCACTGTTCCTTCTCCATCACCACCCACTGTTCCCTCTCCATCACCACCCACTGTTCCCTCTCCATCACCACCCATTGTTCCCTCTCCATCACCACCCACTGTTCCCTCTCCATCACCACCCACTGTTCCCTCTCCATCACCACCCACTGTTCCCTCTCCATCACCACCCACTGTTCCTTCTCCATCACCACCCACTGTTCCCTCCACATCACCACCCACTGTTCCCTCTCCATCACCACCCACTGTTCCCTCTCCATCACCACCCACTGTTCCCTCTCCATCACCACCCACTGTTCCCTCTCCATCACCACCCACTGTTCCCTCTCCATCACCACCCACTGTTCCCTCTCCATCACCACCCACTGTTCCTTCTGTCTCCATCACCATCCACTATTCTGTCTCCATCACCACCCACTGTTCCTTCTGTCTCCATCACCATCCACTATTCCCTCCCCATCACCACCCACTGTTCCCTCCACATCACCACCCACTGTTCCCTCTGTCTCCCTCACCACCCACTGTTCCCTCTGTCTCCATCACCACCCACTGTTCCCTCCACATCACCACCCACTGTTCCCTCTCCATCACCATCCACTGTTCCCTCTCCATCACCATCCACTGTTCCCTCTCCATCACCACCCACTGTTCCCTCTCCATCACCACCAACTGTTTCTTCTCCATCACCACGCACTGTTCTGTCTCCGTCACTACCTCTCCATCACCATGCACTGTCCCCTCTCCATTATCACAGAACACCAACAATGACCAGAAGGGTGAGGAACTGTGGCAGCTTCACCTTTCTACCATGTTTAGCCAACCCATGCAAGACCATCTTTGGAGTATACAGCCGCCTATGCCTAGCTTTAGTGCGAGCCAACTGTAGAGCCATCCTGTCCAGTTTAACTTGGCTATAAGGCCTGGTTCTGTGTGTGCATTTGATATTATGCTTTTTTTGTATTCATGCATTTGAAATTATGAATAATAATTTTACAAAAAATTATACACTACTAAGTATCGTGAGTAGCGGGCATCCATAAGCTGGATTCAAGCGAAGCCGCTGGGTTAGTGTCACTTAGCGATTAGGTTTAGGGCAAAAAAAGGGGGGGGGGGGGGGGGGCGGTAAAATTGAAGTACATGTAAATCACATTAACATCATCCATTTGGAAAAAACCGCTCTGCATATGAGTAAAAACAGAAAACGAAGACAATTAGAAACTGTAATATACCTATAAGCTCGACGACCAGCTGCATCATTTCTGTTACATGATTCTAAATTAGTCTGGGGACCCAACGTCCCCAGAGTACTCTATTTACTGCGTATCCAACACTAGGTTACAAAGAGTTAAAATCCTTCAAACTGTACGAAATGTTCTCGAATGTACCTGAGACATTACGAGCATTTAGAGCAGAGTCCTAACAGAGCTCTTAGAGGGTTAAGTTCAACCATGATTTATGCTCGCGTGATTCATCGTGCAATTTGTTGTATTTAGCAGTTTATTCAACGCGAATGCATCACTTTTTAATGAGCAATCGGGCAACCGTAGAACCTAATGAGTATCTTCGTAGAAATGTGTTGTATTTGCCAAACACTGCCGGTATAATCGATATTATTATGTAGTATTAAAAATACTATCTCGCAAATTTGTTGAAAAGTAAGGCATATGAACCAATGTATTTGAAACTTTTTTTCCTGTGCGACCGTGACCGCCAAACTCGAAATTTGACGGTTTTGGCGGTCAGAAATGGCCGTGACCGTGTCGGAAAGGCTGCTAATGGTTGACCGTGGCCGTGACCGGGAAGGAT
The DNA here is from genome assembly GCA_949361645.1 of Spongilla lacustris. Lineage (NCBI taxonomy): Eukaryota > Metazoa > Porifera > Demospongiae > Spongillida > Spongillidae > Spongilla > Spongilla lacustris. The sequence goes on from OX442415.1 coordinate 1,412,027, forward strand.
TGATGCCGGCCATTGCTGGCCGTGACCGTGACCGTCAGGGGTCTAATCCGGTCAGCCGTCCGTCCGGGGTCCAAGCACATGCAGTATCGGACGGAGAGATACCATTTGCAACGACATGCATCAAGCTTAACCAGAGATCATATATAGAACTTAAAAGATAATCAATTTACAGCTAATCATTTTGAGACAGTTGTGTAACGTGTAGTACACGGATGTTTGCGCTCGTAGAAATGTGGGAAACAAAGTTCAATAAAGTAATATTGAAATGTACTTGCGTCATCCCATAGCAACCACCCCGACAACGTAATGCCCTGCAGCTGTTCAAGGTACCAACAAGTAAAAAAAACTTGTTTATAGCAGAACATACGCCATTGACCTTTGCTCTTTGCACTGTAGCAATCACGTGCTTGGTGTACATTTCTGCTTTATGCCCTGGGACTCGAAAGCGGACCGCTTGAAACTGATATATCGCAGCAGGTGCAGTATATTCGCCAAACGGCGCAAAAAAGGCCAAAAAGCCGACTTGCCAGGTAAAGTTAAGTCCTTAACGAACCCTTCTCGTCTTGTCTGAAATCGAGAACGATAATTCTGGGGAAGTTGTGTGTCACCAAACAATGGCACTTTTACGCGCGTATATTCATGCCGTGTACGAGTATCACATGTACGAGGGGAACGAAACAACTGCTTTCTGTTTTTTGGTGGTGGTATGTGAGGTGCTTGACTATGCACAGTTGTCTTTGAACAACCTTGTCATGCATGGTGTTGTATCGGGAGAACAGGGAATTGACCTTTGCATGTATAGATTCGGTACTCTCCAAGTAGACCAAACCCGACATGCATTCTGTTGGCCCATTGCCGGTAATGTATGGTCTTCCCAGGAGGTGTATTTTGATTGGAGGAAATGCTTTCCTGAAACTTTCCCTAAAGCTGGGTGTGGCAGTAGCTATTGTAAGCAAATTAAAAAAAACTCATTGAACTGATGTATTTTACCTACTGAGTTGACTGGCATTGTATTCATTGATGTAGCTACCATCATACAGTTCATGGCAATGGCCAAATTGTGCCAGTATATTTCTGAACATGGTTGCAGTGGCCATCACATCACTTAGGATGGATGGAATTTCTCTCTGCATTTTGCTCCGTGTTATAGAAACAGCAGCCTTAATGAGCAAGCCTTCTGTCCACTATGCCAGCTTCCTTTATCTGAGCCATTTTCCCCTCTCTACTAAGAATGGAGCTTGCCTCCTTACGTAGAAGTGCAGAAGGTTCACCACCAACAATGACATTCCTAATTTTTTATGCATTTCTTGGCAACGCACATTGAGTGTCTCTGCACACACAGTTGTGGCTGGTGAATTGGGCATGTGCCTCAATGTCATTGGCTATTGCACTTAACTCTGCCTCCTGTAGGGACTTTGACTATGCACTCATCAGGGGGACTGTGGGAGACCACACCATATATACTTCACTTCTTGTAGGTGAACTGGTGCATTATGACCTCCCTGCCACAGTGGACCAAGATATCAAGTAATATTATTGAATCAGAAGCTGGCCTGAAGAAAGCCAGATGACCCTGTTTATAGTCATCTTGCAGGGTTTGCAAGCGCATTCAGGGTGTGTGGTGCTACTGGTGGCCTGGGATGACCAGGATCGGTTACAGTAGCTGGTGCAATGACCTGAATATGTTTGATCCCTTTGCTGCATGGTTTTTTGACAAATGTGATTTAATATTTCAACATGCATAATAATATATTTGAACCTTATTTCTTACTATGCATCCTTCAGCTTTGTGAGCATACCACTGAAAAGGGACAATGGGCTTTTTAGGGACATCTATAGTCATCTTGCAGGGTTTGCAAACGCATTCAAGGTTCGTTTACATTTATTGCAAGTGCTTGCTGCAGACTTCCAGCAAGTACCTTGCACTTGTAAGCTGTGTGCGTACATTTACCACGATGATTTATCACCCGCCTTCCGCAAATCCTGCCGGCAGTGGATAATTATTCACAAATATGCAGCAGCTACTGTACGCGTAAAATTATCGTTCTCACATTGCCAATCAGATAGACTTGTGGACTTAACTCTTCTCTTTACTATTTAGTATGTCTGACCTTTTGGTTTTGCGCGCCTTGCCCGCTGTATGTCAAACTTTGGTAGTAGGTTTCTAAATGGTGCGCACATAACTATCAAAACGAGCATGCGTATTGCCATCTTGCGTTAGAAAACTGGTGCGCAAATATATGCTCTGTTAGGAAAGTGATAGATTATGTGGGTGCTACCTTTAGATATGACAAGAGAGTTGTATTGAGCAAGAAACTGTTTTCGAAACGTATATCACAAAATGGTAGCGATAATGAGCTCATTAAACATTGCTTAGAATGAGCGATACCGTATATTCTTTTTAGGACCTTAGTTTCCAATACGAAACATCCGTGAGTATTGGTATCATTATGTGTACTGCGTTAATCGAGGGGTCCGCCACCATTGAAATCTCGTACACTCTAGTGAGAAATCAAATAGAAATCTTGAAATCAATAGAAATCCGGGAAATCATATTGAAATCTAGAAATCCGTCAGAAATCACGAAATCACTTCAAATACGGTAGAAATCACATTGAAATCTAGAAATCACCGTAAATTTAGAAATCACAGCCGTAAATTTAGAAATCACATCCGTTTAAAAACTAATGCATTTTTAATAACTACATTTGCTAATACAATAATAATAATAAAAGAAAATGGCGGGCATGGAAGAGGCGGAGGACGAAGATGAGGATGAAAGTCGTTTGGAACTTTGTGATATATACTTTGTGGAGGGAAAATCGGAAGAATCAGATGAATCGGAAGAGGATGGGCTAGCAAAGGACCCCGATTTTACCAGCTGCGGTACCAGATGGCTAGACAGTGAAGACAGTTGCCGCAGGTCATTACAGATTGCACTCCAACGAGCAAAGTGCCGATGCGCAAGTGAAGCTGGAGGAAACTCCTTCAGGCGCTCGTTTGAAGAGAAAAGCGGCTTCTTTTTACGAACTCTGCAGTCACGAGGAGGAAAGTGCACGTGTAAAGTTACTTAAGTACGAAGAAGAGGGAGTTATATGTGATTTCCGTCACGTTCGTGCACGATCAGATCTGGTTGAAGAAATTGATAGCTTGACGCGTTCAACTGGTTGGATGCAAGGCCGTAGATAAGGGGAAGCTTGGGGGGGAACGTGCCCCCCAAAATGAACATTAATTTAAGTGCAATCACATGCGTGATGATCGCAATGTCAATATTGATATCTTCAAACGAGAACTCCGAAGTCCCTACAAACTTCGGGTAATAAAGCTTCACTCAGGTGCTAGTAGTGGGCCTGCAAATCGCAATTCCAGTCGCTGGGATTTTTCTTTAATGAGCGGTGTATGATAACGCGCGCACGCATGGTTCAAATCAAGTTGTGAAGAATTGTGCTTACATGTAGGCTTATACGTACAGGGCATGTGACGAATATTAGATATGAATTAATTAGATTTAGATCACAACATATGACATTCAGACCTATTGTGCCCCCCAAAGTATAAAAGTTATCTACGGCCCTGGGATGGTAGTTGACCTTAAGCCAGACCAGAAATGGGAAGTTGCGCACGACAGAGTAATGGCACAAGATCTGCTGTCGCGTAGTGAAAGAAAAGCGGGAAACCTGAAAAAAGCATTGAGGGATTGGGATGCAGGGCATACTGGTGACAATGCGGAAGGGTGCGACTCGGGAGTGGCTGTGAAAAGGGAGGGATCCCAGATCCCTCTACCGATTAACACCATGCAAGAGCCTGTACATCCGAAAGCTGTCTCAAACGACTTCTTGAATCTTTCAAAAAACCCACAAAAGTTCAATGAGGCTAGACCAGCAGAGGTTTTGTGTAAAAACATGTTTAGGAGGTTGCAGAGGAAGGTGTAGAGGGTAGTGGGTGTAGATTAGGTATAATAATTATTAATGATTTAATCATCACAAAGCCTGTGTCAATGATTCGTATTGCAAGGATGGTTCCTGGTAATGCACACATTGTAGCAAAAATGAACTTGTTCAATAATTTCTTTATTGTTGTATCAGTTGTATTAAAATATTGTTGTGATGCATTGATTAATCGATTGCGTAAGTATTAAATTTAATAACCATGACTATTACATTTAATTACGTGGGCGTCATTTATCAAAAGAGCTATTAGAAATCAGAATGTAGCTTTACAATAACAGCGAGCCGTTTATGACCCGTTCTAATTACGTAAACAAAATAGAATAGCCTTTGGGCATCGAAATTATGTCGTTTGGCACTAACAAGCACTATTCGGTCACAAAAGCGCGAGAAAATACATACAGTTCACACACTGACACCCCAAAAAGTCTAGGTAGAATGGCATGCTTTAAAATCATGCCATTGTTGAATTGGTTGCCGCATACAGCCGCGCCGTGACCCGTCACCTCCCTCAGACCTCGCCTCAGACTGACCAGCTACGTCACAAATGTATTTTTACGTCAGAAGAAATGTTGAAATCCAAGTCGTAGATTACGGTAGAAATCACAAGAAATCAGTCGGAAATCTGGAAATCACACGGAAATCTGGAAATCATATAGAAATCACGGAAATCACCTTGAAATCTAGAAATCACCTCGAAATCTAGAAATCACCGGAAATCAAACAGAAATCTGAAATTGATTTCGAAATCTCCGTGATTTCGAAATCTCGTACGGCTTTTAGGGTAGTGGGTCCGTGTACTTTTCCACAATTTAATTTCTCCT
>OX442415.1:1421797-1491025 GCA_949361645.1 Spongilla lacustris
AAACCTGTATGTGAAGCTGTTTGACCCAGTAGCCTTGCTGCAATTTCTGCCATCGTCTCCTCCCCTTCTGTCTCCATTTCTCCAGGATCCATTACCCAATCAAGTGCTGCCATTCGGGTCACTCCCGGTTCAACAGGCAACCTTGTGATTACAGCAGCTATCTCCCTTAGTTGGGAACTTTCTCCAGCATCTGCTGCCATCAGTGCTGCTCTGTCTGGTCTCATTTGCCTGATCCAAGTTTCAGGCAGAACCCCTGACTTGCACCAACAGTTCAATACAGTTGTTGCCGAGATGTCCTGCCAGGCAGCTACAAGCCAAATAATGGCCTGAATGTGTCAAGAGTATAAAGAAGATATTGCAGGTACATGTAAGAGCAAATCAGTGCAAAAACCTATACAACAAGTAAACAAAGACAGACCTGCTTAAGATTGGCTTTAAGTGACAGTGCCTGTAGATCCTGACTGGGATCATTGTCATACTGTTGGACCATGTAACGAGCCAGCTTGCCTTTGTAGTGGGCCTTAAAGGCAGCAATGATACCTTGGTCCAAGGGCTGCACAACTGACGTGCAATTTGGTGGCAGAAAAAGGAGCAAAAGATTGCTCAACCTAAAGGCATCAAAGCTGCCCACTTTTGTAAGTACTGTATCTGCCACACCATGTGAACTGGCATTGTCCAGCAACATCAAGCAGTGACGCTGTTGCAACATAAATTGCTCGTTCACACTCTTAGACCAATCAGTGAAAACCTGCAGAAAACCGCAGTGAGTATGAATTATAAAGTAACCTGAAGCTCAACATGTGTGTGCTTACCTCACTACGCATCCAAGCCTTCTTATTACTATAATAGGACACCACAATATCAGGGTTGAAGCTTTTCCCAAAACAGCGGGGTCGCTTGTATTTATGAATCACAATGGGTTTAGGGCGCTCAGTTCCACATACGTTAACAGCTAGGCCCACTGTTATGCGATCTTTTACTTTCTTAAAGCCTCTCACATCAGTAGTTGTGGTGAGTGTACGATCAGGCTAAAGTAATTCAAAAGTTTCTTTCACTACATGTACATAAAATTAACCTATTTATCTCGCTATTTATTGGAACATATCACTCACTGCCTGTCTGTAGTATAAGCCTGTCTCATCAAAATTGAAGATGTCATCTGGTCTGTAGTGGCTCAGAATATCAGGCAACTCCCTCTGGGCTCTAGCCACACCTTGCTGGTCAGCACCACCAGCTTCCCCGTGAAAGTGCACAGAAAAGACACCATGACGTTTTTTCCATTTGGCTAGCCAACCATGGCTAAGTACATCAACAGTGTGATCATCATCTGGCATTACGCTTGCAGAAGAGGTAGATGGAAGGATGGCTGGAGGTATGGTTGCAGATGTGGGTGTGGCTGCTGATGTGGAAGTGACTGCTGAAGGAGTGGCTGCTAAAGACAGGGGTGTGGCTGAAAATAATGGAATGGCTCCAGTGTCTCCAGATGTAAGAGGAGCGACTCCAGATGAAGCACTTATAGAAGCTACAGCTCCTTGTCGATCAATTTGCAGGTGCATGGCCAATTCTGATGCCTTTGACAGCATCAGAGCATCTGAAAGCATTCCGTTGCGCTCACGTACGCTGGAGAGTATGTGGACTAATCAGTTTATACATTCAAACTGTATGACAATAATCTTTTACCTTTTAAACCAAGAAAAAAGCCCCTCATCTAATAGAGGCCACATTGGGGCACGCCTCCTACACCTATCTTTTTCTGGTTCGTAAGGGCTCAGATCGTGGAATCCAGCACGCACTGCTTTCCCGACCACTGTCCGACAGATATGCTTCCCCGAGATTTGGCTAAACCACGCAGCAACTTTCTCGTCAGAGTCACCCGTGGAGACTTTCCTACGCGCAAGCTTGCATTTCTCGTCCACCGTACCGTGAGCTTGTTCCTTGCTTTCGCAGTCGATTGTGCGCGTGCCTCCGACATGGCAGCATGTACATGTAAAGCATTATGCGAACAAACTCTGAGCACGCATGCATTTTATACGATCGAAAGCGGAACGAATGCGCCTTTGTACACACAATAAAAAGTTTTTTGTGCTAGTTTATATGCGCTGACTGTGCGCAATTGTCCTGTCTTTGTTCAGCCGCAGATTAAAGCGCTGTACAATGGTACCCTTTCTTATCATTATGCGGCGCATACATAATCATGGAACACGCAAGTCGAATTAGCTTTCATCTTTCACGCAGTATACACTGTTAGCTTTCACACAGTATGCACTGTTAGCTTTCATCTTAAATGCAGTATACACTGTGGTAGCTTTCAAGTTACATGCAATATACACTGTGGGTTATGAATTAGTTTAGGTACACACCCCTGAGCTTATAAGGAGGGAATGAGCTTATAAAGTGGTGTGCTTATAAGGAGGGCAGACTGTAGTAAACCGAAAAACAAATTACAATGTCATGTGCTGTTAAAAATAGTGTTCCACGCAAAGGGACTTGCAGTCTTAGCAGTTTTTGTCAAATGAATATGGGATGTACACGGAACTGAACATTGGTAACTTAGGATAATTATAAAACTAGGATGAGAAGCAGCTATTATACACCATGCATTTATTGAATGAAGAAATATACACTTTCCTGTGATCTGAAAGTTTTAAAGTAGACCGAAAATGAGCTCCCACCTAAGTAGGGCCTGTACGCATGGTAATGATCGGGGATGGTATGTGTACAATGGTGGGGTTGTGCTTGGTTATTGGCGGTGCCAGCTGTAAGTGGCAGCTGGCAGCCCAGGTAAAAGCAGTAGCTGGATGCAGTTGTTCAGTCTAAGCGTTCATGCATACATAGCACTTGTAGGCACCAGTAATTCTATTTTATTTGGTTGTGCTTTGTTTGGTGCCAAATGGTAGCATATGTGTCTTATCACAAGAGCAGATTCCTTGACTGATGGCAGATGATCCCTGGCACAGAGAAGGTGGCAGCTGTTGGACTGTTTGTAGTAAGTGTTCTAAGTTGTATATGACTGGGCAGTGCTAGTTAGAGGCTTTTTCTCCAACATGTATGGTGGATTTTTTCCTGCTAGACGTTTTTCGTCAGGGGTTTTTCCATAAGGAGATGTGGGTGTATCTCCAGATTGAGCCCCCTGCCCAGCCTTGTGTGTAGTTTATGATTGCTGTAGTAGTGTGAGTATTTGTAAGCTTGCCTGATTGTGGTGAGTATGTTTGTTGCTGGTAAATGTGTAAAGCCTATCATGTACTATTATTAGAAGTTGGTATGCACACCAATCATCATGTGATCTGAGTAGGGGGGAGGTACATACCATGGGAGGCATGTGGCGGGAGCATTCAGAACAATCTGTACAACAGTATCATTCATAAGGTGGACAGTTACTATATGAATTATGTGTGTGCTTGTTTCTGTCTGCCAGTGTCTGAACCTTGTCAGAGCAAATGCAACAGTGATCCTCTTAAGGTGTTTTGCCTTTACATTTGGAGTGTTTGGTGGGTATTGTAGATTAAATAAGTTTTCTTGTATTCCTATAATACATGTATACAATGTATAAATTTTATTTAGTCGCTCCCATAGCCTCATATGACAGGCCTACAACAAGCGGGATACCTGGGTTACCCGGGTAGGGGACTCCTAGCCAGCCTCACCCATGTGTCAGCGGGCAGGGTGTGCTGTGATATAAGGCTATAGGACCGACATAGTCGGTCCTATATCGGCGTGAGAGTAGAACTCTCATGCCCATAGCATCCAGAGGCAATAGGCACCTGGGTGGGGACCGAGGACACAGGAATATGACCTAGGTGGCGGATGATTGGCTGTGGGACCGACTATATTTAGCACAAATGGCAAGTATTAGTACATGCACTTACATACAGCTATTATGTGTATGTATGGATGTGTACATGTAGGTAAGCATGGATACACGTACGTACATACATACATACATACATACATACATACATACAATAACATACATGTACATACATGCACATACACACATACATCACATGCACAGCATGCAGCATGCATGCCTTCTTGCACTAAACTCGTGTGCCTTGACAGAAAATACATACTAATGAATTCATCACATTAGAGAGCTGTGCAAGAAATGACAACATTAGTAAGCCGGCAAGCAGTACAGGATACATGACAACCCATTCAACGCCCATGAAAAGATACCTATGTGACCTTCTACTCTCTCATATTGTTCTTATTAGTTACCATGGCAACCTATTAAGGTACTCTGACCTTGTGCAACTGACTTAGAATTGTCAGTGCTATTGTTGTACACACTTTATAGAAAGGCAGGGGTAGATAGGGAGTGGAAGAGGGAGGGAGTGAGGATGAGGAGGAAGGGTTCCATAAGGTTTAATCTATGGCTAAACTAACATTTGGTCACATATGCACATGTTTCCATACGCCATTAAACAGGACGCTGACTGGCGATAGTATAGATGGGTAAAGACTAGAGAAACACACTATTATTCTTCACCAACGCACATTCTAAATTAGTATACTGTTTGTAGCATCGAGTACAAACCACGATACAGAACGCTATAAATAGGTAACACACGCCTACAGGCCAGGGTACGTGTTCCGCGCAGAGCGGTCGATTCCGGTGATTGGAGACAGGTCGGTACTGCTTCCATACCATTATTCCGTTGCAGATGGAGCATTTTTCATTATATTGATAAAGACGACGGTACTTCATTTTTCATTTTTCAATACTTTGCGGCGCACTGGATTTAGGCCACAAATTGAATTCGATCACGTGCAACATTGACAATCGAGCCCAAAAGGCCCTCCGTGTATAAATAGAAATAGGAGAAATTAAATTGTGGAAAAGTACACGGACCGTAGTGGCGGACCCCTCGGCGTTAATCTGCTGACAGTATTCGAATCTATAGTGGCCAAATATATATAGACTGAGTATCATTTATGCGCTGCGCATGCATGATTAGTGGATGCTGTTTTAGATCGCTAAAAATGCCCCCTTTTCCATCACCAATCTAATCGGGGGGGGGGGGGGGGGGGGGGGACCATCTATGGCACCATGGATGGTCCTAGGGGGACCGTTCACAGTGCCACGGATGGTCCGGGGGACCATCTGCAGTTGCCATGGATGGTCCGGGGGGACCAATTATTGGGGGGACCATCCGTTGTGTGACAGTGACGTATGCGAGTACCGAAAAAAGCACTTGGTTCGTACGTGCTGAGTAGTTTGCAGAATGCGCTATGGATGGGTTTCAAGACACGGGAATAACAACTTGAGCATGAGGTATAACGGACACATCACTAATTATCACAAACTGAAATCTTTTGGCAAATTTACATACTATACTATCGAATTATACAACCCTGAGTCTACGAACTGATCAATTGGTAACTCAGTAACCTCCATCGACTTCAGTAATATCCATCTGCTCCCTATATACATTCAACTTAATTCACAGAGGAACGCTGTGCTGGATTGATACATGTTTGCTGATCGCCAGTTCTATACATGTACATGCATATGCATACTGCATGATATGGAATTATACAGATATCTCTCTAGTAACGTATCTAGGACTGAGGTGCTAGTTTCGGCAGGAACTTCAGTCCATTGCTCGTCGTACAGCAGGCTTTATTTAATATCAATTGTGCGTGTCGCAGACCCCATGGACGGACCGATATACATGTAATAACCACCCATGTGCCAATGATACCAATATAGTCATTGCTTGGTTTGAACCTGACTGATCTGAAGTGGTCTGGCTCCTATTCAACAAGTTACAATTCAAACGTCATAGGGGTACTGCCTGGGGTAGGTATGGGGATGAAGGGGTAGGGTATGGGGAGGAGGGAGTAAGGTATGGGGTATGGGAGGAGGGAGGTGGGTGGGAAGTGGTAGGTTTATTGGGGCATGTAAATCATTTTCATTTCAGGTCTCATCAAGGGAGCAAGGGAGCATTGATACTTTCTTGAGGAGTGATCAAAATTTTTGTGCTAAGACAATGTAGATGGTTAATGAGGTCCAGGGTTAGTACCGATCTAAGTTGGCCATGCTTGAGGCCTAAAGTGGAGAGAAAAGCACACACTCTCTTTGCCATAAGAGTGCTCCGCTATAAGTCTGGTATTCTCGCCATGTGGAGGCTGAAAATGTACCATCTAGCATAGGAAAATGGTTGTCTATAGCAACCATGGTGTGGACAGAAGCTCCAACCAGTTTCTTGCTTTATTCATATGCATTTTTGACTTTCTCAGGGAATGACTGAAGTGAATGGTATAAGGAGTTCAAGATCACTTGGGATTGGCCCTTTCACACTCAGTATTGGAGATACATCCTCCTATGTGAAGGGAGGAGTAGCCACAGAAGTTAAGAAGCTATTTTGTAAGTCTCTTGACTAGCCTTTGAGGTTGTTTCAGTGGTATGTGTGCTCAGCTGCCCATGTGATAAGTTACCTTATGCGGGCATGTTCAGATGATGACATCATTGTTCTGTCTTACTTTGGAGGTAGAACACTGGTTTAATCATACTGATGTTGACATGGCCAAAGAAAGGTTGAGTGTAGAAATGTGCTGCACACTCTTTGGCAAAAGTCCTTAAGAGCACGCAGATTTATCTGCAATTCCTTGGGTTTTGAGATCAATGTAGCTTGGTGTAACCTGTTGACTCCTATACTTGTGGTTAGTATTGCTTCGGTGCACGAAGCTGACCTATTTATTAAATTGGTTTATCAGTGGGAGGAGCTGTATGATGCTAATGTCTTTGCATTGTATTGTGGAATCTAAAATTTGAATGTGTACTGTTGTGATGAAGAGGTATTGAGTGTTCGATTATAGTGAACAGTCTGCACAGGGAATATGTCTGTAGTGCTCTGCTGAAACAGGCAACCAATTGATCCCAACACATATGCACACACATGCACACACATGCACACACATGCACACACATGCACACACATGCACACACATGCACACATGCACACATGCACACATGCACACACACACACATGCACACACATGCAAACAAAGAAACCTTCAGTGAATCACTAGCTCACCCTGAGCTGTTTGGGGCAGACTTTGGGAAGTGGGCGTGGCCAGCACAGCTTCATGTTGCCTACCAAGCCTTGCACCAGTATGTCAAGCTGCCAACATTGCTTGCTAGGAGGGTTGCTATGGACAACCAGTTTCCTATGCTAGATGGTACCAGGGCTATATATGGACAGAAGGCGTGTCTACTACCGCAAATCTCTGTTGGAGGCAGGCACCATTGGTACCAAGGGGAACGTCCAGGTCATCCTCTCCCACATCGCAGAGAGCTATGGGTCATTGCAGGACCCAAGTCCATCCCCATGTGTGATAAGTTCCCCAAGGCTATAGAACACACACTGCTGTGGGCCAGAGATGCATTTGAAGGACTCTTTGTGCGGCCTGGAGACTACGTGACACATACATGTGAATGGACACAAAAGGTGAAGAGGCTGTTTGTTAGTATGCATGCTTTGTGACATTAGGGGCTGTGGCCAATATGTTGAGGGATGTGGTCAATATGTTGAGGGTGTGGTCCACGCAGATCTAGACATACACAATGCAGTCAGCCATGTTCCCTTTGTAGCTGGATATACTGCCTCAGCTAAAGAAGGCTCTGGTTGACGTGAGGCCAAAGCCTTTGATGGTTGTGTGAAGTGGGCCAGGCAGCTGTTCCAAGACTACTACTTCAATAGCATATCTCAACTTCACTTTTTCCTGTGTATAATTTGTTGTACTCACACACAAACACATACACACATACACATACATACATACATACACACACATACATAAACATACACACACATGCATACACATACACACACACACAATGACATACACACACTCTAAGATCAGTTATATCTGAAGCATGCATAAATGTAGTGTGGCAAATTATTAACCCGTACTATATCATCAATTTTCGTTATGTTCTTGATGATTGTTCTCATCCTTTTGGCCAGAAGATTTGAACCAATTACTAACACCACTAGTCAGATATGTTACTGCCATTGTGTGGTGTGTATATGAGAAGTTGTGCAGCCATATTTGCTCCCCCTCCTCCCCAGGTCCAACGTGGTCTGGAGGTCAATATGCCCTCTCATGGTGCTGCCATCATCTACTCCTTCATTATGTACACTGACAAGGTCCAGCAAAGAATGAAGATGGCGTAAGTTATTCACAGGGGGAAGGAGGGGGGGAGGGGGGGCTATGGTGAGGAGGGTGGAAGCAATCAGACATCTGGCCTACCGACTCTCAGAAGCAGTCAGCCAGACCACAAAGATGATGGTGCCTTCATATGTGTGCAGTCTTGTTCTGGAGATGTCTTGTGCCAACAGCAGTGAGGAAGATGTGGACACTCAATATGTCAAGTACACCTTCCACTATAGTCTATATTTGGACACACTTTTAGCTCTTTTCCAAATATGTGACAATAGTACATCGCTGCTAGTTATGTGGGCACAAGTGAGTGTGCCTTTTGTTAATAACATGATTTTAAAAATTCTAGCAACTGGGTACATGTATATTTACTTCATTTTTAAACTACATACATGTATTCTATCCTATCACACAACACCTCCACACATAAGGACACACACCTCCACACATAAGCACACACCTCCACACATAAGCACACACCTCCACACATAAGCACACACACCTCCACACATAAGTAAAAGCTTAAGGTGAAGAACTAAGCCACATCTGTGGTCTGAGGTGGAATGTTGCGAAACACAAGCTAGCTAAAAGGCATCACTACTGTCCTCTACAATTTATATCTGCCATGCCTGGTTCTTGGGAAGACCACACCCACTGGCTTCATCACCACACAGTTGGATTCCATACTCAAATCTCCATCAAACAGAACACATGTACAAATAAATGCACGCACAAAACACTTGCACAGCTACCTTAGTAACGTTCAACTGCATCAGCCTGTGCAACCAACTGGCTCTGTCTAAGAACACCAACTAGTGTATTCCATGTTTTGGGTTTCCTTCCAGTACCACCAATTCACCTCTGGAAGATGGCACGTGTGATCTCTTATTATGCTGGTGCTCCAATGTGAGTGCTTCCACCAACACTCCGTTATCATCCTGCAGCAGGAATATCCCCAGGGTGGGGTACCTGGTACCAACACTTTGGATCATGTTCAGGTGACCAACAGATATGGACATCAGCTCCCTGATAGAAGGTGTGGCTGATGGAAAGAAGTATGAAGAATTAAAGATCTGAAACATAAAGGCTAGAAAGCATACATAGAATCATGTACCCTGAGCAGGTATACAACAATGAATACAACACTAACACACTCATGCACATTGTGTATTGGATACACTATAGGAATGTGACAATGGAAGGAAGGAACCATCTTACCATTTAGTCTTGCTGGTGAGGGGCCAACAGTGTGGGGAATCACAACTGCTGATGGTTCACTGTCCAGGGACAAAGGAACTGTACAGAGATGGAACAGATGGTGGTCATTGGTACTACCACACACATCACCCACCTGTTGTACTGGGCTTTTGGTCCTCCAAACCTGTTTGTGCAAATTCACCCAACCACATCAGCTGGTCCTCACTCAGGTCTCCATTCTGGTCATCTTTAATGGTACACTTCCACTTGAATGCTGACCTTGAACACACCACTACAGCTACATGAAGAGGGTCTGAGGTACAACAGGCTCCTGCACGCAAGAAGGCATCTTCAAACTGGACATAATAGTACTTGAGCATACTACAGGCACTCTTGATACCACTGTGGACAAGACCTCTTATCTCCCTACGCACCTCACTTGAAGCCTCATCAACATGCACTTCTATATAGGAGAACATGTCAACAAGGGTCATAACTTCTGAGTTCTTATGAACTTATCTGATGCAGTTGCGATACAGACACAATGGCTTGTCCCTATCCATGCACACCTTCCAAGAAAATGAAAGTAGAAGGGCCACAAGACAGTAAAACAGATCACTAGGAATATAGCCCTGGGGGAACCTAATCATCAAGAAGGCACCATTTTCAAGCTATTTGGACACTTGGGTGGAGTCCAGGTGGGGCAGCAGAGCAGGCATCAAGTACTCACCATCTCTGATCATAGCTATGGCACCACGACTCACCAGCAACTTCACTAGATCTTGTGGAGGGAACAGACCCTCTTTGAAGAGCTTTGGAAACTTCCTCAGTAGCTCCACTGACAACAGGCCATGGTCCCTGAACATGATGACCAGTTCACCAATAACTGCTACACCCTTGTCTGGATTATCCCTGAGCTTGCACTAGTTCAGTCACCTTGGTGAGGACTACCTGGGGGTCACAGAACACTGTCTGGGGAAGAACCTCCGGACAGGAGGGGTAACTTTACACCACTAGTGATGGCAGTTGATGGACATCATCCCAGAGAGGCAGGACATATTTTGAAAAGACTACAGTAGCATCAAACTTGGCCCACAAATGGGGAAAACCCTATTCTTAAACATGTGGCTACGTTAGGGCACGTCTAGCCTTTGCCATCATAAGTGCATCCAGTTTTTGTTTGAGAGGCTCACGAGTGAGGTGGAGAAGTTGGCTTATAGGTTCCATGATGGGGCACCGCTCTGTACTCTATCTTACCTTGATCGTGTGTTCATTACTGATCGTAACTATATTTTTCAATGCTATTTTACTACTGTTTTTAATTTTACATGGCGATTATCATAGTTCGATCCTTTGACATGCGATGGGTCCTTACTTTTTGCTCAACTGGATTAAGCAGGCTTTGTCACTATGCAGCGACAGACCAGCCGAGATGAGAACAAATCACTTCGCTCAAGCGGGGGGCCGGGGGGGAGGAGGGGGGGGGGGGGGGGGGGGGGGCGATCCTTACTAAATCACCAACTTATCCTTTTGATTTTGGGGGTGCTGAGCCCTCTCACTTTTTGTGCCAATATTTATATCTATTAACTGATTCGCACAGGGGCGGAAATGAACTGATTATCATGCACGTCCCTTTGTGGAAGCATTTCATTTGTTATTTTTATCCCAAAGTTGTGGAGGAGTCAAAGATCCTTACTTCCTCGTATACGACAGACTTCCATCAAACACCTGCATGATGCCGACTATTATATAGACAGATATATTGATGTCATAAATATTGCACAGCTATCTATGGAAGGTCTTCTTCTTAGGACTACTACGAAAGTCCTTTGCTGAAGCGGCGCGGGCAGCAAACGTGAATGAAAAACGATGCATGTGCATGAGCAATTAAACCTAATTTCTGATTTTGTACTGAGATGAAGAAAATGGTGCTTTTAAAAAGAAGAGATTAGTACTCTGAAGTATGATGTAATCCCTCTTAGAACAGAGGCTGAGAATGTGAGCTTCACTGTCCTTCACTGCACACTGTATCGACAGCAACATGGATGTCGCTTGCTTGCGTTATAATTACAAGTAACTTAGTACATGTCAGTGTGCGCTACAGCAAAATACTTTACATATATGCATATGCATACAAGCCAATTAATGATCGTCGAAGAAATACCGAAGGTGATTGGTAAGAGAATGGCTTGTTCTAATGCATGTGTATGTTGTTAGGTGCTGGCAGTATATCTAAATGGATACATGATGTGTGCTGCTTGTGGGGGTGGTAAATGTACGTCATGGTGACTTTAAATGGCACATATGTATTGAGTTGTCTGCACACATAACTATAAACATATCATTAGGATAGGGATTTGATGACGTGTACGTACACTTGAGAGGGGATGGAACTGAGCTGTCCATACAAAGGGGAGGAGGTAACTAATTCTAACTGTAGCAATGCACACCCTGTGTATGTCCACTTCACCCCCTCTCATGCAGATGTATATAGATCTCTCCCCTTCTCTAAGACTATATTGTACAGTTAAGGCATGACTGAATGGGTAAATATAGTACAGTTATAGGCATGAAATAATATATCCAAAACACCACACACATGAATACAACAATCAATCAAGCCACACAGGTGAAGGCACAGAAATGTAGGTGACCTATTAGGTTTGTTTAAATACCCAGTCCCTCTCTAACTCCCTCCCTCCCTCACACCAAGTGCATAAGTTCATGGCTGACTGACTCCAAAATGAGTGAATATCCAGGAGGGAACGTTTATTTGAGCTATGCTAGTAATTGAGATACCTGTTTACCATTAATATAAAAACTTGTATTTTGGTAAGCGCACATATACAGAACAGAACAATAGTATACCACATGTACACTCTACAGTGTACTTATAAAGGTTCAAAACTGTTGGGGCACAAAACTTGACTGTAGGCTGCTAAAGACAATCTTGCACACATGGCCCACACCTCACATAGAATCTTTCATTCTTTTCACCATTTTTTTATGCCTAGGAATTGCATCCAACACTTCTAGAAAGATATGAAAGTTAGTCTTGTCTATTTGCATGGCTCTGTGCACAGCACCAAGAAATCTGTCCATTCTGACAGGGACAGTGTAGACACCTGGTCCACCTCGGCTTTCTAATTCTCTGTTATCACATTTTTGGCAAACAGCTCTGCAGCTATATCATCAGGGTGGACAGCCTTCTTTAGCTCCGCAAAGTATTGAACAAAGACTTCTCCTGGAAAAAGACAAATCATATTGGTCTGGAGCGTATGCATGTTCCCCAGTGTGGCATATGTATGTGCCTTCACCCCTACTCCCTCCCTTCTACTATTAAGAACATTGCAATATTTGACAAGACGGTGGTCAAATGGTACTACCTAACACCCACCTGTTGTATTTGGCTTTTGGTCTTCCAAACCTGTTTCTTCAAATTCATTTTTCTGTTTTCTGGCAATACTTTTCCCCAACCACATCAACTGGTCCTCACTCAAGTCTCCATTCTGGTCTTCTAAAATGGTACACTTCCACTTGTATGCTGACCTTGAACACACCACTACAGCTACATGAGGAGGGTCTGAGGTACAACGGTCTCCTGCGCACATGAAGGCATCTTCAAACTTGACATTATGGTACTTGAGCAAACTACAGGCACTCTTGATACCACTGTGGACAAGACCTCTTATCTCCCTACGCACCTCACTTGAAGCCTCATCAACATGCACTTCTATATAGGAGAACATGTCAACAAGGGTCACAATTTCTAAGGAGTCCTCATATACTAATCTGATGCAGTTGCGATACAGACACAATGGCATGCCCCTATTGGTGCACACCTTCCAAGAAGTTGAAAGAAAAAACGGCCACAAGACAGCAAAACAGACCACAAGGAATATAGCCATGGGGGAACCTAATCATCAGGGAGGCACCTCTTTCAATGTACTTGGACACTTGGGTGGAGTCCAGGTGGGGCAGCAGAGCAGGCATCAAGTACTCACCATCTTTGATCATAGCTATGGCACCACGACTCACCAGCAACTTCACTAGATCTTGTGGAGTGAACAGACCCTCTTTGTAGTGCTTTGGAAACTTCCTCAGTAGTTCCACTGACAACAGCCCATGGTCCCTAAAGTTGAACATGACCAGATCACCTCTAACTGTGACACCCTTGTCTGGATTATCTCGCAACTTGTGGTGGTACTGCACTAGTTCAGTCACCTTGGTGAGGACTACCTGGGGGTCACAGAACACTGTCTGGGGAAGAACCTCTGGGTAATATAAGAACACATTGTGCTTGACAAGATGGTACAATGCAGCAGAGAATGCATCTCCTTCAATGTAAAACCTTTTAGCAGACACCTGACATTCTACTAGACTCAAGACACCATCGTGGGAAGACCTTTGGAGAACAACCTCCAGCCCAAACCATGCTATAGGCATTTTCATTAACTGCAGGGGTGACATGGATATGATTTGCTTCTTAAGTACATGGGCAACATGTCTGTCCACATCTTCAGGGGAAAGGCCGTTCACAGCAAATACCACCTCTTTCATTCCTTCATCACAATACAGCACAGTAGAGTTCGTAGAATGCAATAGTTCCTGGAGCTGTTGGTTTTTCTCTTGAATGGTTTCAGCACAGCTATCTTTGGTATCTCTGTGTGTTGCGACAATAATGATCAGAGGATGAGCATCCTGTGAGTGAATTGCTCCAAGACAGTGTTGAAGGATCTGTTTATGAGAGAGAGGTGATCGATATGGTTTACCAACAGGCTTGCCATCTGCTCCATAGTACTTAATGGTGTGGTGATGTGATAGCTCTTCTGACAGCTTCAGTACAAATATTGTTACCATGGGATCATGAATGAACAGTGGAAGGATGTCATGGTATTGCAGCTGACCACCACTGTCAATGAACTGGATCCACTTCACACCAAACAACTGCTCGTTACCTACAGAGGGAGATTTAGGGTTAATACAAGCAAATAACAAGGCCTGCTGCTCTTACCTGAGGATTGGTTGATGTGATGAACCAGCTCATCCTCTACATCTGCAGTCCTGCTCTGTTAAAGCTGGGTGGTGTCCTTGGTGATGTTCACACCAGCAGGGGTGGGACCAACAGCTCCATCACTGGGTACATTGCAAGGATCTATTGCCATCTTAGGGAGAGTGCTCACCACATCAGCCAATGATGATGCCATGGATACACCACCATTGATGGTTCCTCCAATAACATTCATCAGTGCCTGGTCATCTTCAACCACAAACCAGTCATCCTCCTCTTGTTCACCCACACCAGCCAGTGTGAAGGAGATTGCTCTAACAGGGTTGTCAGCCAGTCCTGTACTGACACGTTGCTTTGGATGGTCCTTCTTGAGAAGGAGGTGTTTGAGGTGACTCTTGCCAACACCAGCAGCTCCAAGGATGAGACACTTGGTCACTAAAGTTTCCACATATCCCTTGGTCATGGCCTCCTCATAGAGTCTCCTGAGTGAAGGTATCAAATCACATATGTAAATGATATAAAGCTAGCCATAGCCAGTATACTGAATTAAGGACACTTATTCCTCACTGGCGGAGCCAGGATTTTATTGTAGGGGGGGCCAAGTTAAGGCCGATTCAACCAGTGGGGGGGGGGGGGGGGGGGGGGGGGTGCTGTCCGCTGTCGGCCGATTCTGCGGGGGGGGGGGGGGGGGGGGGGGTGCTGTCTGCTGTCGGCCGATTCTGCGGGGGGGGGGGGGCGGGTGCTGTCCACTGTCGGCCGATTCTACGAGCGGGGGGGGGGGGGTGCTGTCCGCTGTCGGTCGATTCTACAAGCGGGGGGGGGGAGGGGGGTGCTGTCCGCTGTCGGCCGATTCAACTAGTGTGCGCAGTCCGCTTTAACAAGTGGGAGGTGCGGATGAAGGCCAGGGGGGGCCAACTGCAGACGTCACTGTACAAGCTTAAATCACATGGGGGGCCAACAGCAGACTTCACTGTACAAACTTAAATCACAGGGGGGGGGGCCAAGCCCCCTCCAGCCCCCCCCCCCCCCCCCCCTAGCTCCGCCACTGTTATTCCTACTGTGGGGTACCTCATAGAATAAACTTGTGCAAACACACACATCACATGGTCACAATATGACAGGGTGTTTGGGTACTATTATTAGGTGTTTGGGTACTATTATTACACCTCTAAAAGCAGCCATTACTGCCTCCATAGAATGCTCCCCTAAAACATGGTACTTGTAACTACAGATAGGTCTAAAATGGATGGCCTGGGGCCCCCCAGGTGAGTTTAATGAGGTGTCCTTAGCACACATTCATGCATCACTATGGTTAGGTACCTCTACATAAGGGTGTGTTACTATCACTCTCCCTTCCCTCTCCCCATTCCCTCCCCTCCTTCTTTCCTCCATCCTCCCCTTCCTTTTTTTACTTCCTCCCTCCCCTCTCCTCCCTAACTATCTTTCTTCCTTATCCCTGCCTCCCAACCTCTTGCTCAGATATGTCAAGTGGGTCTTGTGTGATGTCTCTGCCAGTCAGATTGTGCATGCATGTAATGCTATAGAAACAAAGTCAGAAAAAAAAGAAAGAAAAGCCCACTTCTCTTTACTGTACTACACCAATGCTACTCAATTGGTTCTCCTTAATAATGCTGTTTACACTTATAACTACACTGTCAAAGTACTGCTCATACATGTCACAAGCACCGAATCTCACTTCCAGTGGGTGCCTTTAGGGTGTGCATAACTCTGAACATTGATAGAATGCCCTCCTTTTCTTCCCTGTAGCTACCAAAAGGCTTCCATAGACTCTGCACCGTTTCTGGATCTGGTCTCTGTGGTGTTCCATCTAGGCTTTGTGACCACACAAAGCAACTGAAGCCTCATTATTCATAGCGAAGCAAAACCGTTGATTGTGTGATGATAAAAACGTATGGCTGCATCTGAATGGTGTTTCTGTACACCTAATTGTTTGAAGTTAAAGATGTGGCATACCAACTGTCTTGAGAATTTCTCTGTGCTTGGTGTTTTCAGCCTAAAGTTACCACTCTCCCTTACGATATCCGTATATAAATTGGCTGCACGTTATTAAGGATTGCGATATGAAGAGTGCGCATATGGTACTACAATGATACACCAGTTAATGGGAGGGATCAACAGGTAAAATGTACATGTACAAGATACAGCTCTCTCAAAAAACACCATTTTAATGAGGCCATGGCACATCTAACCGCAATGGAATTTTTTGGTTTACGGTATTGTCTAATTATGGACCCTTTTGTCCAGCCGCAAAGGGCTGTGAACAATTGCAACACCCTTCTCCTGGACATGACCACCTCCAACACCCCAACAGGTACACATGACCCCCACAGGTACACATGACCACCATCAACACCCCCACAGGTACATGACCACCATCAACACCCCCACAGGTACACATGACCACCATCAACACCCCACAGGTACACTCCAAACATTCACTCACCTGTCATCTGTCTTCACTGTGTTCAAAGGACTAGGGAAGACCATAGCCAGACCTGAAAAAAGTCTGGTTAGTAGTACTGACCATAACACTTGCATGGCTTACCTTCCACAGTGACCCTCAAAACCCTCTGACTGCTCCCATCAACCACCAACAGCCTTCCTCTTGACAGCAGTAGAGTATTTACTAAGGAACACTCAAATGGCATGTCTCCAACACTCTGCCACTTCTGATCAACAGGGTGGAGGGCATAGATGGCAGAGGTCTTTGTTGATCCATAACTGTACTCCTTCTCTTGTCCTCCGATGGCAAGGAGCACACCATCAACCACACATACAGCTGAAGAGCAGTATGGTACATCTGGTAGCTCTCTCCAGGTAGGTAGCTGTGTGAACTCTTGTGACTGTACAGCCATTTGTGTGTGTGTGTGTGTGTGTGTGTGTGTGTGTGTGTGTGTGTGTGTGTGTGTGTGTGTGTGTGTGTGTGTGTGTGTGTGTGTGTATGTGTGTATGTGTGAGGATGCACATTAAAGGTGAGTGATGTACAAGCAGTCATGTGGATGTGTGCACCATTGTGTGCGTGTGTGTGTATGTGTGAGGATGCACATTAAAGGTGAGGGATGTACAAGCAGTCATGTGGATGTGTGCACCATTGTGTACACAAAGTGTGTATATGTGGACATGTGTGTGCCCATGTGTGAAGCCCACACCACACATCAACTACACAGCTCTAACATCAGCGTGCATGGTGTGCACAAGATGGAGACGCTTGTGTGTGTGTACGTTTCCACCAGTAGAGCTACTACAGCAAGCGTCTGACTGTGTGTGTGGTGTGGATGCACGCCACATGTGTGCACAAAGGGACAGAGATGCTACACAATGCTCAGTGGCTCACCAGGTCATTGATGTTGGCACACCACACAGCTCTGGCCATGTACACACCTCCCATCACAAAGACCAGGTCTTCATATACCACTGCTGACATGTCAATACACGGCTCAGGCAGTGATGGTCCAAAGTGCCAGGTCTGTGTATTGACATGTCAGCAGTGGTACATGAAGACCTGGTCTTTGTGATGTCTTCCCATTAAAGACTTGGACAGTGGCCAAGTCCTCGTGTCCATCATCTACCCCTCCCATCACCACCAGACCACCTCCACCAACACTAACTACACAGGACCCTGCACACCCTACCAACATGTTTGGCATGAGGGACCACCTCCCTCCTCTCCACACCATCACCTCCTTACTATACCCATTATCCTTGACACCTCCTGCAGCCAGTAAACTTCCACCACACACTCCTAGTGTGGCCCCTCCCTTAACACCATCAGTCCATTTCTTCCACTTATCCTTATCATCTAAACTGTACACTCTTGCTCCTCCTCCTCCCCACACAACCCTACCCTCCACCTGCACTAGACCACCACCACCACACTCTCGACCACCTCGCTCTGGAACATTTTTACATTGTTCAAAATGAAACATTTTTATGTTCTAAAAGAAAAGAAGTTATTAATAGTTAATTCACAGTAGCTTGTATGCACAACAGGTCTGCACCACTAGAAGGGATCCATGCTCATTCACATCCTTGTTATATTCATTCATGAGCCTCTTGAGATCAATAACTATCTTTATTCTAAGTACTAACAAAGCATTGGTTGCGCACACATGCGCATCCTTCATGCATGTAGTAATGCCCGTATGGATACATGTGTACATGCATCTAATTAAACATGAATACTTGGCTTGAAAAGAACCTGTGTGGGCATCATCGATGTTTCAATGACAGAAATAAAATAATTAAACTTAATATCATTTACAACTTAGTTAATCGAAGAATGGGGTGTGCAATAAATAGGGTATTCACAAAATATTTTTTTGTAAGGAATTCTTTTTTTTTCATGCAGACCAACACAAAACGCCTGGGTAGTTAAAGCACCCTTTGAGCATCATCCAAACGTCCTCATACTTCTCGAAATTAGGCAATGGTGTTGCATTCTACCATAGCTACAATCACTTCCTGTGCACCAAGATGGCCGCCACCAGTATTACACGTGATCTAGTTAATTATCTTGTGACACATGAAAAAGGTCTATAACCACCCATGTGCCAATAATACCAATATAGTCATTGCTTGGTTTGAACCTCACTGATCTGAAGTGGCCTGGCTCCTATTACACAAGTTACAATTCAAACGTGAAAATCGTCATAGGGGTAGGTATGGGGATGAAGGGGTAGGGTACGGGGAGGAGGGAGGGAGGTATGGGGTATGGGAGGAGGGAGGTGGGTGGGAAGTGGTAGGTTCATTGGGGCATTTTCATTTCAGGTCTCATCAAGGGAGCAAGTGAGCATTGATACTTTCTTGAGGAGTGATCAAAACTTTTCAGCTAAGACAATGTCGTTAGTTAATGAGGTCCAGGGTTAGTACCGATCTAAGTTGGCCATGCTTGAGGCATAAAGTGGAGAGAAAAGCACACACTCTCTTTGCCATAAGAGTGCTCCGCTATAAGTCTGGTATTCTCACCATGTGGAGGCTGAAAATGTACCATCTAGCATAGGAAAATGGTTGTCTATAGCAACCATGGTGTGTACAGAAGCTCCAATCAGTTTCTTGCTTTATTCATATGCATTTTTGACTTTCTCAGGGAATGACTGAAGTGAATGGTATAAGGAGTTCAAGATCACTTGGGATTGGCCCTTTCACACTCAGTATTGGAGATACATCCTCCTATGTGAAGGGAGGAGTAACCACAGAAGTTAAGAAGCTATTTTGTAAGTCTCTTGACTAGCCTTTGAGGTTGTTTCAGTGGTATGTGTGCTCAGCTGCCCTTGTGATAAGTTACCTTATGGGGGCATGTTCAGATGATGACATCATTATCCTGTCTTACTTTGGAGGTAGAGCACTGGTTTAATCATACTGATGTTGACATGGCCAAAGAAGGTTGAGTGTAGAAATGTGCTGCAAACTCATTGGCAAAAGTCCTTAAGAGCAAGCAGATTTATGTTCTGCAATTCCTTGGGTTTTGAGATACATGTAGCTTGGTGTAACCTGTTGACCTCCTATACATGAAGTTAGTGTTGCTTTGGTGCATGAAGCTGTCCTATTTATTGCTTTGTGATAAATTGGTTTATCTGTGGGAGGATTCATGTCTTTGCATTGTATTGTGGAGTCTAAAAGATGAATGTGTACTGATGCTAGTGCTGTGATGAAGAGGTATTGAGTGTTTGATTATAGTGAACAGTCTGTGTGTCTGTAGTGCTCTGCTGAAACAGGCAACCAATTGATCCCAACACATATGCACACACATGCACACATGCACACATATGCACACATGCACACACACAGAAAACCTTCAGTGAATCACTAGCTCACCCTGAGCTGTTTGTGGCAGACTTTTGGGAAATGGGCGGGGCCAGGACAGCTTCATGTTGCCTACCAGTCCTTGCACCAGTATGTCAAGGAGGTATGGCATCTGCCACGCCCCTACAACATGGAAGACGCAGCTCGCTTTGTTGAGATAGCCAAAGGCATCAATGGCAAGGCTGCTTCAAAGGTGTGTGCTGTGTGCATTGTTAAGGTGAAGGCTGCAAACAGTACAGAAGACGATGGAGTAGCTTAGGTGGTTCATTGTGAGATTCAGGGGGCTTGGGGGGAGGGGGAGGAAGGATGGGGGAGGGAGGGGGAGGGTGTTGTGACTGCTGATGTGTATGTGAACTGTAGGTGGGGGTGGGGGGATGTGAGCTACAGAAGAACTTTTCCATGATGGTAGTGGGCGCCTCCCCTGAAGATGCTGTGTATGTTACAGACATGGACACCATTAAGAAAAGCAACCTCAACAGGCAGTTCCTGTTCAGACCTTGGCATATTCAGGTATGATGGAGGGGGGCAGTATTATTACCACTGGTTAATTAGCTGCATACATGCTTGCAAGTGTCAATGTCTGGGGTCAAGGTTTTAATTTGATGTAATTACCTTCATGTAGCTGTGTATGTGTGTACTAAACATGGCACAACTTGACATGAGAGTGTTTAGCCATGATCTTATATAAATACATGTGGAGCAGCCCTGCTAATATCTTAGGAAACTGGTTGTCTATAGCAAGCAGTGGTGAGAGCTATAATCATGAGCTATGACTGTGTAATCATCATATATGCATTATTGTGTGTGTATGTGTGTGTGTGTGTGTGTGTGTGTGTGTGTGTGTGTGTGTGCATGTGTGTGTGTGTGTGTGTGTGTGTGTGTGTGTGTGTGTGTGTGTGTGTGTGTGTGTGTGTGTGTGTGTGTGTGTGTGTGTGTGTGTGTGTGTGTGTGTGTGTGTGCAGAAATCCAAGAGTACCACAGCAGTTGCTGTGGCCATGGAGATGAACCCAGCTTTCCGTGGTATTGCCCACCAGAACAGAGTATGTGCAGACACTGAAGAGATCTACAATGATGACTTCTTTGAATCTCTTGATGGGGTAGCCAATGCACTGGACAATGTAGATGCAAGTGGTGAGTTAAGCACAAATTTAGATTCAGGTAGAGGGGCCGGGGAGGGGGGAGATATCCCATTGTCATGAGAGTGTGCATGATCTGCTATTCTCGCCATTTGGAGGCTGAAAATATACCATCTAGCATAGGAAACTGGTTGTCCATAAACCCTCCTAGCAACCAATGTTGGCAGCTGGTCACTTGATATATCTGTATTTATAGTATCATTGTGGTGCAGAGGTGTGGCCATGTCTAATAGATTGATCTCTGCCAAAGGCAGATATCTTTTGAACTTGAGCATTTGCTTAATAATGCCAGAGCCATTGTCCGTAGAGTGTAGAGCTGAACTTCTGTTTATAGTAATTATAATCATATAATGTGTGCAATATTATTATGATAGATATTTCAAATAAATATTATTAATGCTAATAAATGTAGGGTTGGTAAATGTTACATGTAGTACATCAAATAATCAATTAAAGGTCAGATTTGTTGTAGCACACATTAATATGCATGAATTTAAGTTGTTATGATTAATGTTCCTTCCTCTTGCAGCAAACCAGAACACATTAGTGAAGAACTACACTCAGCTGCAGTTTCTGATTGCTCCGCAATGATTGATTCCATACATTCATGAGGTTGCTGTCATATTTATGATGAAATATCAACTCATTCAGAAAAGGACACTGCAGCGGAATATCATCTTTGTTTAGCTCACTCTGATGCTTATCACCATTATAGGAAGACAGGGTAAACAGTAGTAGGCCAAACTGCTTCCAATCCAAGTATTGCACAATCCTTTCTTTCATTTCATATGTGTACATGAACTTCCTACCGTACTCAGCAACATCACTAGAACTACTTGAACGATCAAAGTCGATCAATTTAACTTGAAAATCTTCCCCTACACAGACATTCGGTAGTCTGACATCAAGGTGAGCCAGATGAAGCTTATGAAGTGCCTTCAATCCTTCTATAATTCCATCAGCAAGATCCGGAAGGCATTGCTTTGCAATATCTTTAGTTAACTGATACTTCATAGCTGGAAGTACAAAAAAAGGAAGTGGGAAGAATACATTACCACTAGACTTGTCACGTAACATTTTGATAGGTAAGACAAGATGTTTGGTGCACTGGACTTGATGTATTGGATTCATATCGTTGTATATTAAAACCAAATCTGTCAATGCAGTCTGATGTAACACGTTACCAGGAAATTTGAAGTAATTCTCTTCATTCTTCAACAAAATCGAAGACTTTGACTCAACCTGCACCAAAGAGGTGATACAAAGTTTTTCTTGAATGAATTCAAGGTCATCCGTAGACAAAGGAACTAAGAAACGTCTAGTAGCAGGCAAGTTTATTCGTAATTGCTTCACAACCTTAATTTGTGTCGTAAATATATTTTGCACTTTTGCTTTGATATCTTCCATCTTTAAACAGGTAACATTGCAAACGAACTTGCACTCGTGCCAAACAACTTTTACTTCACAAGCAAAATTGTTATTGCTTTTCACCTCATTCTTTGGGAATACAAAACCAACCCATGATGCAACAGAAGGGTCGAAATGACGAATATACCGTAACAAGTCGATCAAGTTAGCAAACAATTTAGCAATTGTGTCTTCCATTAGAGAAGAATTGATCTCACACATAATTGCACTTACTAGGTTCCACAATATGGCTATGCCAGATTTGAACCGAGTTGATGCTGTAATTGGTATCAATAGTTCCTCAATTACGGAAATATAAGTATGATCGGTACAGTAATAATACTTTCTTGGGGCACTATGTCCACGTTCTGCTGAATATTTTGTTGTTGGTTGGAAGGGAGGTAAAATTTACTTTTTGTGATCCCTTTCATTCAGAATTGAAATGAACCATTTACACAAGAGTTCAGCACATGTACCTTCACCCAAATGATAGCCCGCAAAGATTTCAGTGAGCCCATAGCACTTTATAGGAGGTGTACACTCAAAATCTTGTGTCTTGAAGATACAATTTTTCCAACATGGGTGCGTATGATGAACAGTACTTGATGAAGGTGCACTGCTCAATATGGAAGCCGTATCTGAAATGTTTTGGACAGGTAATAATGGATTAGTACATGTAAATGCGGCCAGTGTTTAACAGGAATACAGTGAATTGGATAGTTTAGCTATTTGTTCTATCAAAATAGGCATCAGTTTTATAAAGTGTTTGCTTTAAAGGGAGGCTGAACTGGAAAAACAGTTGGCCTTCATATCACAGATAATCACTACTGCAGGCTACAGTTATTATTTTTAATTGCTTCATTTGAGAAATATTTGAATACAAAATTAGTCATGTGACATTGCATCACTTGGGTCCAATTATTAAAATAGCTTACATCATAAAACTATTATTCGTGCTTTACAAATTAATGTGTGCAGTTAGTGGATGCTCCATGCAGTACAGCACAACTGTACAATTAAGTAGGACAAAGGGATTCTGTAATGCTGTTCTACTCAGCCTTGTGAGAGCTTCTCATTTCATAGTGTACTCGTGTATTCATACTGATAGTGGCAACATGCTGAGCCCTAACTAGTCACTACCCATGCATTAAAGAAAATACTGTTCACTAATTAACTTTACGTGTGCGCTAGAGGCAACGCACATGTACATGTAATTATTTCCCCTCTCACTGCCACGGTACCAGCTAAATTGATGCAACCCAAGTAAAAATTTGGCATCAATATCGCGTTATAACGCGCGTTTTTGGACCACTATTCATGCCAAATCACGTTCTGTTTTAAGAGCAGTATCTTCTTCATAATTCATCACAATTAATCTAAATTTTGTTTTTGTACAAAGATACCCTGGGTCTATACAATGCCTAACTTAGGTCTATATATGACGTTTCATTCTGAAGAAATAAAACGATTCAGTACAAGCTCCACACAGAAAACCCCACGAATATCTTCAGAACCAAACTTCACATAATGAACTAAGTTAGGCATTGGACAGACCCAGGGTACCTTTGTATACAACCAAATTTAGATTAATTCTGATGAACTATGATGAAGATACTGCTCTTAAAATGGGACATGATTTGAGGTGAAAAGCGGTCCAAAAATGCACTTCATAATGCAATCGATATTAATGCCAAATTTTCACCCGGGCAAGCACTAGGCCTGGGTATCGCTATCATTGGCTGGACTGCATGTTTGTGTAGGCTAAATGAGTATGGTCGTACGTACATATGATCGCACTGCAAAAACTTTATAAAACAATAATACTGTCTTTTAATGGATCCAAATGACGCACTATGTCGCAAAACTTAATATGCTTATATCTTTTTAAAAAAGTAAACAAGTTTAACCTCTATCATCCCAAACTTGGTCCTCAATTGAGGACCAGCCTAGCCCTCAATTGACGACCAGCCAAGTCCTCAATTGATAAGGAACGGTTTTACTGGCTGTGCACTTTAAACCAGTTTTTTTTTCCAGCTTAACAGTTGTACTGCAGCGTAACAAATTTGGTCAGGAGATATTTGGAACGTTGACAAAACTGGGAATACAACTGTGCAGAAATCATGTAGTTGTTAAACGTGGAATGAAATAGGTTGGGTTCATAACTTCTGCTGAATGTGTTACCTTAGTTACAGTTGCCTTTGCTGTTTCGCTATTAGAAACAGTATACCTCCATTTTTTGTATTTCCTCATGTTCACTTTTGTGATCACTTCAATTTGTGCCCAATGGTCCAAAAGGAAGTAACGGTGCTGCTAATCCATCTGGTTGGATGACAGAGGAAATTGTTGAACTGTTTGAAGCAAGAAAGATTGTCAGAAAAAATAATGTGCTAAGGTGCAATTTGAAGAGAAGAGAGGCCTTCAAAAAAAGTGTGGCCCCTACCTCAACATCATCAGTCCATCTCTTCCACTTATCCTTATCATCCAACATGTACGCTCCTCCTCCTCCTCCCCACATAACCCTACCCTCCACCTCCACTAAACCATCACCACCATACGCTTGACCACCTCGCTCTGGTACATTTTTACAACTTTCGAAATGAAGCATCTAAAGAAAATAATAATTTTTAAATAGTTAATGCAGACAGCTTAGTCTCGTACCCAGACCTAGGTACGCACCGCTACAGCTCACCACCCGGGGGGGGGGGGGGGGGGGGGGGGGGGGGGGGGGAGGCTCTAGTAGCTATGCCTAATGGCGAGGCTGGCTACCTCAGGCTAATGGCAAGTGATCTTTTTGTTAACGGCGAGGCTATTAATGGATACACTATCCTTGGCTATGTGGTATAACGTCGGCGTTTGATTGCAGCTCGTGTGTACTCCTTCGCACACACCTAAACTAAAAACAAAGCAACGTGTCAGTACAGGACTGGCTGACAACCCTGTTAGAGCCATCTCCTTCACACTGGCTGGTGCAGGTGGACAAGAGGAGGATGACTGGTTAGTGGTTGAAGATGACGAGGCACTCATGAAAATTGTTGGTGCAACTATTAAACAAGGTGGTGTATCCATGGCACCATCATTGGCTGATGTGGTGAGCACTCTCCCAAAGATGGCCATCAGTGTACATGTATCTACTAGTGGAGCTGGTGTTAGTCACTCTACTGCCAATGAGAATACCACCCCCAAACAGAGCAGGACTGATGATGTCACTCCACTGAGCACCATAGAGCATACCACCCAACATACAGATATAGAGGATGAGCTAGTTCGTCACATCAACCACTCCTCAGGTATGGGTAAGGGAAGGTTAATTGTGTACATATTGTTAACCTGCAATTTGCTTGGTATAGACAAGGAGCAACTCTTTGGTGTAAAGTGGATCCAGTTCATAGACAGTGGTGGTCAACTCCAGTACCATGATATCCTTCCATTGTTCATTCAAAACCCTGCTGTTGTTATATTTGTATTGAAATTGTCAGAAGAGCTATCACATCACCCCACCATTGAGTACTATGGAGCAGATGGCAAGCCTGTTGGTAAACCATATCGATCATCTCTCTCTCATAAACAGATCCTTCAACAGTCTTGGAGCAATTCACTCACAGGATGCTCATCCTCTGATCATTGTCGTGGGAACACATAGAGATGCCAATGATAGATGTGCTGAAACCATCCAAGAGAAAAACCAACAGCTCCAGGCGTTACTGGATTCTACCCACTTTGAGGTGCTTTGCTGTGGAGAAAGAATGAAAGAGCTGATATTTGCTGTGAATGGCCTTTCCCCGGAAGATATGGACAGACATGTTGCCCAGGTACTTAAGAAGCAATTCATATCCATGTCACCCCAGCAGTTAATAAAAATGCCTTTAGCATGGTTTGGGCTGGAGGTTGTTCTCCAAAGGTCTTCCCATGATGGTGTCTTGAGTCTTGTAGAGTGTCAGGCGTCTGCTAAAAGGTTTCACATTGAAGGAGATTCATTCTCTGCTGCCTTGCACCATCTTGTCAAACACAATGTGTTCGTATATTACCCAGAGGTTCTTCCCCAAACAGTGTTCTGTGACCCCCAGGTAGTCCTCACCAAGGTGACTGAACTGGTGCAGTACCACCACAAGCTCAGGGATAACCCAGAGGAGGGTGTAGCTGCTGTGAGTGACCTGGTCATGTTCAGGGACCATGGCCTGTTGTCAGTGGAGCTACTGAGGAAGTTTCCAAAGTATTACAAAGAGGGTCTGTTCACACCACAAGATCTAGTGAAGTTGCTGGTGAGTCATGGTGCCATAGATGGTGAGTACTTGATGCCTGCTCTGCTGCCCCACCTGGACTCCAACCAAGTGTCCAAGTACCTTGAAAGAGGTGCCTCCCTGATGATTAGGTTCCTCCATGGCTATATTCCTAGCGGTCTTTTTTGCTGTCTTGTGGCCCTTTTCTTGGAAGGTGTGCATGGATAGGGGCAAGCCGATATGTCTGTATCGCAACTGCATCAGATTAGTACATAAAGACTCCTCAGAAATTGTGACCCTTGTTAACATGTTCTCCTATATAGTAGTGCATGTTGATGAGGCTTCAAGTGAGATGTGTAGGGAGATGAGAGGTCTTGTCCATAGTGGTATCAAGATTGCCTGTAGTGTGCTCAAGTACCATAATGTCCAGTTTGAAGATGCCTTCATGTGTGCAGGAGCCCGTTGTACCTCAGACCCTCCTCATGTAGCTGTAGTGGTGTGTTCAAGGTCAGCACACAAGTGGAAGTGTACCATTTTAGATGACCAGAATGGAGACCTGAGTGAGGACCAGCTGATGTGGTTGGGTGGATTTGTACAAACAGGTTTGGAGGACCGAAAGCCCAGTACAACAGGTGGGTGATGTGTGTGGTAGTACCATTTGACCACCATCTGTTCCATCTCTGTACAGTTCCCTTGTCCCTGGACAGTGAACCATCATTACCACACCTCATGGACAGGGTAGCAGCTGTGATTCCCCACAAGTTAAGTATGAGATAGTTGGACTTCAGCTTGGCCTCACACTAGGTGAGCTTCAAGTGATAGGTCCACACCATCCAAGCCTAGAGGACCACCACAGAGCATATGTTGAGATGTTTGGTGTGTGGAGGAGACGTGGATCACCTCCTTACACCTGGAAGACAATCATTGATGTGTTGAGGTGTGCTAGTGTTGGTGAAGTCCTGTTACCTGAACAGTTGACCTCCTGGATCACAGTGGGATCAGGTGATCCATGAAGCTGTGAACAATGTACAATCACAGTGACCTCACATGCATACTAATATCTGACCCATGAAATAAGCTGTAAATGATTACATGACGATTATGCAATTCTAATCTTGTATTAGTGTGTCATGATATCTGCAGTATAAAGTACATAGTGTATTTTAAGATGTAATATAATGACTTTTGTGTGTGTATATATATATATAATTATATATATATATATATATAATGTAGTAGATATTTAGTTCAGTGTACATGTAGCTTAGTATTTAGTTTGTTGCATTGTGTTCCTCATATTGTGTTTGTGTTTATTGCATAACCATTATATATAATTATTAACAATACATGTATAATTATTATACCAAGAATAAACACAAGAAAAAGTTACGATGACTGGATCCTATTAAATATGGCCGTAGCAACACAACGAGCAAGACATTTAAAAAATAATAATAAACAGTCCTCTCTTTCACCTATTCCAATTGCATAATGATGATTAATTGTTACATCTGTTGGGTCCTTTTGGGTGATTATGAGATCACCCCAGTGGATCACCTAGATGAGGGTGCTGGTGAGGTCACCCCAGTGGATCACCTAGATGAGGGTGCAGGTGAGCTCACCCCAGTATATCACTTAGATGAGGGTGCAGGTGAGGTCACCCCAGTGGATCACCTAGATGAGGGTGCAGGTGAGGTCACCCCAGTGGATCACCTAGATGAGGGTGCTGGTGAGGTCACCCCAGTGGATCACCTAGATGAGGGTGCTGGTGAGGTCACCCCAGTGGATCACCTAGATGAGGGTGCTGGTGAGGTCACCCCAATGGATCACCTAGATGAGGGTACAGGTGAGGTCACCCCAGTGGATCACCTAGATGAGGGTGCTGGTGAGGTCACCCCAGTGGATCACCTAGATGAGGGTGCTGGTGAGGTCACCCCAGTGGATCACCTAGATGAGGGTGCAGGTGAGCTCACCCCAGTATATCACTTAGATGAGGGTGCAGGTGAGGTCACCCCAGTGGATCACCTAGATGAGGGTGCAGGTGAGGTCACCCCAGTGGATCACCTAGATGAGGGTGCTGGTGAGGTCACCCCAGTGGATCACCTAGATGAGGGTGCTGGTGAGGTCACCCCAGTGGATCACCTAGATGAGGGTGCTGGTGAGGTCACCCCAGTGGATCACCTAGATGAGGGTGCTGGTGAGGTCACCCCAGTGGATCACCTAGATGAGGGTGCTGGTGAGGTCACCCCAGTGGATCACCTAGATGAGGGTGCTGGTGAGGTTACCCCAGTGGATCACCTAGATGAGGGTGCAGGTGAGGTCACCCCAGTGGATCACCTAGATGAGGGGATCACCTAGATGAGGGTGCTGGTGAGGTCACCCCAGTGGATCACCTAGATGAGGGTGCAGGTGAGGTCACCCCAGTGGATCACCTAGATGAGGGTGCTGGTGAGGTCACCCCAGTGGATCACCTAGATGAGGGTGCAGGTGAGGTCACCCCAGTGGATCACCTAGATGAGGGTGCTGGTGAGGTCACCCCAGAGGATCACCTGATGAGGGTGC
Source organism: Spongilla lacustris (assembly GCA_949361645.1). Classification (NCBI taxonomy): domain Eukaryota; kingdom Metazoa; phylum Porifera; class Demospongiae; order Spongillida; family Spongillidae; genus Spongilla; species Spongilla lacustris. The sequence continues at coordinate 1,451,320 of OX442415.1, forward strand.
AGGTGAGGTCACCCCAGTGGATCACCTAGATGAGGGTGCTGGTGAGGTCACCCCAGTGGATCACCTAGATGAGGGTGCAGGTGAGGTCACCCCAGTGGATCACCTAGATGAGGGTGCAGGTGAGATCACCCCAGTGGATCACCTAGATGAGGGTACAGGTGAGGTCACCCCGTGCCAGTGAATCACCTAGATGAGGGTGCAGGTGAGGTCACCCCAGTGGATCACCTAGATGAGGGTACAGGTGAGGTCACCCCGTGCCAGTGAATCACCTAGATGAGGGTGCAGGTGAGGTCACCCCAGTGGATCACCTAGATGAGGGTGCTGGTGAGGTCACCCCAGTGGATCCCCTAGATGAGGGTGCAGGTGAGGTCACCCCAGTGGATCACCTAGATGAGGGTGCTGGTGAGGTCACCCCAGTGGATCACCTGATGAGGGTGCAGGTGAGGTCACCCCAGTGGATCACCTAGATGAGGGTGCAGGTGAGATCACCCCAGTGGATCACCTAGATGAGGGTGCAGGTGAGGTCACCCCAGTGGATCACCTAGATGAGGGTGCAGGTGAGGTCACCCCAGTGGATCACCTAGATGAGGGTGCAGGTGAGGTCACCCCGCGCCAGTGAATCACCTAGATGAGGGTGCAGGTGAGGTCAGTGGATCAGTTGGCCATCTAAAGCATTGCTAGTCAGCACATGTAGGTCATAATTTTTCATGGCTTCATGCATTAGCTTTACATGTAGTATGCAATTGAATGTGTAGTAATGACTTGATTATTACAAACAAATAATGTATTAACATTTCATTAGCTGGAGCCCTTCTTGGAGTAGGACAAGCAGAGGGTGTGGTCTCTGACATCACCCCACCCCCCATAATTCATGCCCAGACTGGCGGGGGGCATGTTGGGGTTATTGGAGAGGTCCAGTGAACTGGGGAAGAGGTAGGTCTTCTGGGAGTCAAGGTGACTGCGGACAGTGTGTGCTGCATCATCTGGTCTGCAGGAGGTACCAGAGTGGTGTACTCCCCCACTGGATGGGGGGGGGGGGGGGGGGTATAAAATATATACAGGTATCTATGAGGTCATTAAACTATGGCAACAGGATGACATAAATGTGCAATTACATGTACTGTAAAGTCCAACTTACAAGCCCTCCCTTCACCAACCAAAGAAATAAATGGCTCCTGTTAAATTTATAATTGTGCTTTAACTTGTTTTGCAGTGAGCCAGCCACATGTCTTGAATACTGAATATTGAAATATAGTTATTACCAACTACCAAACCAACTAGATGTTGCACACAGTAGCCTACTTTGCAGCAAACCTCCTACCATGTACACATGTGCACACACACACGCACACACACATGCACACAAATGCACACACACACATGCACACACACACATGCACACACACAGACACACACACACACACACACGCACACACAGACACACACACGCACACATGCACACACACACACACACACACACACACACAAACACAGACACACACACACATATCATGACCCTATACATACCATGACCCTATATGGAACACTCTGGGTGCTCTCATCACCATGACTTTTATGTTACGCTTCAGACAGGAATAGCCCAGTGATTGAAGGGTCCAATCCCAATTGTAGTCGTCATGGGTACAGAAGTCCTGGTGGGCATTAAATAAAAGAATGTTTAGCACCGGTCTCCTGTACCTCAGCACAGCCCCTCAGTCTGTTCCACGTGTGCCTGTCCATACCAAACCCCATGTTGTTCCTGCCCGCATTCCACGCTTCCGTAGAGACCTGGGGAGGAGGTAATTCTAATCAATACATGCCACACACTCCTCCATCCTTTTCCATCCTCCCCCACATTTCACCTTATCACTGATGCCCTGATAGCTTCCAAAGGAGTAGGTCCCCAGGTTAATGAGGTCACAATCTTCACAATGCCTGGGAATCATCATGCAGGTCAACTAGGATGTAGCCACACCCCTCAACCCACTGACGTTTAGCAAAATCATCAAAGTTGCATCATTAAGCACTCACTAGGAGTTAGCCATACATGAGTGGGGGGCCCGGGGGAAAGGGGGCAGACTTCGAGAAGGGTGGGGGGAGGGGGCAGAAAAGGTTCAATTTGCATTAGGTCCATACTAATTTAAGGCAAGCATACATTGCATGCAACTCAAATGAATAATGGTATAAGTTCAGTGATTCTTTAGTTTACTGATAGTTTACAGAGTCACCTGGGAAGTCACCTCTGCCCCTCAAAGTATATTCATTTAGGCTGTGGGACTTTATTACAGCTATCATAACAACTGTTGCAATAGTAACAGTTATGATAGCTGTTATGATGGTGGTTATGGCAACCCTTACCCTGGTACATGTAAACTCTACCTAATCAACTGATCCTGAATTGCTTCATGAAGATATTCTAACTATAGCCATTCAACAACACCAATGGGCACAACACTTACACATTCTTAAGTTGGATGAGTTTTTTGGTCACATCGACAAAGTCAGGTGACAGGAAGTGATCCTCTTCCAGGAATATCACGTGACCATTGAAACCATACGTGGAGGTCAGGTGATCAAACACTGTGTTGATCTGCAGAACGATTCATGAACACGAGGAAACCACACCCCCACACACTGTGGTGTATCATTCAGTGTCAGCCCATGACAGCAGTGTGCTCATGTATCATATACAAGTGCATAGCAACATAGGATGTAAGGAAACAGTAGATCAAATAGTTACAATCAATAGAAGTGTTCCTCACACACACACACACCCTAGCCCATGCAGCTAGAAACTGTGACAAAATGGCACATGTCCAATGATGACATCACTGTTCCTTCTCTTGTGTACCTACAATGCTACAATGTCACAGACACCCACAAAGCATACATGTATATACTGGTACTCTCCTTCCCTCCCTCCCACTCCTCCCTCTCCTCCCTCCTCCCACTCCTCCCACCTTCCACCACCAGTGGTGCTTGATGGCTGTGAAGTGAGCTTCTCTGTAGTGGCCATACGAGTCCGGATGAAGAGCATTGGTGCAGTTGATGGCTATAGCCCTGTGTGTGTGTGTGTGTGTGTGTGTGTGTGTGTGTGTGTGTGTGTGTGTGTGTGTGTGTGTGTGTGTGTGTGTGTGTGTGTGTGCATGTGTATATGTATGTGTTGTGTGTGCATGTACATGTGTGTATGTGTGTATGTGTGCATTTGTGTATGTGTCATGTGTCATGTGTCATGTGTGTGCATGTGTGTGTTGTGGATAGTACCAGGCATACAAGTCACTTCCACATACCTTGACTTGGAGATATCTCGAGGGCAGTCGTTTTTTGACGGACCAGGGAAGGAGTCAGGGAACAGTTGTGCAGAGAAAGGATAGAAGATCTGAAGTACCTTTGAATGTGTGTGTGTGTGTGTGTGTGTGTGTGTGTGTGTGTGTGTGTGTGTGTACGTACCCGTGTGTGTGTGTGTGTGTGTGTGTGTACGTACCCATGTGTGTGTGATGCATGTGTACATGTGTGATAACAATGCAATAGCTATCTTTTACCCCATTTACACCTACAAGTCACAATGAAAGTTATGTCATATGTACATGCTGCACATGGTAACTAGGCACTGAAAAAGCAATTCCTCTTCTCCCAGTGTGCATGGTCATGTGGACACCATGGTGATATATACATTGTGCACACACTTATGTGTCTGTGTATATATCACCATGGTGTCCACATGTCATGACCATGCACACTGGGAGAAAAGGAATATTGCTTTTTTTATGGGCAATGAGAGCGCAGTGGAGTTAGCAGACCTACAAATTTTTATTGGATCCATCAACTACGTACTACCTAGCCCTAGGCTGTTGTATATCTGCTGAAATGTATGAGCTAGTGTTTATAGTGGCCGTGGGGCACAGCTAGGTGAAACTGGGTTACACTGGTAATGTCTAGATCTGTTGACATCTCTGACAGTGTAGGGTCTGCTACCTTTACTCGTGTGGTCATGAATTCTGATGTGTCTTCATCGTGCCACATTGTAGCTGTGACTGTGCATGCAATTTATGTGACATTCAAAATGGCACTTACATGTTTTGCTACTCGCGTACAGTAGTTCCAAGTAGAGCAAAACGCCCTCTGCAAGCCTTGGTTGTCTATATAAACCAACCACGGGTGCACCGCAATCAGTACCGATAGGGCAGGTAACTATATTCACCACTAACAGCATCCACAGCAGATAAAATTTACTCTGTACATGTACATGTCTACGATCTACAACACAAAATGTGTGAAGAGAAAAACGTAGGCACGTATGCACACTGTACAAATGGAGGCTGCTTCAGTGGTGGTATTCCCATTTGTCCAATGCGAGCTGGTAGCTCCACTTGTAGTTGATGGTTCCCCTGACACTAAGTCCTCTTGTAGTGTGGGGGTTAATGGTTTCACAGGTAGTGGCTTCACTTGCATTTGCAGTGAGGAGCTGGTGTTAGTACTGTGTGGGGCTAGGATAGGGGGCCATTGTGGCTGGCCCCAGTGTTTGGGGCCGGCTCCGGTGTTTGGGGCCGGCTCCAGTTTAAGGTTCCACTCCACATGCTGGGGTCTACTTTTGTGATGACCCCATTCAATCCTGGTAATGTGACAACTGGCAGCTCCCCTGTTGGCAGTCTGATTACACCATATGTAAGAGGGGTGTTTAGGGGTTGGTGGGTGGGCGGGAGGGCTGGTTGTGTGGAGACTGAGAGTGCTATTGAGTAGGGGATGGCCTGGGCCTCGGATACAACTTGCAGTAAAGGATACAAATTGCAGTAAAGGAGGATAGGTAGTGGGAGATAGGGCCATGGGGGCAAATGGGGTGGGGTGGGGGGGGGGTGCTGATTCCTATCGCAGTGTGAGAACTGCATTATTGTGGGGGCCACCAATGACCCTGTAGGATTTTTTAGCATCTGGTTCCTCCCTTGCTGGCAGTTTGATAACTCCATCTGCAATTGCTCCACTGATGCACTGGTGCTAACTGGACATGTAGTGTGGGGCTACTAAGTTAACTTGCATTAATGCATGGTTCTGTCCGCTTGCAATTAGGGAGCTGACCTGGTTGGACCCAGAGCCATTACAGGGTATAAATGGGACCAATGCAACAGACACACATACAGAGTGTAAATGGTACCATGGATATGATCCTAAAACAGACTCAAGTACAGGGTGTAAATGGGAGCATGAATTTGACCCCACAGCACACACAGGTACAGGGTGTAAATGGGACCATAGATTTGACCTTAAAACAGAATCAAGTACAGGGTGTAAATGGAACCATGGATTTGACCCCACAATAGACACGCCTACAAGGTTACAAGGTATCAATGGGACCATGGATTAGACCCCACAACCCCACAACAGACATAAGTACAGGGTGTAAATCGGACCATGGATTTGATAACAATTACAGTGTGTAAATCTGACCAGGGTTTTGACCCCACAACAGACAAAAGTACAAGGTGTAAATGGGACCATGGATTAGATCTCACAACAGACACGAACACAGGGTGTAAATGGGACCAATGAATTTACCCCACAATAGACTCAAGTACAGGGTGTAAATGCAAGGATCATGCATTTGACCCCCACAACAGACACAAGTACAGGGTGTAAATGGGAGCACAGAGTTTGACCCCACAACAGACACACGTACAGTGTGTAAATGGAACCAAGGATTTGACCATACAACAGACCCAAGTACAGGGTGTAAATGGGACTATAAATTTGACCACAAGTACAGGGTGTAAATGGGACCATAGATTTGATCACAAGTACAGTGAGTAAATGGGACCATGGATTTGACTCCACAACAGACTAAAGTACAGGGTGTAAATGGGACCATAGATTTGACCCTAAACAGACTCAAGTACAGGGTGTAAATGGGACCATGCATTTGACCATACAACAGACCCAAGTACAGGGTGTAAATGGGACCAAGGATTTGATCACATATACAGGGTGTCAATGGGCGGATTTGATCACAAGTACAGGGTGTAAATGGGACCATGGATTTGACTCCACAACAGACAAAAGTACAGGGTGTAAATGGGAACATAGATTTGACCCTAAACAGACACAAGTACAGGGTGTAAATGGGACCATGGATTTGACCCCATAACAGACACAAGTAAAAGGTGTAAATGGGTCCATGAGTTCGACCCCACAACAGACACATGTAAATAAGACCATGGATTTGATCACAAGTACAGGGTGTAAATGGGACCATGGATTTGATCACAAGTACAGGGAGTAAATCGGACCATGGATTTGACTCCACAACAGATAAAAGTACAGGGTGTAAATGGGAACATAGATTTGGCCCTAAACAGACTTAAGTATAGGGTGTAAATGGGAGCATGAGTTTGACCCTACAACAGACACACATATAGGGTTAAATGGGACCATGAATTAGATCTCACAACAGACACAAGTACAGTGAGTAAATGGGACCAAGGATTTGATCACAAGTACAGGTATAAATTGAACCACGGATTTGACCCCACAACAAACACAAGTAACAGGTGTAAATGGAATCATGGATTTGACCCCACAACAGACACAAGTACAGGGTGTAAATGGGACCATGGATTTGAACCCACAACAAACACAAGTACGGGTGTAAATGGGATCATGGATTTGATCACAGGTACAGGGTGTAAATGAAACCATGAGTTTGACCCCCCAACAGACACAAATACAGGGTGTAAATGGGACCATGGATTTGATAACAAGTACAGGGAGTAAATCGGACCGTGGATTTGATCACAAGTACAGGAAGTAAATCAGACCATAGATTTGACCCTAAAACAGACTCAAGTACAGGGTGTAAATGGGATCATGGATTTGACCCCACAGCATACTCAAGTACAGGGTGTAAATGGGACCATGGATTTGACCCTAAAACAGATACAAGTACAGGTGTAAATGGGACCATAGATTTGACCCTACACAGACTCAAGTAGAGGGTGTATAAGGGACCATGGATTTGACCCCACAGCATACTCAAGTACAGGGTGTAAATCAAATGGGATCATGGATTTGACCCCACAACATACTCAAGTACAGGGACCATGGATTTGACCCCACAACAGACACAAGTACAGGGTGTAAATGGGACCATGGATCTGACCCTAAAGTACAGGGTGTAGGTGGGATCATGCATTTGACCCTAAACAGACACGAGTACATGGTGTAAATGGGACCATGGATTCGACCCCAAAATACACAAGTACAGACATGTAAATGGACCATGCATGGATTTTATCCCACAACAGACTCAAGTACAGGGTGTAAAGGGGACCATGGATTTTATCCCACAACAGACACAAGTGCACGGTGTAAATGGGACCACCGTCGTCACTGTACTAGCATAGATCTAGTAACCTTTCTCACGATCGTTGTATTCGCACCGCTCCAACTTCACGTCCGCCGATTGAAACTCTTATGATCTTGTCTTCAGTTGACGTCGCCATAAAGTTTATGTATACGCAGAAGATAACGAAATAGGGATCACAACTGCATGTGAGTGAGTCAGTCTGACCGGGAGATGGATTCACACGTATCCAGCGCAGAGTAGGTGTGCCTATAAGTTATCGAAGTGTCAGCCCACAGGAAGTAGTTGCATATTCATGTAATTTGGTGCATGGAAGCGGGTCACGCACGTACAACGGCGCGATTCGAGCGGGAAACTTGTACCAACTTAGCGCCGCTGTATCTCCTAAACAGATGGCATAAAAATTAACGAACAGAACAAATCGTTAGGTATAGGACCTCTCTACCTACAAACCGAATTTGAAGCGATTTGATTACTCCTACAGAAAGTTATGGCGGCTTTGAACCCACAGGGGTATCGGATGTTGCAATTCTGGCACGGAGCAAGTGAAAGAGCCCAAAAAACAGTTTACCATAGAGATATGATGTCGTATAAAGTGTTGTAAATAGGATGTTAATAGCGCTAACCATTCGGAAGATATAGCGATTCATACTAGAAGCATTTTTATAACATTTTATATATTTATACGAGGGCTCATTTTGTCGGAAACTGTTTATACGTATACGTACCTTTGTTATTGCAAATAATTGGCCGCCATCTTGTTCCTAACTTTGCGAAATTTTCTTCGCGTATGTCTGATGTAGCAACCTCCTGTTGGTTAACGGCGTGGCAATTATGGCAGTTGCTTAGTTACTTCCATAGTACGAAGGCTCCTCTTCGGCATTCTGCATTGACTTTTTGAAATTCACTCTCGTCTTGACGGTTTTGACCGTTACTAAAAATGACACATCTTTTACGTATCAGAACACCCAGATCTAAGGTTCAGACCACTTAGAGAAGTATCTGGACTCATATTACTGTTTAGTATCTTGTGTTTTACAAAGTTTCAAGACAATCTGACGATTCCAAACAATGTTATAACGCCCGACATTTGGTATACTATTCACATCTATTGATTTACATCGATTATTTAACTTGTTTAGTTGTTACACTTGCGTATTGATTAACTAGTATTTTGTTCTTTATTTCAGTAGAGGACCCAAGGCATGAGGCACTGGTGACATCACAAAAGACGGATGTTAAAAAACAATAGTAGCGCTGCGCCTGCGAAGTGTGCAAAGCGGTTTTATTGTTCTGAGCAATGGTGCACTCTTATAGTTATGAGTTTAATCCTTTCATAAAGGCATTCAATAGAAGAACCCATTTTTTCTTGTCACAGAAAGTTCAAACAGTATTATGTTGCTAATTTCATGCGATTTCTCAATACGCAGAAAGGTCGCACGGCTCTCATTGAGGTCCGTGACAAAAATTAACGATAATTTTTGCTCTTCAAAAGACGATAACTTTTTAAGTATTAAACATCTGCGCTAGGTTTGAGATAAAGTACGCTCTTTTCGACGGTGGTATTTTATTTCTATTGGCTGGATTTGAATTTTTTTGTAACATCCCTGTATGTATAACGTACGCGCATGCGCATAGTGACATCTAGAACGTTGGTTACGTAGCGACAGGTCAGACTAGAAAGTATTGGACTCTTGTATTCATTGTTGCCATCAAGACCTTTACATCCCTATTTGTTATGACGTTATACGCCCACATATTATTATGACCAGTGTTTACATGTATTTGTTTATATGCCCCGCCCACAATCTAATGGCTGAGCACTCAACTCGTACTGGCACCGAGCGATATGGTGGGAGGGGGTATATCGTGAACTATGTTAGTCCCAGTGGAACAACCGTCTCCGTACCAGCCAGTATGGATCCCTACCAAAGCCTTGGCGTGCACAACCGTTCATCGATAAGTGTAATCAAGAATCGCTTCAGGCAACGTCTGAATACAGTGGACCGACGCGAGAGGGTAGTGGCGTCCTTGTCATACTACATGATAATGTCCAAAATTGACACAGGGCTGTTTCGCAAGAATGGCCAACGGTACAGAATCGCCAATGCAGATATTTTTCTGTTTGCAGTTGTTGGAGACACGAAGAAGCTAATGGATGCCATTTCGAGGGACAGATTGCTTCTCACTCTTGAAGATGAGCACCAACATACCGTTCTATACATTGCTGCTAGGTCTGGTTACCATGACACTACGCTGGCTTTGATCAAAGCAGGTGCACCTGTGAATCACCAGCAAGTGAACGGAAGTACACCATTACATGCTGCATCATTCTACGGACAACCCGATATTGTTGAGATGCTGTTAGAGTACGGTGCCAACCCAGCAATAAAGAACAGGTTTGGCAGCACACCTGCTGAGGAGGCATACGACGAGAACATAAAGGATCTGTTTGATCACTACAATGAGGACAACCTGTTGAAGATAATGATGACCAGCACAGATGTGCTTCGGGTTCAAAAGATAGAGCATGATGGTGAACTGATAGCCACACAGGTTCACAGAAAAATAGATGATGAAATATGGGGAACCATTTCAAGCTGGGAAGTAGGATGGCATGGCACTAAGGCCAAGCATCTTCCTTCCATCTTCAAGCATGGCCTCAAACCAAGTGGGACCACACTTCCAGGTGGGGTATTGATTAAGCCCCCTCCTGGGCATATTGATATGATGGCATCGTATAAAGGAATCAATAAATGGGCACAAGCTATATTTGTGTCCCCAAGTATCCTGTATGCCAGTCATGGGGCCTATGCAGAGGAGGTAATGTCACAGAACAAGAGGTGGTGTGTTCTGGTTATGGCACGTGTGAAGCCTGGGTGCTATACTGCTCACCCTCCAACTACATCACCACCACACATAGCTGTCAAAGACGAGCCACAGGATTCTGAGTTCCGTGTTTCTGTTCCTGGGGCTGAAAATCCCATATTTAGGGTACAGTCTGAAAGCAATGTAGTTGTGACATCAGCTATATATATTTTAATGTCATTTCTTGAGAAATTTGAGTCCATTGATCTAGATTATAATGAACTAGAGAAGCTTTTTTTGTAGTTATTGAATTTTAGAAGTGTATCTCAGTTATATATGCCAATTGCATAATCATGATTAATTGTTACATCTGTTGGGTCCTCTTGCCCTGGTACATGTATTGCCTGCATGCATTATGCTAGAGCCTGATGGGAGAGTCAGTGTGAACACTGATGTAATATATATAACTGACTCGTGCATTCAGAAAGGACTCAATTGGAGCTGACAGACAGCTGTAAATGGACGTTTGACATACGTGTAATACTAATCTTGTCTCAGTGTGTCATTACATCTGCAGTATAATACATAGTGTATTGTTAGATGAAATATAATTCACAATCCACTCTTCGACCTCTGATAATTGCATACCCCGGTAATTATGATTAATTGTTACATCTGTTGGGTGATCACCTAGATGAGGGTGCTGTGACGTCACCCCAGTGGATCACCTCGGTGAGGGTGCATGCAGGTGAGGTCACCCCAGTGGATCACCTAGATGAGGGTGCAGGTGAGGTCACCCCAGTGGATCACCTCGGTGAGGGTGCAGGTGAGGTCACCCCAGTGGATCACCTCGGTCAGGGTGCAGGTGAGGTCACCCCAGTGGATCACCTCGGTCAGGGTGCAGGTGAGGTCACCCCAGTGGATCACCTGGATGAGGGTGCAGGTGAGGTCACCCCAGTGGATCACCTGGATGAGGGTGCAGGTGAGGTCACCCCAGTGAATCACCTCGGTCAGGGTGCAGGTGAGGTCACCCCAGTGGATCACTGGGATGAGGGTGCAGGTGAGGTCACCCCAGTGGACCACCTGGGTGAGGGTGCAGGTGAGGTCACCCCAGTGGATCACCTAGATGAGGGTGCAGGTGAGATCACCCCAGTGGATCACCTAGATGAGGGTGCAGGTGAGGTCACCCCAGTGGATCACCTAGATGAGGGTGCAGGTGAGGTCACCCCAGTGGATCACCTAGATGAGGGTGCAGGTGAGGTCACCCCGCGCCAGTGAATCACCTAGATGAGGGTGCAGGTGAGGTCAGTGGATCAGTTGGCCATCTAAAGCATTGCTAGTCAGCACATGTAGGTCATAATTTTTCATGGCTTCATGCATTAGCTTTACATGTAGTATGCAATTGAATGTGTAGTAATGACTTGATTATTACAAACAAATAATGTATTAACATTTCATTAGCTGGAGCCCTTCTTGGAGTAGGACAAGCAGAGGGTGTGGTCTCTGACATCACCCCACCCCCCATAATTCATGCCCAGACTGGCGGGGGGCATGTTGGGGTTATTGGAGAGGTCCAGTGAACTGGGGAAGAGGTAGGTCTTCTGGGAGTCAAGGTGACTGCGCACAGTGTGTGCTGCATCATCTGGTCTGCAGGAGGTACCAGAGTGGTGTACTCCCCCACTGGATGGGGGGGGGGGGGGGGGGGGGGGGGGGGGGGTATAAAATATATACAGGTATCTATGAGGTCATTAAACTATGGCAACAGGATGGCATAAATGTGCAATTACATGTACTGTAAAGTCCAACTTACAAGCCCTCCCTTCACCAACCAAAGAAATAAATGGCTCCTGTTAAATTTATAATTGTGCTTTAACTTGTTTTGCAGTGAGCCAGCCACATGTCTTGAATATTGAATATTAAAATATAGTTATTACCAACTACCAAACCAACTAGATGTTGCACACAGTAGCCTACTTTGCAGCAAACCTCCTACCATGTACACATGCACACACACACACACACACACATGCGCACACACACACGCACACAAATGCACACACACACATGCACACACACACATGCGCACACACACACGCACACAAATGCACACACACACATGCACACACACACATGCACACACACAGACACACACACACACACGCACACACACACACACACGCACACACGCACACACACACACACACACACACACACACACACACACAAACACAGACACACACACACATATCATGACCCTATACATACCATGACCCTATATGGAACACTCTGGGTGCTCTCATCACCATGACTTTTATGTTACGCTTCAGACAGGAATAGCCCAGTGATTGAAGGGTCCAATCCCAATTGTAGTCGTCATGGGTACAGAAGTCCTGGTGGGCATTAAATAAAAGAATGTTTAGCACCGGTCTCCTGTACCTCAGCACAGCCCCTCAGTCTGTTCCACGTGTGCCTGTCCATACCAAACCCCATGTTGTTCCTGCCCGCATTCCACGCTTCCGTAGAGACCTGGGGAGGAGGTAATTCTAATCAATACATGCCACACACTCCTCCATCCTTTTCCATCCTCCCCCACATTTCACCTTATCACTGATGCCCTGATAGCTTCCAAAGGAGTAGGTCCCCAGGTTAATGAGGTCACAATCTTCACAATGCCTGGGAATCATCATGCAGGTCAACTAGGATGTAGCCACACCCCTCAACCCACTGAAGTTTAGCAAAATCATCAAAGTTGCCTCATTAAGCACTCACTAGGAGTTAGCCATACATGAGTGGGGGGCCCGGAAGGGGGCCTGGGGGAAAGGGGGCAGACTTCGAGAAGGGTGGGGGGAGGGGGCAGAAAAGGTTCAATTTGCATTAGGTCCATACTAATTTAAGGCAAGCATACATTGCATGCAACTCAAATGAATAATGGGTATAAGTTCAGTGTACTGATAGGAAGTCACCTCTGCCCCTCAAAGTATATTCATTTAGGCTGTGGGACTTTATTACAGCTATCATAACAACTGTTGCAATAGTAGCAGTTATGATAGCTGTTATGATGGTGGTTATGGCAACCCTTACCCTGGTACATGTAAACTCTACCTAATCAACTGATCCTGAATTGCTTCATGAAGATATTCTAACTATAACTATAGCCATTCAACAACCCCAATGGGTACAACACTTACACATTCTTAAGTTGGATAAGTTTTTTGGTCACATCGACAAAGTCAGGTGACAGGAAGTGATCCTCTTCCAGGAATATCACGTGGCCATTGAAACCATACGTGGAGGTCAGGTGATCAAACACTGTGTTGATCTGCAGAACGATTCATGAACACGAGGAAACCACACCCCCACACACAGTAGTGTATCATTCAGTGTCAGCCCATGACAGCAGTGTGCTCATGTATCATATACAAGTGCATAGCAACATAGGATGTAAGGAAACAGTGATCAAATAGTTACAATCAACAATGTTTTAGAAGTGTTCCTCACACACACACACACACACACACACACACACACACACACACCCTAGCCCATGCAGCTAGAAACTGTTACAAAATGGCACATGTCCAATGATGACATCACTGTTCCTTCTCTAGTGTACCTACAATGCCACAATGTCACAGACACCCACAAAGCATACATGTATATACCAGTACTCTCCTTACGTCCTCCCACTCCTCCCTCTCCTCCCTCCTCTCACCTTCCACCACCAGTGATGCTTGATGGCTGTGAAGTGAGCTTCTCTGTAGTGGCCATACGAGTCCGGATGAAGAGCATTGGTGCAGTTGATGGCTACAGCTCTGTGTGTGGTGTGTGTGTGTGCATGTGCGTGTGTGTGTGTGTGTGTGCGTGTGTGTGTGTGTGCGTGTGTGTGTGTGTGTGTGTGTGTGCATGTGTATATGTATGTGTTGTGTGTGCATGTACATGTGTGTGCATGTACATGTGTGTACATGTGTGTATGTGTGTATGTGTGCATTTGTGCATGTGTGTGCATTTGTGTGTTGTGGATGGTACCAGGCATACAAGTCACTTCCACATACCTTGACTTGGAGATATCTCGAGGGCAGTCGTTTTTTGACGGACCAGGGAAGGAGTCGGGGAACAGTTGTGCAGAGAAAGGGTAGAAGATCTGAAGTACCTTTGAATGTGTGTGTGTGTGTGTGTGTGTGTGTGTGTGTGTGTGTGTGTGTGTGTACGTACCCATGTGTATGTGATGCATGTGTACATGTGTGATAACAATGCAATAGAATAGAATGCTATCATTTACCCCATTTACACCTACAAGTCACAATGAAAGTTATGTCACATTTACATGCTGCACATGGTAACTAGGCACTGAAAAAGCAATTCCTTTTCTCCCAGTGTGCATGGTCATGTGGACACCATGTCCATGGTGATATATACATTGTGCACACACTTATGTGTCTGTGTATATATCACCATGGTGTCCACATATCATGACCATGCACACTGGGAGAAAAGGAATTGCTTTTTTTATGGGCAATGAGAGCGCTCAGAACTCTTTGCCCATAAGCGCAAGTTCTTTCAAAAGTAGATGCGTAAACTTACTTTGCAAAACGTAATCTCCTGCACAGCTCCGTTTATCCCCTCGTCGTAGTAGTCGTGGCTCAGTATGAGGAGGACGTTCTCGACGCCCTTGGCCTCCTGGAGGGACCTGAGGAGATGCCGCAGGTACTCCAGCCGCTTGTGCACCTGTACGAGGATCACGAGACCATCGTCCGTAAGAGGCGGGAACTTAGCCGCGTTCAGAACCGTCTCTTTGGCGTTCAGTTCTGATATCGTCCTTCGTAACTGCACGAGCGGGTCGTTTTCGGCTTTGGCAGTGGAAGGGGAGGGCTTGACTACCCGAATTGTTCTTACGGAACCTGTAGTCGCTGTTGTTAGATGGCGAACGGCTGCCGTTGTGACGTCCACATCTTCCCCGTGGTGGCTATCCTGAAGGCCCTTGCTGACTAGCGACTTCGCTGATCTCTTCTCGAGCGATACAGCTGTCCATAGCACGTAGACAACGACAAGCGAGAGGGTTACAAGAACTATCTTGCGAGAGTGCCTGACACAGTTCATGCTAGGGCGGGGAACGAGGGAGGTCAGGTGAACTCGTAGGGCTGACATTTGGCTTGGCTGTTTCATATCATTTCATATCACATTGAATTGACGAACGGAACTACATTATATGAGCAGTTTCTCAATGGACTGCTGGAGTGACGTGATTTGAGGTTTAAGTTGACTTCCCTCGTTGATGGTGACGCTGCAAGCGATGACGGGACGTGATACTCCACACGCGCGTCCTAGCGCTGTGTGTGGAAAGCAGTAGGTGAATGACAACAAAAAGAAAGCCAACTTACCCGTTTTGGATGGTACGAACACGTACGGTACATTCTAATGGGAAACACAAGCGTAGTGAACGAACTTGGGTGGTAAAATGCAATTGGTAAGTTCGAACCTTGTCTTCGCACAACAGAGGTAAATGGAGAAGTATTTCGAGTGGTTCGGTATCGGCCGCCATAACAATGAACTCCGCAATACCTCTGTTGAGAGCCTTAGTCGCTAAGGGCAGCAAGAGAGCGTGATTAGCTACCAAAAGGCAGAGGTACCTGACCCCACCGCACACCCTACCTTCGTTGGCGCCCTTCTTCAGCTGCTTGTAGTTCGTGGCCTGCTGCACGAGGTCCAGGATATTCACCACCAGTTGGGCATCGGCCAGGGGGTAAGCCTTTGGGTTTATCACATCTGTGGACTGCGCGCCAACACATCACCAATGTCGTCATAGTGGAGTCAAGTTGTAATGGCTTACCATTTCTCTCCTCTCTGCTACAATCGCTTCACCGAGGTTTATTATCGGGTAACACGTGCACGTGTATGCTGCCCTTTACGCGTAATTAAGAGTCGATTACCTCGTACCCGTGCTTGGTCTGGTCGTGTGAAGCAGGGTCTGGGCCGAGAGTAGTAATTTTACAACATTGTTGGACTGCAGCAGTGCCGATGTCAATATTCACGTGCAGTTAATTGTCATGCACTTGAATCCGATGGAAGGCAGCTCGAATGAGAACAAAAGTTAACAATTTCTATACCATGTAGTCTCGTTGCCAGAACATAACATGAAGCGTGTATGCAATGATGCATGTAATTCCTTTTGCGAGTTTACGTTCTGCGTACCCGCGTGGCACCACTTTTTAATTCATCCGCTGCTGGGGTCCGAGTACGAAACAGCTAAATTATGGAAATCGTCGTAGCAGCCTCGAATATGCAACTTCCGTGGTCATTTGTATATATGTATTAATATAATAAGGTCACAGTACAGTACAGACCACGGAACAAATTAACCAATGAGTCCAGCTGGTAAGCAACGTTAACGCCGCGGTGCGAAGAGATAATTTATTTATTTTTACTACTGAAAAAAGTGCATAGTTGCACAAAACATACATTTACACGTACTATAGAAAATAGCTGGACTTTATTTTCTTTCAAAACGTTTGCTCCATTCACTGGATCTAACTTTAAGGGTCTGTCCTGTATTGGACGAGACGAAAAAAAATATTACTTCTGCACATGATGCAAGTGCATGCATACATGGTTCTCCTCATTCCCCTTTCTCCCTCTTAGTATTTCATGTATCTGTTGGTCTACTCCCTCCCTCCCTCCCTCCCTCCCTCCCTCCCTCCCTCCCTCCCTCCCTCCCTCCCTCCCTCCCTCCCTCCCTCCCTCCCTCCCTCCCTCCCTCCCTCCCTCCCTCCCTCCCTCCCTCCCTCCCTCCCTCCCTCCCTCCCTCCCTCCCTCCCTCCCTCCCTCCCTCCCTCCCTCCCTCCCTCCCTCCCTCCCTCCCTCCCTCCCTCCCTCCCTCCCTCCCTCCCTCCCTCCCTCCCTCCCTCCCTCCCTCCCTCCCTCCCTCCCTCCCTCCCTCCCTCCCTCCCTCCCTCCCTCCCTCCCTCCCTCCCTCCCTCCCTCCCTCCCTCCCTCCCTCCCTCCCTCCCTCCCTCCCTCCCTCCCTCCCTCCCTCCCTCCCTCCCTCCCTCCCTCCCTCCCTCCCTCCCTCCCTCCCTCCCTCCCTCCCTCCCTCCCTCCCTCCATCCCTCCCTCCCTCCCTCCCAATGTAAGGTTCCAGGTGATCCACTAGGGAGACCCTCCCTCCCTCCCTCCCAATGCAAGGTTCCAGGTGATCCACTGGGGAGACCTCACCAGCACCCTCATCTAGGTGATCCACTGGGGTGACCTCACCTGCACCCTCATCAGGTGATCCACTGGGGTGACCTCATCTAGGTGATCACCCAATGCAACAGATGTAACAATTAATCATAATTATGCAATTATCGTAGGTCAAAGAGAGGATTGTCAATAAAGCATTGTGAATTATATTACATCTTACAATACAGTATGTCATTTACAGCTTAATTCATGGGTCAGATATAAGTATGCATGTGAGGTCACTGTGATTGTACATTGTTCACAGCTTCATGGATCACCTGATCCCACTGTGATCCAGGAGGTCAACTGTTCAGATAACAGGACTTCACCAACACTAGCACACCTCAACACACCAATGATTGTCCTCCAGGTGTAAGGAGGTGACCCACGTCTCCTCCACACACCAAACATCTCACCATATGCTCTGTGGTGGTCCTCCAGGCTTGGATGGTGTGGACCTATCACTTGAAGCTCGCCTAGTGTGAGGCCAAGCTGAAGTTCAACTGTCTCATACTTGTGGGGATTCACAGCTGCTACCCTGTCCATGAGGTGTGGTAATGATGGTTCACTGTTCAGGGACAAAGGAACTGTACAAAGATGGAACAGATGGTGGTCAAATGGTACTTCCACATACTTAACCCACCTGTTGTACTGGGCTTTTGGTCCTCCCAATACGTTTCTCCAAATTCATATTTCCGTTTCTGGGAAATGCTCTTCCCCAACCACATCAGCTGGTCCTCACTCAGGTCTCCATTCCGGTCTTCTAAAATGGTACACTTCCA
This sequence comes from Spongilla lacustris, assembly GCA_949361645.1. Lineage (NCBI taxonomy): Eukaryota > Metazoa > Porifera > Demospongiae > Spongillida > Spongillidae > Spongilla > Spongilla lacustris. The sequence continues at coordinate 1,469,476 of OX442415.1, forward strand.
CTAGTATGCTGACCTTGAACACACCACTACAGCTACATGAGGAGGGTCTGAGATACAACGGGCTCCTGCACACATGAAGGCATTTTCAAACTGTTCATTACAGTACTTGAGCACACTACAGGCACTCTTGATACCACTGTGTACCTCTTATATAAAAACACATTGTGTTTAACAAGATGGTGCAAGGCAGCAGAGAATGCATCTGCTTCAATGTGAAACTTTTTAGCAGACACCTGACATTTTACAAGACTCAAGACACCATCATGGGAAGACCTTTGGATGACAACCTCCAGCCCAAACCATGATATAGGCATTTTTATTAACTGCTCGGGTGACTTGGATATGATTTGCTTCTTAAGTACCTTGGCAACATGTCTGTCCACATCTTCAGGAAAAAGGCCATTCACAGCAAATATCAGCTCTTTCATTTCTTCTCCACAAAAAGTACTTTAAAGTGGGTAGAATCCAGTAATGCCTGGAGCTGTTGGTTTTTCTCTTTGATGGTTTCAGCACAGCTATCTTTGGCATCTCTATGTGTTCCAATGATAATGATCAGAGGATGAGCATCCTGTGAGTGAATTGCTCCAAGACAGTGTTAAAGGATCTGTTTATGAGAGAGAGATGATCAATATGGTTTACCAACACGCTTGCCATCTGCTCCATAGTATGCAATAGTGGGGTGATGTGATAGCTCTTCTGACAGCTTCAGAACAAATATTGTTACCATGGGATCTTGAATGAACAATGGAAGGATGTCATGGTATTGCAGCTGACCACCACTGTCAATGAACTGGATCCACTTTACACCAAAAGTTTCTCCTTGTCTATACCAAGCAAATTGCAGGTTAACAATATATACACATTTAACCTTCCCTTAGCCTTACCTGAAGAGTGGTTGATGTGATGAACCAGCTCATCCTCTATATCTGTATGTTGGGTGGAATGCTCTATGGTGCTCAGTGGAGTGACATCATCAGTCCTGCTCTGTTGGGTGGTGGTATTCTCATTGGCAGTAGAGTGACTAACACCAGCTCCACTAGTAGATACATGTACACTGATGGCCATCTTTGGGAGAGTGCTAACCACAGCAGCCAATGATGGTTCCATGGATACACCACTTTGTTTAATAGTTGCACCAACATTTTTCACGAGTTCCTGGTCATTTTCAGCAACTCTTATACATGTACATGTATATGTATGTATACTGATACGCGTAAGTCTCAAATCTTTTGCTTTAATTTTATAAAAAGCACGTAACCGTAATTACATATTGTCTAGTGTTTACATAGGATAAGGTATAGCATTGACTGAAGGCTTCTATAACTGAAGTTTTATAACATAACTTTGTCATGTACACATAATAAAAAAATCTGTATAATAAGCTACAATTCAAAGTTCACGGCGTTGTATTCAGGTACAATAATGTACATGCATGTGTGTTCAGTTTTCTTCACGTGAATATTTGACATATAATTAGTGAAATCCGTTCGCAAATCGTGCATACTATCACTGTCAGTCGAGTGACAGATAACGTTTTAAGGGATCCACCGGGATAAGATTGCTTGTCCTCACCAAAGTCAGGTTGAGCATACAGCTCTTTAAAGCTTGGGTGGTGCCTTCTACGTTGGAAAATGTTGCGCGCGACGGGCGGCGTCCTCTTATTAAATTCATGTTGGCCGTCTGGCCATTGCATCCGCCCCTGATATGAACACAGCCGGATGTACGTTGCGCATGCACAGTTTGCTTGGAAGAGCTGTACGGTATATTTGTAATAGACCATTGTTTCATTTGTTTGTATTGCTTACGGAACCTGTGAGGTGAGTGTTTCTATGTTTCTGTCTCGTGCTAGCAATTTTGTGCCTGTAGGCTAAACCATTGGTACGAAGTCTTTTGGTTGTGTACTGGAAAATGAGCAAGAATGAGAAAGACGACTATTTTGTTGTGTGTAGTGATAGGAGAGCAGTTTTTCATAGTCGTATTGTGGTGTAGGAGGTCCCAACTGCTACCCAAGATGTGAGGGAGGGCAGTAGTGGTGTGCGCGTGTCAACGTCATAGCTAGTTGGGCGTGGCCCGCCCTTCGCGTATTGGCGCGTGGCCCGCCCTTCCGCCAATACGTGCGCTTATCTAGAGAAGCCAACAGGACTACGCCTTCTTTTCCACGTAGTGAAGTTATTTAGGTGTGTGCGAAGGAGTACACACGATCTGCAATCAAACGCCTACGTTATATCACATAGCCAAGGATAGTCTAGCCATTTTTAGCCTCGCCATTAGCAAAAAGATCACTTCCCATTAGCCTGAGGTAGCCAGCCTCGCCATTAGGCATAGCTAGAGAGCCTTGTGGTGCGAGGTAGCCAATATGGCCTATTGTAGTGCTCGAAATGCTCTGTTTGGGATGTCCCCGTTGGGCCATAAGAGGCCTCCTTACCTGTGGCCATGAAGCAGGTAGCCGTTGGTAGTGTGCGATGTAGTAAAGAGAAGCGTGAAGTGTGTGTGGTGTGGACCTAGTACCTGTTGTACGTACGAGCTAGCTAGGTCCCCAAACGAAGGTGGTGCTGTCTGTGAACTTTTTTTTTTTTTGTAGATAAAAATGTTTCATTTCGAAAGTTGTCAAAATGTTCCAGAGCGAGGTGGTCGAGTGTGGAGTGGTATAGTGGAGGTGGAGGGTAGGGTTGTGTGGGGTGGTGAAGTAGGAGGAGTGTACAGTTTAGATGATAAGGATAAGTGGAAGAGATGGACTGGGGGTGTTGAGTTTGGGGCCACACTAGGAGTGTGTGATGGAAGGTTAGTGGCGGTTGGAGGTTTGCAGGGTGATGTGTGGAGTAAGCAGGTGATGGAGTGGAGAGGAGGGAGGTGGTCCCTCATGTCAGACATGTTGGTAGGGTGTAGGTGGTCCTGTGTAGTTAGTGTTGGTGGAGGTGGTCTGGTGGTGATGGGAGGGGAAGGTGATGGGCCCAAGGCCTTGGCTGATGTCCAAGTATTTGATGGGAAGACACAGACCTGGCACTTTGGACCATCACTTCCTGAGCGATGTTGGGGCATGTCAGCAGTGGTTCATGAAGACCTGGTCTTCGTGATGGGAGGTTATGACATGGACAGAGCTGTGTGGTGTGCCAACATCAATGACCTGGTGAGCCACTGAGCATTGTGTAGCATCTCTGTCGCATGTGTGTAGCTGACCCGTGGGACACACACACCGTGTGTCACCTAGCACATGGATGCTTCCTGCAACACACGCATGCTCAGCGTGGTCCTACACACACTCACACATGTGCACACATGCACAGTGTGGATGCTCGCTATAGTAGCTCTACTGGTGGAGACGTACACACACACACACAAGCGTCTCCACGTGTGCACACCATGCACGCTGATGTTAGATTTGTGTGTTTGATGTGTGGTGTGTGCTTCACATATGGGCACACACACACACACCAATGATGTCCACACATGCACACTATGTGTACCCAGTGGTGCACACATCCACATGACTGCTTGTACATCACTCATCTTTAATGTGCATTCTCACACACACACACACACACACACACACACACACACAGATTGCTGTACAGTCACAAGAAGACACACAGCAATCTACCTGGAGAAAGCTACCAGATGTACCATACTACTATTCAGCTGTATGTGTGGTTGATAGTGTGCTCCTTGCCATTGGAGGAGCAGAGGAGTGGGTGGGATCTAAGAAGATCTCTGCCATCTATGCCCTCCACCCTGTTGATCAGAAGTGGCAGCATGTTGGAGACATGCCATTTCAGTGTTCCTTTGTAGACACTATACTGCTGTCAGGAGGAAGGCTGTTGGTGGTTGATGGGGCAAGCAGTCAGAGGGTCTTGAGGGTCACTGTGGAAGGTAAGCCATGCAAGTGTTATGGTCAGTACTACTAACCAGACTATTTTCAGGTCTGGCTATGGTCTTCCCTAGTCCTGTGAACACAGTGAAGACAGATGACAGGTGTATGAATGGTTGGAGTGTACCTGTGGGGGTGTTTATGGTGGTCATGTGTACCTGTGGGGGTGTTGATGGTGGTCATGTGTACCTGTGGGTGTGTTTTATGGTGGTCATGTGTACCGGTGGGGGTGTTGATGGTGGTGATGTGTACCTGTGGGGGTGTTGATGGGGGTCATGTGTACCTTGGGGGTGTTGATGGTGGTCATGTGTACCTGTGGGTGTGTTTTATGGTGGTCATGTGTATCTGCGGGGGTGTTGATGGGGGTCATGTGTACCTGTGGGTGTGTTTTATGGTGGTCATGTGTACCTGCGGGGGTGTTGATGGTGGTCATGTGTACCTGTGGGTGTGTTTTATGGTGGTCATGTGTACCTGTGGGGGTGTTGATGGTGGTCATGTGTACCTGTGGGTGTGTTTTATGGTGGTCATGTGTACCTGCGGGGGTGTTGATGGTGGTCATGTGTACCTGTGGGTGTGTTTTATGGTGGTCATGTGTACCTGTGGGTGTGTTTTATGGTGGTCATGTGTACCGGGGGGGGGGGGGGGGGGGGAGTTGGAGGTAGATAGAGTACGCTGGCATGCTAAAGTGACTTTCAGGTGACTTTTTACGGGGGACGTATTGCAATTGTATGATTTAGATTCAGTGGTCGAATAGCTTGGAGCAGGATTAGTCACTTGTGGTTGAGCAATTTGTCAAAATAGAACACTTTTCTAATGTGGGGCAACAAGTCACCAGAAAGATTTGCTGAAAGTGACCTGGAATGCTGGCCCTAAGAGTACAGTATAACATGTTAGTTGATGGTAAATTTTTTTACATCACTTTTACATTTGAGTGGACTTTTTAAAAAGCCTGGTTTGGGATATCCAAAATCTAATTTAATTACGGAATATTCTTTATGCATCATCTGGCATTAAAACTACAAAACCACAACTGCTCACGTGACTTCCTGATTGCATAGCGTTTCATTTTCAGTAACTACCCTAAATAAGCAGTTTTTAGTGGATTTCTCCACCGTTACATGATGGATTGCACTGAAATTCGGTGTGTAAGTGTAACATGGTCCCTTATCTAAAACTACCATGTACGAATTTGATTGCGGGAAAACGTTTCGATAATGGCATCCATTAAGGACTGATTTTAGAGGGAATTGTGTTTAGTATACCGTTACGTTGCGTGCACGATCTGAAGTCCCAGGATCAGCTAGTAGATAGTAAAATGATAGTGGAATCCAAGGCAGTTGCAGTCGTGACTTTACTGATGGTTTGGCAGTGAATAGAAAGCACTCAAAGTCGGAGGATGAAAAAAAAAAAAAGTCGGTCATATACAATGAATTACATTATAAAGTTGACGTCATTGTATTTTGTGGGAGTGGTGATCAAGTTGACAACGGTTCTTTTCCTCTTCAGAGGTGCCCAAAAGTGGACCATGTTACACTCACACACCTACTGTAATTTCAGCGCAATCCAGCATGCAACGGTGGAGAAATCCACTAAAAACTACTTATTTAGGGTAGTTACTGAAAATTAAATGCTATGCAGTCAGGAAGTCACGTGAGCAGTTGTGGTTTTGTACTTTTAACGCCAGATGATGCATAAAGAACAATCCGTAATTAGATTTTGGGTATCTCAAACCAGGTTTTTAAAAAGTCCACTCAAATGTAAAAACTGATGTAAAAAAATTTACCATCAACTAGCATGTTATGCACTAATTTTACAATAGTGCACATATGTGTAAGAACACTCACTAGGGTGAGGGTAACACACCCTTATGTAGTGGTACCTGACCATAGTGATGCATAAATGTGTGCTAAGGACACCTAACTAAACTGTATCTACTAATAGTAACCGAACATACCCATACGTGCGCACGTGTGTGTGCAAGGTTATACTATGATGTACCCCACAATACGAATAATTGTCCTTAACCGATTATTTGCAAAGTTTCCAAATTAACTAATTGACTTCCGTGTAGCGGAATTTTAATTCATGTTTTTAAGCTGATTAGCTATCCCGTGTGCGTGTGCTGACACAACTACAGAATGGTGGGATTTTTGAACGTACAAGTTGCGTTCAAACAACTCTAGAGTCCAAGAGCTAACCCTCGGCTGAACTAGTTTGTTTCCAGCACGTTTGCTAGTGGCAGTATATTTCGTCAAAAGACACCGGTGATTAGATAGCCGCTCGTGCTGAAGACTGCTTTCCAAGTTGGGGCTTTTTACGTCCTCTTGGTTGTTAAGCTTATGTCTGGGCTTGGTCGTACAAAGTCAATCTCATTTATATCGTTGTACCATGCCGTGTTTACATTCAACATAGGCTAACTCGCATCACCATTGTTTCTACGTGAAAGTAAGTTCCCTACTGATTACAAAAACAGGCGTTTGAAGCACAGAATACGTATTCATTTGTTTATAGTGTGTATGACACACAGCTGGACTCAAATTTGCATCTACTGTGTTCACGTAACTTAATTAAACGGGTGCAAATTTGAGCCACATATAATCGGTTTATTCAGCATACTGGCTATAGCTTTATATCTTTTATGTATGTGATTTGATACCTTCATTCAGGAGGCTCTATGAGGAGGCCATGACCAAGGGATATGTGGAAACTTCAGTGACCAAGTGTTTCATCCTTGGAGCTGCTGGTGTTGGCAAGACTCACCTCAAACACCTCCTTCTCAAGAAGGACCTTCCAAAGCAACGTGTCAGTACAGGACTGGCTGACAACCCTGTCAGAGCCATCTCCTTCACACTGGCTGGTGTGGGTGGACAAGAGGAGGATGACTGGTTTGTGGTTGAAGATGACCAGGCACTGATGAGTGTTATTGGAGAAACCATCAAAGGTGGAGTATCCATGGCACCATCATTGGCTGATGTGGTGAGTACTCTCCCTAAGATGGCCATAGACCCTTCCAATGTACCCAGTGATGGAGCTGTTGGTCCCACCCCTGCTGGTGTGAACATCACCAAGGACACCACCCAGCCTGAACAGAGCAGGACTGCAGATATAGAGGATGAGCTGGTTCATCACATCAACCAATCCTCAGGTAAGAGCAGCAGGCCTTGTTATTTGCTTGTATTAACCCTAAATCTCCCTCTGTAGATAACAAGAAGTTGTTTGGAGTGAAGTGGATCCAGTTCATTGACAGTGGTGGTCAGCTGCAATACCATGACATCCTTCCATTGTTCATTCAAGATCCCATGGTAACAATATTTGTACTGAAGCTGTCAGAAGAGCTATCACATCACCCCACCATTGAGTACTATGGAGCAGATGGCAAGCCAGTTGGTAAACCATATCGATCATCTCTCTCTCATAAACAGATCCTACAACACTGTCTTGGAGCAATTCACTCACAGGATGCTCATCCTCTGATCATTATCATTGGAACACACAGAGATGCCAAAGATAGCTGTGCTGAAACCATCCAAGAGAAAAACCAACTGCTCCAGGCATTACTGGAATCTGCCCACTTTGATGTGCTTTGCTGTGGAGAAGGAATGGAAGAGCTGATATTTGCTGTGAATGGCCTTTCCCCTGAAGATGTGGACAGACATGTTGCCCAGGTACTTAAGAAGGAAATCATATCCAAGTCACCCCAGCAGTTAATAAAAATGCCTATAGCATGGTTTGGGCTGGAAGTTGTTCTCCAAAGGTCTTCCCATGATGGTGTCTTGAGTCTTGTAGAGTGTCAGGTGTCTGCTAAAAGGTTTCACATTGAAGGAGATGCATTCTCTGCTGCCTTGCACCATCTTGTGAAACACAATGTGTTCTTATATTACCCAGAGGTTCTTCCCCATACAGTGTTCTGTGACCCCCAGGTAGTCCTCACCAAGGTGACTGAACTAGTGCAGTACCACTACAAGCTGAGGGATAATCCAGATGGGGGTGTGGTAGTTAGACGTAACCTGGTCATCATGTTCAGGGACCATGGCCTGTTGTCAGTGGAGCTACTGAGAAAGTTTCCAAAGCACTACAAAGAGGGTCTGTTCACACCACAAGATCTAGTGAAGTTGCTGGTGAGTCGTGGTGCCATAGCTATGATCAGCGATGGTGAGTACTTGATGCCTGCTCTGCTGCCCCACCTGGACTCCACCCAAGTGTCCAAGTACCTTGAAAGAGGTGCCTCCCTGATGATTAGGTTCCCCCATGGCTATATTCCTAGTGGTCTGTTTTGCTGTCTTGTGGCCTTCTTACTTTCATCTTCTTGGAAGGTGTGCATGGATAGGAGCAAGCCATTGTGTCTGTATCGCAACTGTATCAGATTAGTACATAAGGACTCTGCAGAAATTGTGACCCTTGTTGACATGTTCTCCTATATAGCAGTGCATGTTGATGAGGCTTCAAGTGAGGTGTGTAGGGAGATAAGAGGTCTTGTCCACAGTGGTATCAAGAGTGCCTGTAGTGTGCTCAAGTACCATAATGTCCAGTTTGAAGATGCCTTCATGTGTGCAGGAGCCCGTTGTACCTCAGACCCTCCTCATGTAGCTGTAGTAGTGTGTGCAAGGTCAGCATACAAGTGGAAGTGTACCATTAAAGATGACCAGAATGGAGACCTGAGTAAGGACCAGCTGATGTGGTTAGATGGATTTGTACAAACAGGTTTGGAGGACCAAAAGCCCAGTACAACAGGTGGGTGATGTGTGTGGTAGTACCATTTGACCACCATCTGTTCCATCTCTGTACAGTTCCTTTGTCCCTGGAGAGTGAACCATCTTTACCACACCTCATGGACAGGGTAGCGGCTGTGATTCCCCACACTGTTGGCCCCTCACCAACAAGACTAGATGGTAAGTCAAGATGGTTCCTTCCTTCCCATGTCTCATTCCTATACTATGGTGTGTTGCATGAGGTTTTGTTGACAAGACATAGATTGGCATTGACAGGCCATATGATGTAGCTATATGCTTGCCCCCTCCCCTCCCCTCCCCCCTCCAGTTACTTTACTACATGTACTCTGTTTCAAATCCCCATCTTTAATTGTTCATCCTTCCCTCCATCAGCCACACCTTCCATCAGGGAGCTGATGTCCATACCTGTTGGTCACCTGAACATGATCCAAAGTGTTGGTATCAGGTACCCTACCCTGGGGATATTCCTGCTGGAGGATGATAATGGAGTGTTGGTGGAAGCACTCAAAGAAGAGAATCGTCACACAGCTGAAGAGATCACACGTGCCATCTTCCAGAAGTGGATTGGTGGTACTGGAAGGAAACCCACAACATTGAGGACACTAGTTGGTGTTCTTAGACAGAGCCAGTTAGCTCCACAGGCTGATGCAATTGAAAGTTACTTCAGTACTTAAGGTAGCTGTGTAAGTGTTTTGTGTGTGCATTCATTTGTACATGTGTTCTGTTTGATGGAGATTTGAGTATGGAATTCGGGGTGTGGTGGTCTTCCCAGGAACCAGGCATGGCAGATCTAAATCCCCCTAAGGATGCTTATATGTGTGGAGGTGGTGCCTCGTCACGATAGCCATATCGGTTAGAAAACATAAAAGATTCACAGCTTGTGCCGTGAGTATATTATAGTAGAATATCTGTGAGTATTTGTACTACATCAGGAAACACAACTAGAATATAGATTCTCAATGTATCCAGACCCAAACTAATGATCGTGAAGTAATAGACCATGCAGGTGTGGCCATCACATTATATTTTATCATTTATAGCTTGCAGTTATATAGCAAGCCCCCTTTTAATAATTCTCTATACCAACGAGTAGCCACAACATCCCCCCCAATGCAGCACAAGATTCACAGCTTGCTTGCTTATGGGTGGTTATACACCTAATACACCTGGGAACGAGAGTATTGTACGCACTGATTCAGTCTTGTACCCAGACCCACAAACTGCAAGCGATAATCATCGAGCTGCTGCCATGACATCACTGATTATAGCTTGCATAATGCGCCACAATACATGGTTTGAAGGTGTTCTGATCCATTGGAGAAACACGGAGTAATGACATGCAACAAACACACATTTGCTAACAAAGACACCCTACATGTAAATTCAGCTACAAAAAGGAAGCTAACTTACAATATATTTCTCTAAATTTACAAACATGCTTTTAAAATCCTCTCCAAAGCAGCCTCCCCTCAATCGTTAGTTGGGGGCCTCCCCTTTGTGAGAGTGGCTTGAAGTTCTGCACGTAGCATGTCTCCCGTCTTGTCCCCTGCCTTGGGCTTAACGGGGGCAGGTTTAGCCTCCTTCTGACTTCTGTTCCTCTTCACCTTAATTGCCTCCCGTAGGAGCTGGGGGCTTGGTGGGAGTCACCACTGCAGCCACAGCTGCTGCTCACTGCAGTAGGAAGATTCCCACCATGTGGGAGGTGATGATGAAGGCCCCCGGGAGTTCTGCGGGGGCGAAGAACATGGTTGTAGGGGCCTTGGCTAGAGTTGTGGGCAGGCCAGACTTGTTCCCCCCCGAAAAGGTACGCACAGACAAATCCTCAGGTGTCCCTGTTGTTTTGTTCCCGGCACCAGACGACACGGATGAAGATCCTAACAGGTCTTCAGGTGACTCAGAAGTTTGTGAAAAATACTCAGTTTATAATTCATCCGCTGCTGGGGTCTGAGTACGAGACAGCTAAGTTAGGGAAATTTTCCTAGCAGGTCAAGGTCAATTTCAGAAGCCTTAATAATGAACCTGCTTGAGGGTTAGGGTAGTTTGATTATTCAAGGTCATTTGTATATATGTATTATAAGTAAAAAAATAAGGTCACAGTACAGTACAGACCACAGAACAAATTAACCGATGAGTCCAACTGGTAAGCCAGCAACGCCGCGGTGAGAAGAGATAATTTTTTTTTACTACTGAATAAAGTGCAATGTTGCACAAAATATACATTTACACACGCACATACAAATGAACAGAATCATTAAAGCACAAATTATACGTACTATAGAAAATAGCTGGACTTTATTTTCTTTCAAAACGTTTGCTCCATTCACTGGATCTACCTTTGAGGTCTGTCCTGTATTGGATGAGACGAAAATAAATTTTACTTCTGCACATGATGCAAGTGCATGCATACATGGTTCTCCTCATTCCCCTTTCTCCCTCTTAGTATTTCATGTCTCTACCTAGTCTACCCTGTCCTCCCTCCCTCCCTCCCTCCCTCCCTCCCTCCCTCCCTCCCTCCCTCCCTCCCTCCCTCCCTCCCTCCCTCCCTCCCTCCCTCCCTCCCTCCCTCCCTCCCTCCCTCCCTCCCTCCCTCCCTCCCTCCCTCCCTCCCTCCCTCCCTCCCTCCCTCCCTCCCTCCCTCCCTCCCTCCCTCCCTCCCTCCCTCCCTCCCTCCCTCCCAATGTAAGGTTCCAGGTGATCCACTAGGGAGACCCTCCCTCCCTCCCTCCCAATGTAAGGTTCCAGGTGATCCACTAGGGAGACCCTCCCTCCCTCCCTCCCTCCCAATGTAAGGTTCCAGGTGATCCACTAGGGAGACCCTCCGTCCCTCCCTCCCTCCCTCTGTAAGATTCCATTGGTAACACAGTACAACACATGCACAATACATACCACAATGTTTGGTCCTAATATGGGCAGCTAAGTTTCCATGGATACCATCCACTGCTTGTGCCAGTTTGTTCCACGATGCTTCTGGGTCATTGTCCAACCACCACTTCAGCATAGCTCTTTTGCGCTCCTTCAAATCTGTCAGTTTACTGTCACTCTCCATATTAGCCAACTCCCACTCTGGTACACTCAAATTCTGTCCAATGAGACGCCATTTAATAACCTCCCTTAGTTCATTGTCTGCTGCATTCAAAACAATTTTAGATGTTTCGGGAACTGTCGAAAGTATATAACTGAATCATAGTGAAAATCATATCAATATTATAATTATACTCACTTGGTTCTAACCACATAAGCTGGCTCTCACCAAGACCTCCTCTTTGAGTCTCTACAATGGTACACCTCCACTTGTATAACGACCCTGAAGGCACCACCACAGCTGCATGAGGAGGGTCTGAAGTACAATGGGCTCCTGCACACATGAAGGCATCTTCAAACTGGACATCATGGTACTTGAGCACACTACAAGCACTCTTGATACCACTGTGGACAAGACCTCTTATCTTTCTACACGCTTCACTTGAAGCCTCATCAACATGCACTGCTATATAGGAGAACATGTCAATGAGAGTAACAACTTCTGTAGCACCACTCTGTACAAACGAGATGCAGTTGCGATACAGACACAGTGGTTTGTTCCTTTTCATGCACACCTTCCAATGAAATGAGTTGGTTGGAGATAAAAGATGAGCCACAAGACAGCAAAACAAACCACTAGGAATACAGCCCTGGGTGGGCCTGATTATCAGAGAGGTACCTTGTTGACAGTGCTTGGACACATCAACAGATTCCAGGTGGGGCAGCAGAGCAGGCATCAAGTACTCACCAACTTTGATCATGGCAATAGCACGAAGATAGCATAGTAACTTCAATAGATCTTGTGGAGTGAACAGACCCTCTTTGTAGTGCTTCGGAAACTTCCTCAGTAGCTGCACTGACAACACTCCGCGATCCCTGAATATAGCCAGGTCACCTCTGGCTGCAATAGTCATATCTGGGTTATCCCTTAACTTGTGGTGATACTGCACTAGTTCAGTCACCTTGGTGAGGACTACCTGGGGGTCACAGAATAAAGTCCGGGGAAGAACCTCAGGATAATATAAGAACACATTGTGGTTGATGAGATGGTGCAAGGCAGCAGTAAATGTGTTCCCTTCGATAAACAATTTTTTTGCATACACCTCACAGTTTGTAAGGCTCAAGATACCATCATCGGATAATGTTTGCAGAAGAACCTCCAGTCCAAACCATGCTATAGGCATCTTTATTGACTGTGGAGCATTGGATACAATTTCCTGTCTGAGTACCTTAGCAACACGTCTGTCCTCATGTTGAGGGGCTTTGCCATTGACAGCAAATATCACTTCATTTAGATTCTCTCCTTTGTAGACCACATGAAGATTGTAAGGATCCAGTAATGTCTTGAGCTGTTGGTTCTTTTCCATGTGAGTTTCTGTACATCCATCTTCAATATCTCGATGCGTTCCCACGGTGATGATATACGGATCAGCACGCTGTGAGAATACTGCTCTGAGACAGTGCTGAAGGATTTCTTTGTGAGAGAGATATGATCGATATGGGTTAATTACAGGTCGTCCATCTGTTCCATAGTATTCAATCGTTGGGTGATGTGACAGTTCTTCAGACAATTTCAATACAAATATAACAACAGCAGGATTTTGAATGAACAATGGAAGGATATCATGGTATTGCAGTTGACCACCACTGTCGATAAACTGGATCCACTTTACACCAAAAACCTTGTCTGTTTAAGGGCTCGAGATTATGTAAGTAAGATTATTCACCATTGAATCTCTTACCTGAGGAGTGTTTGATTTGATGGATCAGCTCACCCACAATGGCTACAGTCTTGTTCTGGTGGGTGGTATCATCATTGGTGGTGTTCACATCAGCACGTACAAGCTCAGCTGGGGTGTGACTAACACCAGCTCCATCACTAGGTACATTAATGGCCATCTTTGGGAGGGTACTAACCACATCAGCCAATGATGGTGCCATGGATACACCACCTTTAATGGTTCCTCCAATAATACTCATCAGTGCCCGGTTATCTTCAACCACAAACCAGTCATCCACCTCTTGTTCACCCACACCAGCCAGTGTAAAGGAGATGGCTCTAACAGGGTTTTCAGCCAGTCCTGTACTGACACGTTGCTCTGGAGGGTCCTTCTTGAGAAGGAGGTGTTTGAGGTGAGTCTTGCCAACACCAGCAGCTCCAAGGATGAGACACTTGGTCACAGAAATTTCCACATATCCCTTGGTCATGGCCTCCTCATAGAGCCTCCTGAATGAATTAAACATACCCTACATGTCTACAGCATACATTTCATACATATGCCCTGACCCACAGTCTATAACTGCCATATCATAGCCACATAAAGTTATTCTGTTCTATCATGTAGCCATAGTCAAATTTATATGGCAATGAACTATGTGTGTGCATGTACTCTGCACTTTACCTTTCATCGGGGAACAGTGCAGCCAGACCTAAAAAACAGCAAATACATATGCACAGGTCATTACTGCAATATGACCTACCTTCCACACTGACCCTCAAGACCCTCTGGCTGTCCCCATCCACAATCAGCAGCCTTCCTTCTGACAGGAGTAGTGTGTCCACAGATGAACACCCAAATGGCAGCTCTCCAATGTGCTGCCACCTCTTGTCAATAGGGTGGAGGGCGTAGATGGCAGAGGTCTTCTCTGATCCACTCTGACCCTTAGCTCCTCCAATGGCGAGGAGCACACCATCAACTGCACACACACATGAGCTGCAATAAGGCACATCTGGTAACCTCCCCCAGACTGATTGCCGGTTGATATGGGATTGTGCAGCAATCTAGCAGGTGAGGGCTATACATGATGTTTACTGCATGGTAAATATGATTTGATTTGCATATACACTTTACATGTAAATTGGTAAGTCCATGTATTATGCACACGCACACATTCAAAATTGAAGCAATTATGATAAAACAGATTATTTAATAACCATGCATGGAGCCACATAAGGTCTGAGCAAACGGCATCTCTCATTATCACTTGCAACTCAAATTTTATACACTGATGTACATGTAACTAAGCACGAAACAGTAGGAGCGTGGATGGGGGGGGGAAGCTTTTGCTGTCTCTAAAATGATAAAGTGGAGGCTCCGCCCTAAAATTATAGCCCAGCAGCATAAATGAAATTAAAAACCAATTATCGCTGCTCATCAAACAGTACAGGTATCAAAAATGTAATCCATAATGTTCTAGTTTCTTGCATGTGCATGGCTTATGAATGTCTGGTGTTCTTGAATATAAATTAGCAACACATATATTTTATTTAGACTTCCCTCCCCCCCCCCCCCCCCCCCCCCCCCCCCCCCCCAATTCGTATTCACTCCTGCACCACACAGTTCTCACCCCAAAGCATTGGCAGGAAATCTGCATGAGGCTAAAGCATCAAAGGGATGAAGGGAGCTCTGGAAGGCAAAAGAAGGCAAGGATAAGCTTTGAGCATTTGGATATGGATAAGGATATCTATCTCCAAGTGGAACTGGAGGTATATCTCTGCAGCCACCACTACATACCAATTCGCTGATGTTAGCACACCATGCGGTTCTGCGCATGCTGTCACCTCCCATCACAAAGACGAGGTCCCCACAGACCACTCCTGACATGGAGTGACATGGTTGAGGAAGTGGTGGTCCCAAGAACCAGGCCTGCCTCTTGGTGTCAAAAACCTGGACAGTATTCAAGGACCTTCCATGCAGACCTTGCCCTCCCATCACCACCAGGCCACCTCCACCAACACTGGCTACGCAGGACTCTGCACACCCTACCAGCATGTCTGACATGTGGGTCCATTTCTTCTCTTCACTCTACACCATCACCTTCTTCATATATTCAACAACTCCTGCGCCCTTCAAACCACCGATGACGACTAATCTTCCTCCATAGACAGCTAGCCTAGCTCCATATTCGACACCCTCAGATATCATTTTATCCCACCTACCTTCCACCAGGGCCTGATTGAATATGTACACTCTTCCTCCACTTACTCCTCCCCGTCCCCACACCACTTCACCTGCTACTTGAACTAGACCACCTCCATACATCCCACGTCCACCATAACGCTCGGGTACTCCAGAGCACACTTGAAAATGAAGCATCTTCAAAGTCCTGAAGAAAGAATAACAACCACACATTTTATTTACTCAATACAGCCATACAACTGATGGTGTCGTTTATTTAGTATCAAACCTCTTGAGTACAAATCAAGGAGACAAGAAATTGTGGTCCAAAATGGTAAATTATGCAATTATGAATTTGATATTGATAATTACATAACAAAATTCATAATACACAACAACCACACACACAGTACATGTACAAACAATTACACACAAGTTCATCCACCTGCTGCACAAGGTGGGAGTAGGAACGACTCAGAATGGCACGAGCATTAGCTCTAATTAGTGAATAACTGAGGCAACCAAAGTGGTCAGCCAATGCCATAGATTTAGAGGTATTCCCACGAATGGCTAAATGAGTGGCTACTTGTGAGAAAGCCTTTAAAGCCTCTGGATCCCATGCACCATAACACTCTTCTACCAATGCAATACATTTCCAACTTAGTTCAGCACATTTTGAGTCATTTTGAGTGTGCTTTCTGAGCTCAGCTGCTTTTGCTGCAGCACCTGAGTAATTTAATTGATTGTGTGATGTGAGTGAGCATGTTTCTATGTATATATATGGTGAGGTAAAGAGGATTGGGTCAGTAATACTCATCATCATTATGTCATAGTTCGAGAGTATCATTAGAGTACATGTATATTACAGCGTTACACACGTAATCAATGCAGTAGAGAGCATTTTCATTGTGTGATTTAATGACATACTTTAATGTACTAGCTCCGCCCCTATTGGTGT
This sequence comes from Spongilla lacustris, assembly GCA_949361645.1. Taxonomy (NCBI): domain Eukaryota; kingdom Metazoa; phylum Porifera; class Demospongiae; order Spongillida; family Spongillidae; genus Spongilla; species Spongilla lacustris. Next base: position 1,485,949 of record OX442415.1, read on the forward strand.
GAGGTGATATGATTCATGAAATTAATTTTCATGTGATGTTTGATATCACACAAGAGAGCTCTATTGCCTATTGTAAACGTCACGACAAATAAAATTAGAGAGTACCTGCATGGATATACCCTTCCTACTTCTATTAGTAGCACTTAAATACAGATTAGAAGTGCAATGGATACAATTCTGCATACAGTTATAGCTTTTACAACCTGCACAGATGATACTTATTAATAAATTTAATTATGTACAGCTAGGTGATCTACTAAGAGGAAGCTATATCAATGGGACCTTGAGGACATCCGTGTTGCCGAAGCGCAGCAGTACGAAGACAGTACTGCTTTCATTTTGGTATCTAACAGGATTTGGCATGGGACAGACCTGGTTGGACAAACGAGTGCAATACAAGCAAGCTCCAAAGAGGCGTGGGGTCTTAGAACTATCAACAAAACTACCACCAAAAGGTACATGTATGTAATAGCATGGTCTGTGTACACGTATGGCACTTTAGGATTCACAAATTCTTTGCATGCATGATTAGTCTCAGCCCTGGTGACCCCTGATATACCTATGGCTTCACTATATAACACTAATTTTGGGCATGTACATATAGGTAAAATTAGTAATTAATGACTGCAACCATTTCATATAGCTACTCCCTGTATGAACCAACTCTTATGTACTAATGGAGTACAATGGTGGTCTTTAAAAAGGAATAGTGAGCTGTTATACCTCCACCACCACTACCCATGCCAGCAGTGCTGCCCTGGCCTGCATGGCCCCTGATGGAGACCAGGAACCTTTAGAGGCAGAGGCAGCCGCAGGGAAAGAGGTTGAGGAGGAGGCTGGGGAAGAGGAGGTCGAGGAGAAGGAGGCTGGGGAAGAGGAGGTCGGAGGAGAAGGAGGCTGGGGAAGAGGAAGTTGGAGGAGATGAGGAAGTTGGAGGAGAAGGAGGCTGAGGAACTGAAGAGGAGGTCAGAGGAGGAGGCTGAACTGTTACAACTACCACTATCATTGTTGATATGAATAAATTATCCAATATCCACGTCCATTTGGTGGGCATATATATAGCTGGGAAGAAACCTTCAGTTACACTATATAGTAGATACAATTATCACGCCCAAAATATTAATATTTGTTGTGAAAAATCCCGAGATCTTTACACACTGAAAAGTTTCCATTTTGCACGCTGAAATACTAATTTCTTAGGAAACAAGTTTTAAAAAAAAATCTCTAAGAGAAAATATACATATACATGTAGGGCTGACCTGACAATGGTGGTGTAAAAGAATGGAAACAAAATTGGACCAGGAAAATAGGCCTATATTTAGCACACACTTTTTCCTGGTCCAATTTCTGTCAAATCTTGTTTCCGTGCTTCTTACACCCCCATTGTCCTTAGAAAATGTTTTTGGATACACATACCTCGTACATCTGTTGCTAGCTCCCTAGCAATCAAAACATCACAAGTCAAGGGCATGCAGACAGGCGATTAGCTCATAGCCACAACAACATGACCACGCAATCTGAGAAAGAGACAATGGATATTAACAACTCTTGTCTTTTTCATAGCCCACATACACTGTCACATGCATATGTACGTATCCATCCGCTTTTTTATAATTACGGGCTAACAAAATGGCGGCTGCGTGACAATATTCATTCACCATTAGAACTAATTAGTTTTGTCCGCTCCCCGCACAAACGCGGCAGTTACCCTACGTAAGTGTGATTACAACCAACCGGCGCACGAACTGATAGGCCTATTAAATTTGCTTTCCCCATGCGCCCTATCTTCTGTTCATGGCGTACCTCCTATCAACCAGTAGTGTGGGAAAACATTCGATCTGAACTGCGGCGCGGTTATACGTCTCTTGCTGGATCGACCTGACAACTGTAGGCCTTCAGTCATGCATGGTTTTAACTATTAACAATAAATATATATTTAATCTTGAAAGTTGGATTATGACAGATATTCGGCATTAGATTAGCCTACCCTGTAATGCTATACGTTTTAAATTGATTTACGGTCCTAACATTATACCAACGAACCCGGTACAGTAGCCACAATACGCCTTTTTAGCATTAAAAATTCACAGCTTAATTGCTTGTGTATGGGTGTTTACACCTATGTATTGTAAGCACTGATTCAGTCTCGTACCCAGACCTACATTATTCTATTATACTGCAAGAGATAAACCACCATGACATCACTAACTGTAAACTACATGTAGCTTGCGCAATGAACTCGCTGCACACCACAATGCCACAACACAGAAGATCAAACGGCTTGAAGGTGTTCTGATCCATTGGAGAAACACGGAGTAATGACATGCACAAACACACATTTGCTAACAAAGACACCCTACATGTAAATTCAGCTACAAAAAGGAAGCTAACGTACAATATATTTCTCTAAATTTACAAACATGCTTTTTTTGTTTTATCTAAAATCCTCTTCATAGCAGCCTCCCCTCAATCGTTAGTTGCGGACCTCCCCTTTGTGACAGCGGCTTGAAGTTCAGCACGTAGCATGTCTCCCGTCTTGTCACCTGCCTTGGGCTTAACGGGGGCAGGTTTAACCTCCTCCTTCTGGCTTCCGTTCCTCTTCACCTTGCCCCCCGTAGCAGCAGGGGGCTTGGAGGGGGGAGGAGGCTTGGCGGGAGTCACCACTGCAGCCACTGCAGCCACTGCTGCTGCTCGCTGCAGTGGGGAGATCCCCGCCGTGTGGGAGGTGATGGTGAAGGCCCCCGGGAGTTCTGCGGGGGCGGTGGTTGTCGGCGGGGTGACGGTGGGTGGTGGTTTGGGTTTGGTGGGCGGGGCCTTGGCTGGAGTGGTGGGCAGGCCAGACTTGTTCCCCCCCGAAAAGGTACGCGCAGACAAATCCTCAGGTGTCCCTGCTGTTTTGTTCCCAGCACCAGATGACGCGGATGAAGATCGTAACAGGTCTTCGGGCAACTCAGAAATACTCAGTTTGTGCCCGTCAGAGGAGCGTTGCCTGCTGTGCCCCAGCTGTGACTCCAGCTTCAACTCTGCTTTGGCCTCCTCCCCGCTGAACTGTGCCTTCAGCTTGCTCACGTTCCCCTTAACCCCTTGGTTGCCAGGTGGGGGTTTCTCTGTGGGCAGGGCCTTGTCTATAGACGTGGCCTTGTCGATGGGTGTGGCCTTCTCCTCCCTCTTACCCTCCTCAGAAGCCTCCTGGTGCAGAAGGTCTTCCCTCGCAGGCTGTTCAGCCGGCCTGTCCACCACAGCAACAGAGGTTTTGTCCAGTGGTTCAGCTTCAGTGTCGGCTACCTCAAGTCGCTTGTCAGGCACAGCAGCGCCCTTGTGAACCGGAGTGGCAGGCTTCTCAACCGGTTTGTCGACTGGTCCCGCAGGTTTGTCAATTGGTCCAACTGGTTTATCGACTGGTCCAACTGGTTTATCGACTGGTCCAGCTGGTTTATCAACAGGCTCTGCTGGCTTCTCAACAGGCTCAGGTGGGTGCAGGTCAGCTCCGGGGGTCTCCCCCTCTATCCTCGCACCGCTGGAGGGGGTGGAGCTCCGTTCCTCCACTATGGGCACCTCCCCCGGCACCTCACTAACCCTCTCCCCCAGCTCGATGCACTCCTCCTTGTGCATGCTAGACTTGCGCTGGGGAGGCAGGGGGATGGCCAGGGGCCTCGTGCCATCGGCCGGCTGCAGCTCCGCTATCTCCACGTAGGACACGGGGATGAAGCCACGCCTCCCCTCGTGGAAGCCGTCCCACCAGTTGCTGTCAGGGGTCTTCTCTATCACCTGCAGCTGGTCCCCCTTCTTGAAGGACAGCTCCTTGTCGCTACGGGCAGCATAGTCATACAACGCTGTGCATTCTATCTTTAGCACATCATCTGTAGGGAGGAGGGAGGGGGGGAGGAGGGAGGGGAGGAGGGAGGGAGGGAAGGAGGGAGGGGAGGAGGGAGGGAGGGGAGGAGGAGGGGAGGAGGGAGGGGAGGAGGGAGGGAGGGGAGGAGGAGGGGGAGGAGGGAAGGAGGGGAGGAGGAGGGAGGGGAGGAGGAGGGAGGGGAGGAGGAGGGAGGGAAGGAGGGAGGGAGGGGAGGAGGAGGGAGGGGAGGAGGAGGGAGGGGAGGAGGAGGGAGGGGAGGAGGAGGGAGGGGAGGAGGAGGGAGGGGAGGAGGAGGGAGGGGAGGAGGAGGGAGGGGAGGAGGAGGGAGGGGAGGAGGAGGGAGGGGAGGAGGAGGGAGGGGAGGAGGAGGGAGGGGAGGAGGAGGGAGGGGAGGAGGAGGGAGGGGAGGAGGAGGGAGGGGAGGAGGAGGGAGGGGAGGAGGAGGGAGGGGAGGAGGAGGGAGGGGAGGAGGGACAATGGATATGGCGAGAAGATACAAATCCTTACTCTGCCCAAAGTCACACCCACATGTATTACAAGTTCCATCACAATGCACTCCCAGTGAAGTCAGGTGCCCAAGCCCTACAATACCACACCACATGCATTACAGAACCCATCTGCCCCACCCACCCCGACCTTCTAAGTCTTCTTCTGCATCGGACTCGCTATCTTCCGTTCCCTCGTCTCCCAACTCCTTTGCGACCCCCTCCTCCCCCTCCTCCTCCTCCACCTTCACCATGCCCTCGATGGACCTCAAGGTCTCCTCTATGGACTTGAACTCCTGTGTGATGGACACAGTGGACGTCTGTGTGGTCAGCCCACAGCTAGCTGCTGCTGGCTTCTCCACGTCAGGCTCAGGGGTGTGCACGCTTGCTTCGGGCTGCGGAGCCACGTCAACGCTAACGGTGGTGGGCGTGGCTACGGGTGGGTGTGACTGCTCATCCTCTCGCGAATGATCAGCTTCCACGGCAACATTGATATCGGCTACGTCCACCGAACCAGCAGATACGGACGGCTGAGGGAGATAGCACACCTCTTCCCTGTGGACCTCCAGCTGTGACCAATGATGTCATAACATTAATTAAACTACACGTGGCATGGGGACCAGCTTCACTCACCGCATCCAAGGTGTTGGTGGGCAGTATGGCTGTTGGGGAGAGAGGACCGCGTTCCTCCTCCCCATCCAGCTTCTCCTCCTCGCCTCCAAATATCTTCCTGTGG
>OX442415.1:1491225-1493725 GCA_949361645.1 Spongilla lacustris
GAGGACCGCGTTCCTCCTCCCCATCCAGCTTCTCCTCCTCGCCTCCAAATATCTTCCTGTGGAGGGTGATGCACAGCTGGATGAGCAGGTTTACGGCTGGGACGTCGTTGTGCAGTGAGCGGGGGTCCATGGTGCTGGGAGCCCGGGTGAGTGTGGGCCCAAACACCAGGGCCAAGTTAGCAGACCCCATCTTGTTGTCCCTGGCTTCAAGAGACACCCTGTGGGGTGGGGGTGGAAAGGGGGAGGGGGTGGGGAGGAGGAGGGGATAGGAATGGTAGGGTATGTTGCTTACTGCTCAGACCACACCCACCTATAGAGGAATCTGAAGAGATAAGACATGACGTTCACTATGGGGTGGGGGAGTGTGTTGATTGTGGCCTGCAGGGCACTCAGTCGTTGTGTGGGGTCTTCTTTCCCTGAGGAGGAGGAGGAGGAGGAGGAGGAGGGGGGGTTGTGTACACCATGTAGGTGGAGGGACTCCCTCTCCCTCTCTCCCTCCTCCATTCTCAACCTCCCTCCCCTTTCTCTACCAGTCCCCCCCCCCTCTCTCATCCCCATGGTAACCACTCACTAGCACACTGGATGAACTCCTGGTACTTCTCTGTGGGGAACAGAGGTGTGGGCAGCTCCCTGAAGTAAGCCTTTAGCACACTGGCCACTGCTGTGTGGTCTATCTTCACCTTGGAGGTAGCCAGTGGGTCCCTCCCTGTGCAGGTGGGGGGGGGGGGGGGGGGTGGTGCAGCCAGTAATGGGGAGGAGGGTGAGGGAGATGGAGAGGGGAGGAAGGAAGGGTGAGGGAGTGACAGGAGGGAGGGGAAATAGGGAGAGGGAGAGGAAGAGGGGGATGGAGGAGGGGAGGGGGAAAGGGAGGAGGGGAGGGGGAAAGGGAGGAGGGAGGGGGAGAGGGAGGGGGAGGGGGAAGGGAGAGAGAGGGAAAGAGGAGAGGGAGGAGGGGATCACAAGCTTACCTTCTTCAAACCCTTTCCTCAGCTCATCAATGAGGGCAGATGGCCCAGGTACTCTGAACAAACCTTCTACACTTAACCCTTTGAGGACAGAGTGTGCATGGATCATAACGCAAAGGTGAGGGCCATTGACACACCATCCTTTTCAATGGCTTTCACACAGCTCTCCACAATGAGAGGGATGGATGCCCCTGTTGCCTGCGAACCAAAGGGTTAAAATTCAATGCAATGAGGTGCAACACTTAAAAGCCACACCCACCGCAATGTAATGCAAGATATCGCCACCAAACAGTTTGGGTACCTCCCCCGGGATGGTACGGCCATGACTATCTGTCTGCACTGGTATAGGTTTGCTGAGTATGCAGACATATAGACATGCTCATATATGGAAGATTTTCAGTTAACATGAATGAAACCACAACTCACACTTTCTGTTCAGCTGTTTAGGAAAAAAAAAAACACAAACCATTCAAAGTCATGAATACAAACTATTTCACACCCTCACTCTACAGGTACACATGCACAGTCAGACGAAAAGCAATTTTTATAGACTGAACCACTTCCTCCACTCCAGCTGCTCCCCCCAGTCCAACTATCCTCCTCCCCAGTCTACCTACCTATCTCCTCCCCAGTCCACCTCCTCAAAGTTCGCCTCTTCTCTCCAATCCACTTCTCCTCCCCAGTCCCCTTCTCCTCCTCCCCAGGCTACCTAACTCATCCCCAGGCCACCCAACTCCTCCCCAGTCCATTTCTCCTCCCCAGGCCACCCCTCTCCTCCCCAGTCCTCACCCAGGGCAGCCTCCAGGAGGTCCAGCTGTGTATTGATCATCTCCAGCTGGTCGCTCCTCTGAAGGTTCCTCTGAACCACGCCCAATGTGAACTGCAGTGTGTCCTTCTTCCCCTTCTGGGACAGCTGTAGGGCCTGGGCACCAGGGGACAGTCCCTTCTCCAATGGGGCACCCCGGGACTGGCTGCTATCCAGGGGGAGGGTGTCTCCATTCTCCTCCACCAGACGTATGGCATCCTCCACAGTGACCACCTTGTACTTCATGAGGTTGAGCTGCTTCATGTGTCTGATGGTCTTCTCATCCTTCAGTGATAAGCAGGCTATCTCACCACCTCCCTCCCTGCATTTCATCCCCACCCCCTCCCCCCATACCTCCTCCCCGTACCTCCTCCCCATACCCCTCTCCCTCCTCCCCATACCCCTCCCTCCTCCCCATACCCCTCCCTCCTCCTCATACCTCCTCCCCGTACCCCTCCCTCCTCCCCATACCTCCTCCCTCCTCCCCATACCTCCTCCCTCCTCCCCATACCTCCTCCCTCCTCCCCATACCTCCTCCCTCCTCCCCATACCTCCTCCCTCCTCCCCATACCTCCTCCCTCCTCCCCATACCTCCTCCCTCCTCCCCATACCTCCTCCTTCTGGGCCTCCAGTGTGGTCTTCTCCAAAGTCAAGGCCTCCACTGCCTTGTTGCTGCGAGAGTAAACATCTTCTGTGTTCACTTTGTAAACAGTCACCTGTGAACATCAAC
>OX442415.1:1496225-1695929 GCA_949361645.1 Spongilla lacustris
ATCAGTGATGGGAAATCCCTCAAAACAAGTAGGTCATCCATCGCATATAGTAACAAGATCGAGGACACCTACCTCTGAACTGCGCCTCCAAGTCCAGCTTCCTCGTCATTGTTGACTTATCATAAGCGCTAGACCCTTGTGCTAGAAAAAACAGGGGCCTATCACAAATAATAACACACCGAAAGTGTCACGTGACACGGTACCGTGACGAATGCATACTATAAATTATGTATACACACATTATATAAATCAAATCAATCATAAACACGCTCGGATCTACAGGTCGTGTAAAGAGTCTTCGCACAGTTTTAATTCCTGCAGCTTTGCAGCGAAGCACTCAAAGAGATCTTTGCCGAGAAGTTCCTTCATAGCCCCCTGGAGCGAGATAAGAGGTAAATACTTCTTGATGCCAATGGATGATGGGTACCTCCTCCGCTCACCTCTGCTTCCTCAGGATCAACACTGTCCAATAGCCCGTACGCCCTAGCCATGAGGTCGGAGCCTAGACCATGCAGACACTCCCTGGGACATTACGCGCGCGCGCACACACACACACACACACACACACACACACACACACACACACACACACACACACACAAAAAAACACGCCCACCCATGCGGCATACAAAACACGCCCACGCACACGCTCAATATGAGGCACGTGATAACAGCATTGGGAGGTCCACTTACTGGCGTAGGGCCACCACCCTATCCCCAAGCCTTCCGGTGGTCCTGCCTACACCCCCGCCCACTCCGTTGGCAAAGGCCACCTTAGGGGGCGGGGCATCCATCGCGGGCTCCGCCTGGGCCTCTGGTAGGTGCAGAGTGGTGTCCAACAGGGTGCAGAACTCGTCCACCTCGTTCCCATCATCTGGCGCTGACGGTGTCGTGGGTGTGGCTTCGTCATCACGTGCCAATGGTGTTGGAGGCGTGGCACTACTGGGGACCAGCGGGACACGCTCAACCTGCTGGTCGCTGGGTACCACATGATCAGGGCCACAGCTGTCTGCATCTGGCTGGACCCTTGATGGCTGCTCCACCTCTGGCCCATCGGTGCCATCACTAGCAGAGACCTCACTGGATTGCTGGCCGCTCCCTCCTCCTGCCACGCCCCCTCTAGGCCTCAACACGATCCTCGCCCTCGCCCCCCCGCCCCCCACTGCCCCCTGCTTGCTTATCCTCCTCCTCTGCCTGGCCGAGGAGATCTCTGACTGAGGTGTCACCATGACGACAGGATCAGGTGGGTGGGGCAGTGAAGGCTTGTTTGAGCAAGAGGAAAATCTTGATATAATATTTTCCCACATGAGCAGGTGTGAGCATGGAGCTTACCTTGTGTCTAGAGACATCCTTAGGTCCCTCAGAGGCATCCTTAGCTCCCTCAGAGGCCTCACCAACAGAGGAGTGCCTGTGGCTCTTGCCATGGGGGCTGAAGGAGGGGCTACTTCTGCTGGAACTTAAAAAAAAAAAAAACCAGAAGCCACACACCACTGGAGTGGTAGCCACAGCACAGGTGGGCAGGAGGCACTCACTTGATGCTGCAGTCACTGGAGCTTCTCTTTGCCTCACTCAGCCGGGAGCCTTCTTGTACGGAGAGGCCAGGCCTTGGCAGACCTGGGGGTTGGTGTCCTGAGGGCCTTCGTGGTCCAACAGGGGGATCCCCACTTGGTCTTCGTGGTACTGAGGGGGGATCCCCACTAGGTCTTGATAGTCCAGAGGGGGGATCCCCACTAGGTCTTGGTAGTCCAGAGGGGGGATCCCCATTAGGTCTTGGTAGTCCAGAGGGGGGATCCCCACTAGACCTTCTCACCCCCTCTCGACCCTTCTTTAGGTCAGACTCAGCCTTTCTAAGTTATGAAGAAGAAATGTGGTTAGCAGGGTGTGTGTGTGTATGTGTGTGTGTGTGTGTGTGTGTGTGTGTGTGTGTGTGTGTGTGGCTAGGTGTGTGTGTGGCTAGTGGGGGGGGTCCCGATCATTATGTGCAGAGCTCCAGCTTCCAGCTACACCTTATCACTCACTTCTTCTGGGCCACGCCCTCCAGGAAGGTACGTATGTGCTTCCTGATTAGCTCTGTACGCAGGATCTCGTTCACACTCGGCCTGTCCTTGGCGTTGAGGGCCAACATGGTCTGCACCAGCCTCCCCAGCTCCTCACTGAAGCATGCTGGCAGGGGCGGCACCTTATATGGGCAAAGACCACACCTTCCTTCACATGCCAGAGGGGGGGGGGGGGGGGTAACAGTGAGCCCACCCCTCCCCTTCTCACCTTCCCACTCCCCCATTCTTCACTTCTGCCCTTCCTCTCCTCACTACCATCCCCTCCTCACCACCTTCCCCTCCTCACTACCTCTCCCTCCTCACCACCTTCCCCTCCTCACTACCTCTCCCTCCTCACCACCTTCCCCTCCTCACCACCTTCCCCTCCTCACCTTCCCCTGCAGGATGCGACACATGAGGGCATTGATGTTGGTTGCAGTGAAGGCATGCCTCAGAGAGGCTATCTCGTACACACAGCACCCTAGGGCCCAGATGTCTGACTTGTAGTCGTATGGCTTGTTGGCAAACAGCTCGGGGCTCATGTAGTAAGGGGTACCTATCACCGTGCTGGCCAGGTCACATGAGCCGTCCAACACCCGAGCTATCCCCAGATCACCCACCTCGGAGGGGGGAGGAGGGGGGATGTGATTTTGATGCATTTAGGAACCAGGGCAGATACAAAACATTAGTGCCTACTTTGACAATGTTGTTCTTACTAAGGAAAATGTTTTGTGTCTGTGTGGACAACAAAGGAGATTACAAGTAGCAGAGAGAGAATGGAAGCCTTACCTTGAGGTCCCGGTGCAAGATCTTGTGATTATGGAGATACTGTTGTGTACAGGTGTGTGTGTGAGAGTGTGTGTGTGTGTTTGTGTGTTTGTGTGTGTGTTTGTGTGTGTGTGTGTGCCATACGCATGTACACACTTGTGGTCACAGTTGGGAGGGGCAGAGGGGCGGGGATCACACCTGGAGGGCCAATGTGATTTGTACAAACCACTCCACAACCTGAGCCTCTGGCAGCAGGCGACCTTTGTTGGCCTTCAGCCTGGTGCAAAGGTCGCCACCCTCGCAGTAACTCATCACGATGTGCAGAATGCCTTCAAGCAGATGTAAATTAAGTAAACAAACACTCACGCACACACACACACCACACATACATGCACAGTGACACGCATGCACACACACACACACACACACACACACACACACACACACACACACACACACACACGCACACACACACGCACCATGTTCATCCTGGAAGCTTTCCTTGTACGCCACGATGTTGGGATGACGTAGCTTCGAGAGCAGAGCCGCCTACGTACATAGTCATAGAGATAGTGCGGAGCAAGTGAAAGAATTTAGTTGTATGAACTCGGTTGGACCACACCTCCTGTTCTGCTGCGCTTCGTTCCTTCACACTGGCTGCTGTCAGCTTCATGTTCTTCATCACGTACTGCAGAACACGTATCAGGTGAAATATAACGCCCCGAGAGAAGCACTCGCTACCTGCTTTTTCTCTTTGCAATGTGTGACTAAGAAAACTTCTCCGTAGCTGCCCTTCCCGACAGCTCTTACAACTGAATAGGCTGCCATGCGAGAGTCTCGAGACATTTTTTTTTATTTTTAAATATTTTATTTGTATACAGTAGCTTTTTCCGCCATAGGCATTGCAGTTGCTACGCAACCAGCTCACGATTACGTAATTGGTAAAAGCTTCTGGCCTTGGCTGTGGTGATAAGTAGAGTCCGTTATATGACAACGCGCATGATGGCTTACGTGTTGGTATTTCATGCCAGTAAAAGACTCGGAAGACATGCGTATTCATACTGTCTTCAGGGCCGCCGGAGCCGGGGGCAGGGGCGGATACAGGATTTTGTGTTAGGGGGGGCATATAGGGATGGGAGTGGGGGCGTGCCCCTCCGAACTTGCCAGGGTGTCTGGGAAAGCGCAGTAAGCACCATCATCTCCGCCCCAAAACCCTAGCCACTGGTATTTTTTTTTTTGCACTTTTGGAAGTTATAAAACAGGTATTCACAGATAACAGTCACACTTCACAAATAGGGACAATTAGAAGCATCCTCCGAGGGTATTTTCGACTATAGCTGTCAATGATAGCATCAATATTAAGTTCAATAGCTTTGTGCACTTACAATAACATTAACGCTGTCTTCTCCCATATGGCTGCGATAGACATTTAAAAAAAATCTCAAAGAGGAATTAGCTCTTTCCACTCCACTTGATGTCACAGAGGTGAATAGCAGTAGCTTAATGCAGAGCGGAATATAACGGTCGGCCATCGGACATTTTGCCGTTCAATTTCATGCCATGGCCGATCGTTTATTATTACGGTCGGTCATTTCGGCCGATCATTACAACTAGCAACTACGCCCACTAATTACTCTGCTGATTGTCTGCAATAACCAGTGATTGTGACTATGCGGGAAAAGTTTGTTCAGTTCCTACGTGTTAATTGAATATTGATTAATTAAGACTGTATCCGTGCGGGCGAGCTCTAGCTAGTCCATATACTATTGTGTCTAATTGAACACTTGCGCTACTGAAGTAGTAGTACTTAAAGATGTGTATTCGTGTGCCAAGTGTTTGTTGTACTAGTCAGTTGCATGTAGCCAGTCCTCCATCCCCATCACACCTAGTTCATCCTGATTCAGATCCTAACTCTAATGTACAAACCATGCCTTTGCTTGCTACTGTGCAATCTGTATGTATTTCATAACACATGCAGTTTATACCTGCAATGCTTAGTCATGAATAATTAATGATGTCAGATCATGTCCGACCAAAATGCCTCTTGGTCTGACATTTTTTCAGATCACTTTAAGGGAGTTATACTCCGCTCTGTTAATGATAGTTGTAATATTTGGGAACATGGTAGAGGATGCATTTCTGTCTGCTATGGTTGTGACAAGAGAGTTTGGTTTTATAGGGGAATTATTCCACAAGGTTTTCCAAAGCGCAATCTCTTCAGTGGCGTGGTGGCCAGGGGGGGCCGGGGGGGCAAATGCCCCCCCAGCGGGGCTTAAAAATGGGGGCGCCACCGAGCACAAGGGGCGCCTTAAAACGGAAAGGTTATAACCAAATTTATTTTTCCGATACGTAAATCATAGCTATAGTCTAGGCAATTTTAAAAAAAATCGGCAATCATCACTTGTTGGAACGAGGCGCCCGGCCACCGTGCAATTTAGTACTATTGAAAATTTGACCGTATCATGTGTAATTTGAATACTCCCCCTCCGCCCCCACCGAAAAAAAAAGTCTCGTGTTTAAACGAGCGTATTTTCGTAATCATTAACGCTTCAGCATACCTGTTTCAGCATTTCAAGAAAGAACTGGTATCGCAACAGGATTTTAAAGAACAGCACTCAACTGCGTTTATGATTACGAAGATACGCTCGTTTAAGGACGAAACATTTTTTCGGTGGGGGTGGAGGGGGGAAGCTTATTCGTGCATGGTACTTTACGGTATATCTCTTTGTCAATCTTAAAGACATTAGCGCTCGATCCTCGCACGCGCGCGCATGCATAGTCTGATCGGAATACATTTTCAGTTGTAAGAATTGTTCGATGGAAGACAAAGGGAAAAGAAAGAAATCTGATCGGAGCATCGTATCGCAAATGAAAGCGAAGAAGAAAGTCTTGATGAAGAAGCTAAACGTATGCATAGGTTTGGTTATGACTTGCATGACACTTGGATGCGCGGAGGAGTTATCAAGCTAAGTTTTGCTCAAGTCTTTAATACGTTTTATAGCTTTTCGAGGAATCAGAACATGCATGTTGATCTGCATGAACATGGGTGTAAGGACAAAGAAGAGACTGAGCAAGCTGTCACTAATGGCATGTAGAGAAATAGACAGAAATTATACTGTGGTGCTATCCATTGCATTATCAATTCTCTGCAACCTCATGCATGAAATACCACGTTCTGGATGCTTTTTCTGAATTGTGCAAGCAGTATTCGATAGCAGTTGCAGTACGCAGCTTTTCGGCACTAAAGAGAGTTAAAACACGTCTCCGATCTATACCATGATGCAAGAATTAAAGGCCAGAGATTTACGTATTATCTCTAGAAAGGTTAGAAGGGCTCATGTTGACGACAGCCGGGTAGAGAAGAAACTTCTTATGTGCTTTTCTAATAAGGCCATTGTACAGCAAAGATCATCCGAATTGTCCAGACTCCAGAGCACTTGTTTAACATCGCAATCTACCGTTCAGCCAGCGCATGTATAGTTACATATACAGTACATGTATTATAATTTACTCATATACGAGCGTTAAAATGGGCTTCGGGGGGGGGGGCGCCAAAATATGCAAGTGCCCCCCCAGCCAAGAAGTAGCCACCACGCCACTGAATCTCTTGATGAAATGCTTGTGGAAAAGGCAGATCATCACTATAAAACTTGTATAGGTCGTCTGCAACGATAGCCTTTTCATCATCTGCGAAGGAATTAAACATAATGCTCGTAAACCTTGAATAGTTAGATCCGAAAATCGAAGATCTAATTGCTGAATGAGACAATCCAAATATGGAATAAAAACAGCCTATTGTTTTAGTGATCTAGCAGGAACATTGTTCCGCTGTGTTTGATCTATTACTTTCCTGAAGGCAATTGAAATTGAAATTCGCAATGTACGAACTGAACGCTGAACGAATGTACGAACTGAACGCTCAAAAGCACAATAGCCACGTGTCAGGGGTGATACTTAACAGTGCGGCGCTGATGACAAATAATTAAATTCATTACAATGGACAGGAGGCGTATCCTTATTAGTTAGGGGGGGCATAGGCCGGGTTTGCCCCCCCCCCCCTGTATCCGCCACTGGGGGCGGCTGGGGCGGCTAAGGCCGCCCCACTTTTTATTGGGTACATTAATAACTTTATTAACTACACACTTATTTAGACAGTTGGTAATTCTTTCGCCGTACACGTACCGAGGGGCCGAAATGATATTCACAATCAATTTTCACCACACATGGAATTATTGGGTGATAATTGTTACCCTATATGGCGATAATTGTAGTGAATATGTTTTCGGCCCTTGTGTACATGTCTTGCAGCACGTTGCCGCTACCCGAAGTCGGTGACAAGGCACACCAGCCTTTGAACTTTAGCTTTCCCCAGCGTGAATTTGGGAAATCGAAATCGTCAGTCGTGGAGCGCTCGTTCCAAGCTCAGTGGTTCCAAAGGTGGCCATCAGGCCATGCCCATGGCTACATAACGATGTTAATCGTGACCAAGCTTTCTGCTTTTCGTGTGTCAGGGCTTACAGGAATAATCATTTACCTTCCACATCTTCTTTAGAGAAATCCTTCAAATCTACGGGATTTAATTGCTGGAAAGAAGTTTATAATTACAAAGTTCTAAAATTTACTAATTCATTGCAGACAACTAACATAGGAGACAAGTATTTGGGTCTGGTTGTATGGGAGTTATCTAACTTTTGGTATCGATAAGCGCAATAATTATGTCATGAATATTAATGAGCCGCCCCAATTGTCGACTCCTTCCGGCGGCTCTGGTCTTGGTTTCTTGCAATGAAATGTTACTGTGTTAGATATACATTCTAGAATAGGTACTTTAATAAATTGCGCTTGCGTAGGCGGAAACTGGTGATCTAAATCTCGTCGAAAATTGTGACCGTATTTAGGATTTCTCTACGAGTGCCTAAGAAGACGCGTGCTTTGTAAAGTTGTTTGCAAGGTATTTAAGACTTTATTGCTAGAATACTAGTACAGAACAAAAGGGGTTGCCCGATACACTATTGGTATCTAAATGTAAGCTAGCATACGGCGTTATTTTGTGTGCCTCGTTGATTTCCATAGTAATCGGTCGCGATTAGCCATTCCCTAGATTCTTAAAGCACTCACTTGAGGAAGCGTTTCCCATATTTATTAGGTCCTAGCCTATATCAGGATAAAATTTCATGAGCTTTGGATGGTGCCCAAGGGTCCATTTATCGGCACAGGTGTTTATTGTTGGATTGCTTAGAGCTTGACATAATAATGGCTTAACCTGGTATTTCTGTGTTAGAGCCCTGGGAATTAAACTTATTTTTTGTATTTTCAACGCATAGACGATCTGTTTTGTTTATGTGTCTAAGAGTTTTTTGATAGTTCTATTTAATACGCACCAAATTCGTCAAGGCACGCGTTAGTTATGGAAAGTATTGTACAGCATGGACCGCCATATCATTAAAAACAGCTCAATCATAAAAATAGGATGGTGCCCACACAAAGTATTTTTCAAGACAATATTTTCATGTTAGCTATGCAGTAGCATTGAGAAATACATCTACCCATAACCAGCATATGCCCAGTTATTGAAGTAGCTTTGGATCAAATGGCAGGTTTGAAAATTACTGCTCTCCCTGAACCTTGAAGTACAAAATTCTGCATGCTACAACAGAACAAGATAAGATAAGATAATAGATATTGTAGTACTTAAAAGTGTAATATGTGTAATATAGACACAGTTGCATGGCTAACTTGAAGGTACTTTAGCTCATCTATCACCATCCATTGTTCACCAAGTATGTTTGCTGAACACAATGCACCCTTGGCCTGGCTGATTACCTTTATAGAAAAGCATCTAATGTTAAATGACGGAAACGTACGTAAGATGTAAAATTAATGGAACAATGCAGTGGTTTGTGCACAATCTCAGAACAAGCAAGAAAATATATTTTGCATCAGACAAGCTCAGAGAGTAAAGTTAGTTTGTAAACAACATGAACACAACATTTCTATATTGCAAGATCAGCAACTTAAAGATAAGATTCTAAAGGAGGAGAACAGTTCAAGGAGGAAAAGGAGGAAGATAGAAAGGAAGTTGCAATGTGTGGCAGAAAAGGAAGTGAAATAAATTTATGTATAATATTATTAAAGCGTTTTATCCAACGTGTCAGTTATTTGTAATAATAAAATAATAAAGGTAAGCATAAACAATGCACAATAAGTAACTATACTAGTAAAAAGATACAGAAAAAAAGTCTACCCCTGCATGCTGGCCCACAGAATCCATAATATAGAAGCAGCATTTCCACATTTTACTGCAACTGATAACCTTTGTAGTAAGTAAGAGTAGGCATTGCACTCTCCCGATGCCTGCCTAAGGTGATGGTCAAACTCTCTCCTGACATGATGTCTCAATGGCTATGGGCGTGATCAGTTATTAATGGTCTGTATATTGAACACCTATATATGGTATATATGTGGATCATCAAAATGTGCTATACAATGGACATATATGTGTAAATCAATCAAAGAAGTCTCAAGTTATTATTACACATTGGAAGAATGATGAATTTGGGAGAACATTATGGTATCGCTATACGGGCTATTGCCGTATTGGCAGCTAGATTATACATGTACAATGAGATACCCGGCTAAATTTAGATGTAATGTGTATTAGACCCTGTGAACCTTATAAAGAGTACCTATGTTGTATTTTATGCAATTATGGCATCATTATCTTGAATACTTTTACAGTAGCTGCATGGAGAAGTCAAGCGGTCACACCGAGTTTTTTATATCGCGGTCCATTCACATTGAGTACATTGTTACAGTAGTCACCCGCGACGCAATGTTTGAAACGTTATAACGTTTGAAATAGTAATCTGTTTTCCGTGGCAAAAGCATATTTTTGATGCATTCAATTTGCTCTTTTAGGCTAGGCATAAAAGTTCTAGTTTCATTCATTTTCAAAAATTTATTAATCTAGAAGGCGTGTCGGCTCAACCACGTAACAGCTGATTGTGTACTTGCAGAGATCATAATTATATCTATATATAATCTCTGTACAGAGCAAACACGTATACATGTAGATACCGAAAAATAATGAATCTTGACATTGCTGAACGCACCCAAGCTATTTCCGCTTGCCCAAGCTAGGTTCTAATTCTCGTCAGTTCCTCTTGCCATATATAATAATAAATGTCGCGTCGTATTCATGAATTGTGTAATTGCAAATCAGCTAACGTGGGTAACCACCTCGTCAAGACATCAATTCTATAAATGGGGTGCCTACGTTACGGCCCATGGCCACAACAAACTATATACGCCATATGTACATGTATATGCATTACCATAAGGTTCATTAATTGTAACTATCTGGCTCTAACTTTTCTGATGTATGAAAATTGATGGGGAGATTAAATAAACCGATCGCGATATAGGCATGTTTGTTGAACTGCGATAGGAAGACCTAGGCCCTAGCTTGACTTGAGCCTCTGATGCACATTATTGCAAGCGCAGATCGCAATAAGGAGAAACTCAACTTGCACCTTATAATTAGATAAATGCAATTTCTTTGCCACCAATACATTAATGGTTGATAATCTGCAGTGGGGGGGCCCCATGGCCATTTTGCAAAGCAATTGTAAACCTTATGAACAATATATGAAAGTGAAAGTGACAGCTGTTTTAAGCTGTTTCTTTTGTTGCTGTTTTCGTTTTTATTAAGGTTAAAAAAACTGACAATGGTATTACTGAATACTGTCAATGCTCACATAAGAGTCTGAGAAAGAGAGCTCAGAGCTATTGTCAACAAGTAGAGATTGGTAGCACTGGTGGTAGTGTTCGTGCTGCTTCCTGTGCACTGCCGCACTGACCATGTGCCGACCCTTCTTGGTCAGCAGCAGTACTGCCATGGCGATAAGTGTTATGAGGGCCACTCCCACAACCACGCCCCCCACAGCTCCTCCAATGACAGCACCATTGCTTCTCCCTACATCAAGAGGGGGAGGGGTGTAGGGGTGTAGGAATGGAGGGATGAAGAGATGAAGAGATGGAGGGATGGAGGAGTGGAGGGGTGGAGGGAGCACGAGGATAGCTTACCTGGACTACTGGTGGGCGTGACAAGGGTTACATTTGTAACACTGGCACCCTGAGATGGCAAGTGAGTGCCCACAGCTATGACAGAGATGTTGTACTGAACCCCAACTTGAAGTTTGGTTAGGACATAAGAGGTAGAAGTGGTTGAACCACCACTTGTACTTGGGACTCCATTAGCCACATAGTAGATATCATATCTGCTCACTGGACCACCTGAGGTTGGTGCAGTCCAAGAGACACTGACAGATGTGGGACCAGACTGCACAGCAGCGACACCAGTGGGTGGGCCAGGGGAAGCTGTATAGAGGTACGTGTCTATAGCTATAAGACACTCTTCATAGGCAGTACTTACCTGGTACATTGAGGGATGAGGTAGTGGATCTTGGATTGAGAGTAAACCCTGTAGCTCCACACACTGGTGAGCAGGTAGTGGTGACATTGCATGTGTACATCCCAGGTGATCTCCCAGTCACAGTCAGGGTGTTGTTGTAAGTAGATGTTGGTCTGTCTGTCACTATCTGACAGGAATCATAGTTACCACTAGTGTTGACTGGACTTCCATTAAAGGTCCACTGCACAGTTGTAGTAGGAGAACTAGTGCTGGTGCAGGTCAACTGGAACACTGGTGGATCAACATTTGTAGGTGTCAACAGCTGAAACTGGACACCTCCTGTGATGTTAGGACCATCTGTGGGAGAGTCAACACTTCCATAACTGACACATGTGATGTACCTTCCCCCAACTTACAAGTGGCTGCTACAGAGAGAGCATAGCTAGTAGCGGCTTCTGTAGATAGGTTTACTGATGCTGCTAGTTTGAGATCACTGTACATTCCAACACAGAGTGTGATGGAGGTATTGGTACAACATTGAACACCATGTGGGAAGACAGAAGGACTTCCACGGTACAGCTCTACTCCTGCTGACCCATTTAGTTGACCATAATCTCCAGTATTGTTGACTGCTGGGTACAGGAATCCATTTGGTTCATACCACTGTCCTCTTGCTATCCCCTGGCACACGAGAGGGTACAGCCCATAAGTCCCTAGTGCTATGTTTGCTCTCTGTAGAACTACTGAGAGGGTCACCAGACTATTGTTGGTAACCATCATACCATTCCATGTGATCTCAGCATATGCAATTTGACCTATGCGTGGGCGTGTGTGTTATAAGTTACGCTTTCTCTCAGATCGATTGAACAGCACACTTGATACTTAACGAGAAGAAGCATTACACTCGATCGACATATGATTTATACAAGTGTATACTCGCGTAGCCACGCGTATCAGGTGCACTTTATGTGGTCACACAACAAAATGAAAATCCGTCAATTACCGTGTGCGCCGAGGAGGACGGAGGCCAGAAATAGTGTTCGCTGTGCCATCTGTAGATGTCACACGTCATGAAGTTGAAGTAGAATACGAACAGACACGATCGGCATCTAATACTGAACGCAATAAAAATAGTGACGTAAGGGGCCGTCTCCAAAGAATCGTTTCGACAACCCCGCCCAAATATGAAATTAAAACTATCAACAATAGAATAATATAGGCATGCACATGTACATACGTATTACAATTTACAAGTGCTACAGAGAGATCTAGAATCGAGATTGTATAGTTCGTTGGATTCATCTTAGTTAGATTGACGAGTAGTAGACTTGTAGCACTACTGATGGTTCTTTATATACTGGCGCGAGTTTCGATCTATATATAGAACAGCTGCAATTGCAAATGTGATAACATGACTCGATATCCATCATGCGATTACAACGGCTGGATTTCAGTTGTCATAGAAGGTCATGTATGGGGAGAAAAAAAAGGAATGAAACACTGCATGAAGATATATTCATGCAATATATAACTTTGTTTAGCTGCGCATGAAATAAATACAAGCTGTATGAATCAATGGGTATAGACACTAGGGTCAAATATCGGTAAGGTTTTGAGCTTATCGATAATTATCAGTAAGTAAATACCTCTTGTCAATTAATTACTAAAATTTCTCTTCGCTATCGATAATAAACGTACAGATAAGCTTTCTTACTGAATGATAATGATTACCGCTAAGCATTTTTTTCCCCATTTTATTTACATGCTTTTTGTAATAATGGAACAAATTCACATAATACTCACTGGCAATGAATTTTTATATTACTTGATGGAGGTGATCCTTTTCCTGTATTTCTGTGCTTGTAATTATTTTTTTTCTTGACCTTGTGAGAGCTAACATCAGCTGCATGTGTCAAATTCCTCCCATAAAGCTACAAATGAGGTGCGGAGGGGTTGCCTTCAGGGTTTACAATGCAGCTAAGGCTGCCTGCTGTTTAAATAACAGTTTCCAAAACTCAGCATCACCATTGGGTGCTCCCAGGATTTCTACATTATAAGGTGATTTACAATTTACACAGCGAAATGAGGCCCTTGAGCCTAGCTGGATTATAGTTAGGGGACAGTAAAGAAGATTCACCTGCCATTGATACTTCATCCAAACACAAAGCATTGTGCAATAATTCAGCACATACCTCATCAGTGTGAGTGGTCACCATATACGCATCCTTTGGAGAGCTTGAGCAATCATGAAGGGTCGGGCACCTTGCAGTACTGGAATAATGTGATCCGGATAAAGTACAATTATAATAACAATACAGATATACATAACAAGAAGAAATATATAGCGCTGCTGTAATGAATGGGTTTGCGCCAAGACACCAGGCAAACTTCATTTTAAGAGAACTATATATGCTGCATTGAACAAAAATTGAATGAGCTAGGTATCTATCCACACTATACCTTACTATAATTGCTATCGTAGTTCCAGGCTTCATCTGTTTCAGTTCAAAATCCATCACTAAGTCACCTATATCTATTTCAATGTGGATGGTTAGCATTTATTGATCATCAGGTTGTAAACAAAATCTGCTAACTCCCCCTTTATTTAGCGTTATACCAATCCCCTTTATTGCAAGTTACTGTATCAATATAAATGAGTAAGGAATAGATATACAATTGACACCAATCTGAAGTTACACATCTTGATGCTAAGAATATCCTTTAAAAAGCACTTCTGTTATAAACGCATTTTTAAAAAGTTGTAGCGTAAATGCGATAAGTTGATGACATAACATAATACAATTGACGTTGGGTGTGGTGGTAATGGAGAAACTCACAAAGCAAGCGTAAGTGCATTAGGTAAAGTACATAAGCGTGCAAATGTACGTACATCGGGCCGTGAGCGTAAAACATTGCTGTTCTTCAGAGGCGGCCCCAGCATTCATAGAGGGAAGGGGCCAAGTAATGCAAACGAGGGGGCGCCCTAAATGGCACGAGTTTGACTCGATCTGAATTGCTGCTTTAATCCTTGCTAGCGAGCACTAGAAGCTAAATTGTGTTACCAACTATAGCCACATGCTGTAATCTCTTCGCATCGTTGTAGTAAGTTATAGATTAGTTTATAGCAGGGGGCGGGGAGGGCTCCAACCGCCTCTGGTCTACGTGTAGGTGGGCCAAGTGTCACAAACGCAATCATTTATTTGGGGCACTCATATAAAATGGTTCACTAATATAAGCTGTTGCAATTGCAACTGAGACTCAATCATTTCGCTTCGATCTCTGCTTAGTTACATGTAGTATATGCAAACTTCATATGACATGAATCAGTCATGATTGACGTAATCATTACTGTCATTGTATATCTGTATATACAGAGTACATGTATGCATATTGTCACCTCATGCATGCAACGTAATAACAACGCAGAGCCTCGATCGATCGAAAGGTTGTTCATGACACTGGGTCGAGAGGCCATATCACATGCATGCAGGGATCCTAGCTGATAGGTTATTTATGATCAGCCATGCTGGAACAGCTGTAAATTGTTGGAGTAGTCTCGCAGAGCCCCACCCTGGTTCCAGATGAGAGGGTGTGGCTCAGCGAGAGGCACGAGGGAACCACCGCAAGCGCAAATGGGATTTCATCGTAAGGGGTGTGTTATAACAAATTGGGGTGTGATTGAACAGATCTATTTAGCTAGTTGGCGTGGCCCGATCTTAATAGCGTGGCGTGCGACGACGCAGTAAGGTCGGGACACGTTAGAATTCCCGGACAATGCCGTCAATAGGTGAGGACTACGGTACGAAATCTGGACTGTCCGGGACGGTTGGTAACTATATTCAGTTGTACAATTTTTCAAATCTGGTTTTAGTAAGAGCATTCCAATGGTACATGTATCTTATCAATGATATGACCATTGTCCTTGCAATTTTGTAGCACAAAGCGGTACTTTTGAATGTATAGAATTGAAATGTCAGCGCGAAGAAATTCTGTGCATGACTCAATTCGTCTAACTGTATGTAAAGATCATTTTTAGAAGGCATGTTGTGCAGACTACCAAGCAAAACAATGCACAGATGCTAATAGTAGGGAAGTATATCATATATCCCGTTTTGCGCCGGACAATATCTCAGAATACACAAAATTTCACCAATCAATCTACAGGTAAAATATCACCAAATGCAAATGCAAAAACTACCTCAGTTGAAAGTTTATCACTAATATAAAAAAAGAACTCCATGCAATCCAACACAAACAATCGATCGACGCAAACCATGCAATGCTGTCCCACTTTCAAAAATTGTGCATCATTTATAACGATGATTTGTAGACCCACTTTTTTATGGTAGTGATGTGCTTTGTGCAAGTACCTATATATACCACTGGCAAAATATAACTAGGCTGACCCCCGTGAAAAGCCATGGGCTCAACATCGATATCACTACTCAGCCTAAGGCTATATATTTAAACATTCCAGCGCAATGCAACGTTTTTTCGTAACTGTACATGTATGTGGTAACGTAAAATGCACATGACACCTATACGTTGCCATAGGTTGCTATGTACGCGTTGCTATGTACAGGCAGGCGGTTTTTACTATTGGTTGCTTATACATCATATCCACAAGTGTAGGTGCTAGGCCGAGTATAATTATATAGTTTATGCGGATGTAGCAAATTATAGTAGCATAGATTATATCACAGGAAGGGCTAACTGAAATATTATGTACATGTATTTTAAGTACCCTACTTAGCTCTAAAATTCATAGGATATCTAATGGTAGAATGATTATAGTTAATCCAATAATACTGCATGAGTACTAAATTAGCAAATTCTTTCTTTCAAAATATCCACTTAGACCCGTGAATCATCAATGGATATGCATGGGCAACCACTTGCACTATTTTTCAAGGAAGCAGAGATTTCAAACAGATGTCCCTAAAGAATTTGCAATCATTCTTACTCAGTTAAATGTAGAGTCCTGCTGAATAGAATGGTATGTCAATGATATGCCTGCACGTTTCATGAATGTAATTAAGTATTCCTCCACATCACTCTAGAACTTTCTCATGTCTCAAGCTTTGTACCAACTAATTGTTCTGTTCTGCTACACACCATTGCCTTACTCATGTTGTCATGTGGACATATTTGAGGGTGTAGCACACATAGTTCAATTCACCATAACACATCTACAACACATTCAAATTAACAGTGTCTCTGAAGGCAGTGCACATTGCTCCTTTCCTCCTTGGATTATACGTGTCTCTTTCTATGCCATGCACTGTTCTGATTAAACCCTCTTATAAAACTACTGAGTTACGGCTTGCTCATGATTCTTTAGATTTGAGTCAGTTTGCAAGCCATTGAGTTGTAGTTCTATGACCAAGACTTTTTTCTTCCACAAACGATTCACATGTATGTACTCAAGTTGGTATCTTGGTGAAAGAAATGCAGATTCTGCTACAGGGGCTCTTGTTTCCAGTGAGCAAAGCACATTTTTTTGTGGATAAAGATATTGACAAAGGTGCGTTTGCATTGGCATTATGGTACGGATCCAACTAATGAACTACATACCGTATTTGTTAATGAATTATTGCTGTGATAGCTCTCAGCATGAAGGTACCAATTTTGAGGGTTCTAGCAATGCTGTCAAGATTTTGGAAATCAAGTGCACAAAGGGAATGTATATGGTTACTGGCCAGGTAATGTGGACCATCATGGGCTTCTAGCCTTTATCTACACGTGTGTTTTAAGCAAACTCCATACAGAATGAATTACATGAAGATATTGTACAGGCAGTTCAGGCATTTGCAGCAAAACATATTCCTCCTCTTTTGCCTGCATTTGATAAAGCTTTTGGGACTCAAACAAGTATCAAAAGTTCACTTCTTCCTCCTGCAAACAGCCAAGCTGAGAAAGCTCTTCAGGCAAGTGATGGGTAATAATGATATTTCTTTTGTACAAGTAATGAATTGTCATTTATTCTAAATGCTTGAATCTCATTGGTGAGTCATGTATATATTGTGTGACCTATATATGTAAGTATAAAATTCTGGGTTGTATGTGTAGTTCTATGATGTGACTTGGAGCTTTCACATAATGCCATCACCTTTAGCTCAGTTATGGTATTATATTAGTACTCGGTTTATATGCACTTTCTTCTAATTCGGATTGTCTTTATTACATCCAGCCATATACTGCTGCATTGCCTAATGTCAATGAGCTGGAAATGGAACCTGAAGGTATTACATCATGTAACATGCAATGACCATAATTATAAACATGGCAGATGCAGTTTGGCCCTCACAGCACCCCAATCATAATGAGAACAACACACCACCACGACTACCCTTTGTACTACATCTGTCAC
Organism: Spongilla lacustris; assembly: GCA_949361645.1. Lineage (NCBI taxonomy): Eukaryota > Metazoa > Porifera > Demospongiae > Spongillida > Spongillidae > Spongilla > Spongilla lacustris. The sequence goes on from OX442415.1 coordinate 1,513,813, forward strand.
ATTGGCACTATTACAGAACCTACAACCGCTGCCACCCAAAAAACGTCTGCCATGCATGCTGCTATGTGAGAGGAGAAGTATGCACCATGTGATAAAGGACCTCTTCTTGCTTTGTTCATTACTATACTATGGATAATTGCAGCTCCATTTCTCATCATTGGATCCCCTATTATCCTGATCATAGCTCTTGTTGCTTGTTGCTGGTATTTGTGTTTGATCAAACGATGGAACCTGATACGAAGTCATTGATAATATTATATTATGTTGTTATACATGTATGTATTGATTCATGTTGAACATTATGATATATTAATTGTACGTATTGATGCATGTTTCTTGAGAAGTGTAACATTGCGGATTAAAAAAAACATAATGATATTAAGTTCAAATAATAATAGATTGTACTATTCTGATTAAACATGTACTGGTATTTGCAATAGTTATCGTGGTAAGAAATAATTCCAAATGATTGTTTCTGAGAGCAGTAAATTGGCATTAAATTTGGCTATGTAAGTATGTGTCAATGTGTATCTAATTGTACATGAAGAAAAAAACTTAATATCTATAATCATCAGCCAGATGTGATTTGTCCCCATGTCAGTGGAAAGACAGCAGCCTTTGATAGCCGAGTGCTATTTTCCATCGAAGAGAATCTCGATAAGACCTTTTAATCCCGCTGTTATTACATTTGACAAACCTAAAATTCTACTAAACTATAACAATAAATGCCGCTATTTATTTTTTGGGGTTTGGATTACATATGCTATGATAATAACAGTTGTTTATTTTAATACACACAGTTCTATTTACCAGTACATATATATATATATATATATATATATATATATATATATATATATATATATATATATATATATATATATAATTATATATATATACTTTTTATATATATGTATACTGCATAGATTATAATATACACGAATGTGAAACCTATTCCAAGAAACCATCCCCTGGATCATCCTTACAGCCTGCACACCTTGATAGTAGAGCCCTAGCATTTGCCCTCACCAGAGTTATGCTACAGTCGAGTGATAGCCTGAGATTTGGAACAATGCAGCTGACTAGCTAAACGTGATCCAAGTAGAGATAGTATGCCTGGCTTCCGATCCCCAACACCCATAAAGTTCTACAGCCAGGGGGACACAGACCCAACCCAGCTCATTGCACTTAGGGTCATTTGCAATGTGTTTTCTCTGTTCTGCTGCATAAGCTGCAGACCCAGCTGTTACATTTGCTTTGGAAATTATTTCAGCATTGAGCGGTGATGTGACAGTAAGGTCAAGTGCAACTGGCTTGCCTAATGACCAATTAGGAATCAGAACATCAGCTGGCCGTGTCCTGCCCTTCTCCAATCCCCATCCACTTCCCATCTCTACTTGACAGCCAACAAGTGCCAAGTGACAATACTCCACTAAAACATCCCTTAATCTGTTGTGGCGTGTAACCTCATCACCACCATGTTTCCATGTCAAGGAGTAAGGTGGTCCAGTGAATGGTTAGGGCAATACATGCACCAATACCTAACCACCACTTCAAAGCAATTTGAAATTCATTGGGCTCAAGGTGGGACTGTGATCCAGGTGAGGGTACTACAGATAACCAATTCAAGCTGAAGCCATGGGGTGATGATAGAGAGTGTAGATGAGCTTTATCAGGCATGTAGGCAGAGTTATACAGTTCCGTGAACTAATGGTCTTTGAGCTTGGAAGACAGAAAGCAATTTTATAATTAAAATTTCCAACACAAGAGTTAGATTAAGCACCTACATGTACTATACTAGTTTTCCTGCATGCACCTCCTCCAGTGGGACTAGTATATTTACAGTGAATCCACACTACAGTAGTTTGTTATGGGGTGAAAAAGAAGGTGGGTGGTGGGTGTGGGGGAGTGAGTGAATTGGCATAGAATAATATACTTCACTGCAAATTCCTGTTCTAGGAGATTAGCTGTCAGTGATGCATTAGGAAGTCATCCGAATAATGGAATTCTTTGTCTGTACATGTCATTGTGTACTGCCAGGTTGACAGATTACACAAAGCATGACATTTATTTGCATGGATTGTATATGATTCGTGTGCAGAGGCAAATAGTATGCGCGCAGTTGACATTCAACTGAAGAGTTAATTAATTCCTTGGTGCTGTGGTTATTCTAAACAAACTGACTCTCCACGTGCACGAATCGGATGTGCAAGACGGCCTAAAGTTCAAATCTGGGTGTATTATGAGGAAGGAGGACTCCCTTGATGTATGAAGTGCTGAAGATGTCCTTTGGTCATACCTTATGTCCACTTCTGAAAAAAAAAAAAACTTTTGAAACACTATATGAGCAGCTCAGTATACATGCACACAATCCGGTTATTCATCCTGGCACAGTCATATACTGTCATAACAATCCGTGTGATGTACATGTACATGTAGCATACTATTAGGCATGTTGAGCATGTGTGGGTTTTGCAGCTGCTGCAAACCACTACTCTTAATAATAGGCGGATCCTGGGGGGTAGGGGGGGGGAGGGGGAGAGGGGGGGGAGGGGGAGAGGGGGGAGGGGGGGGAGGGGGGGGAGGGTTGCCTAGGGTGCCCGGACAGAGGCGGGCACCCCCCTCCGAGGTCCAGTCCATAGTTAATTTATTAATTTTAATTACTTTATCCAGCGTGGCATGGCGCGTGTTATGAAACGCCAAAGTATATAATTATGCGCTTTTAAGTTGCTTCAGCCAATTGTCGGCAAAGCGAAGAGCAGAAATCGGGATCGATGACGAAGCTAACTTCTGGTGATAGACATGAAATTTCAGTACTTTTAAAATTATCGACTAGCAGTGTCTGCATTAGATATTTAGTCGTGGTGGCTCATCTATGCATTCGAACTTCCACAGTGCGTATGCGTGGTAAGTCATATTTTTTATGCGGATTTAAAATATGCAACAACGCGGAACTGAAACAACAGGCAACATGTTATGAGGAACTAGCTGACTGAAACAACAGGCAACATGTTATGAGGAACTAGCTGACTGAAACAACAGGCAACATGTCAAGCATGCTAGCAGGACGGAAACTACGACAATATGCATGTCGTGTGGAAACAACGTAACGTGCAACAACGTAGAACTTAAACATCAGGCAATTACGGTGTCGGAGGAATGGCTGTCCCCCTGGAAAAAGTGTCCCCCCCCCGGACATTCGTTCCTGGGTACAAATGTCCCCCCGGACACTCCTATACCTAGGAAAAAATGTCCCCCCCCCCCCCCTGGAAAAAGTGTCCCCTCCCCTCAATAACTTGTAATTTATAGAAACATTCCTAGAACTTTTTAATTAAGTCCTTGTGTTTAGGCCAAAGCTTTGAGGCTAATTTTCTATATGTTAGACGCGTGTGAAATTAATCAACTGCAGGCGGGAAAAGTTTCAGCTATCATTGATCAAACAATACTTATTAATGCAGAACAAGATAATTGGGACAACTACGCCTGCATGGATGGTGCACTCTTTGCATATCGAACTGCGATCCTCTAACTGGACTAATGCCATTTGATCATGAAGTGACGGAAGGCCGATATTGGGTAAGCATAAATTGCATAATGCATTTTCACGAATGTCAAGTCACATATCTATAAAGCAGTGCTGATGCCTATTAAAGTAGTACATAACTCTGTCATGCACCATGCATGCATGCTTCCTCACCCAATTCAAGATGATAGTAAAGAGCTACTAAGCTATAGAGACTGGTGTACAAGTAAATCTATTTAGAAAGTGATTGGTGGTATGTAGGATTGGTGGTGCAAAAAGCAAGGAAACAAAACTACAGTATGTTAAAGTCAGGTTTGTATATAGAATCCTGCAACTCAAAGTCCTGAATTTGCAAATAAAGAAGCCTATTTGCAAATGTAGGACTGTTATAGTTGTATATAGGATCCTACTAACACTTGTTTCTTGTAACTTGTTTCCTTGCTTTTTACACCACCAATCCTTTTCTCGACAAGAATTCCCTTCATTTTTTTCTCTGCCAGGAGTGGCTTAGTGTATTCCACACTACCTCTAATGCACATGCTACAGGACGTCTTTTTAACACCATCACTTTTACTGGTGACTGCTGATTTCTGCATATGATTTGATACCCCCCCCCCCCCCCCCCCCTTAAGAACATACCAGAATGAGCACAGGAATAGATAGTATGTATTCTTTGCACATGTCAGTACATGCAACTGAAGTTGTGTCCAGTACAGAGACAATTATTTCTTGTGACTGTGGGCTGACCTGAAGATAGGGAAATGGCCACATGCATATGTGATCATTGTCATAAGCAGCCGGTGTGACAGCATTCCAGATATGGTCTGGCTACAGAACTGATCTAACATGGTATTGTGGTGACTGTTGCATTGTGTTGATGACTTAAATTTGCTTGCTTTTTGACATTGATGACAAAGATTGCTGTCGCTCATTTAATTGACTTCTGACATCGTTTAAATATGTACATGTAAGCTTACATGATTGACTTATTTTCATTCATGTATTGATCGGCGTAATTAATTAACGCTCAATTGAAGCGATATTAATAAATCATGGAAGCATTCCCTCGGGGAATGTTTGGGAGAACATTTGTGCCGATGAGAAATGGGGGAACATTTCTACCAGGGGGGACATTTTCTTCTAGGCACAAATGTCCCCCCGGACATTTTTTCCTAGGAACCATTGTCCGGGGGGACAGTGGTACCTAGGAAAAATTGTCCGGGGGACAGCCATGCCTAGGAAAAAATGTTCGGGGGGACAGTGAAAGGGGGAGGGGGGGGGGGGGGGGGGGGGGGGAGGGGACAGAATTTCCTACGACAACGGGCAACAATTGAAAGTACCACCTGGCCAAAAATCCTGGATCCTATGTTTAGTCGAGCTTGAGTGCATGTGTGTGGAGATGCACAACATCATTTTGAGCTGTATACGGAAAACTCAGAAGGATTAATATTATAAGGAGATGATACATGGTGATGCTATACTAGTACTGCTGCTCCCCCTCCCCCCCCCCCCCCCCCAGCTCCTAAACTCTATACATGCACACACCATATAGAATTTTCTTCACGAACACACAGACCAATTAAGCTTGCCTCACATGGTGGTAAAATACAATCCAGGCAAGGTAGAGTATTCAACTGCAACCGACAACATATAATATTAGACTGTTCAAGATGTTACGTTTTACACACCTAAACTAAATAATGCGTGGCACATCAATATGTAAAGAGAATCAAAAATTACTCTAGCCTTCTTCTGGGAAGGTGAAGTAGGTGGAGCTTCGAAGATGAGGTCTTGCTTCATTCACTGTAGTAGACCCACATCCTTCAGACTGAGTGTAAGGAGTAAATAGTGTTGGTTTCTTCCTTCTGGTGCAAAGCATAACACAGACGTGTATGGTGAAGAGGAAAGGACTTAGGACGCTCCATAATGATACCGAAATCTGATTAACGTCCGTAAGCCATCTGCAGTTACCGTCATAATATACATTAGCAATAGCTGGAACTGTAACAGCGAGGAAAAGAATCGGGTAGGCCAAAAGAGGCATCATCTGGTAAAGAGCTTTTTTGTGTTGTTGATCTAATTGGGAAAGCTTTTTATTGAAGCATGCTCTCCAACATAGCGTAACGATCATTGCTATTGCCAGCACGATGGAACCGATGAAGAGAACGGACGCCACTGCTGTCATCACTATGTACACAATATGGCAAAAGAGATAGCTGTCTTTTGCATACACGCCAATGATTAGAAAACAGAAAAACAGAAGGGCAACAGATATGGAACTTACTAAGTATATTATCTCCCATTTCCTCATGTTCTTGTGGAGAACAGCCAGAGCGAACAGATGCACGACGACCCACATATTCAACATGACCTTTAGTACTCCTACAGACCAAAGAAATGTTGCAAAACGAATTTTGTTCTCAGTATTTAGCCATAAGTAGACACCGTCTGCAATCCCAAACAGCATAGCGCTTAGAAATTGGTAAAGTCCAAGGCGATACACCAGTACGTTGAGAAGTCTCAAATACAGAACGAGTGCTATTACTGCCACGGCTAGTAGAACGGATAAAGCCAATATTCCTGTAGAGATACAAGCAATTGCACCAGGATGGCTCGCCGTGGAGTTGTTCATGAGTTCAGTGAGTTGTCGATGATGTGGGAAAAAAAAAACAAAAAAAAAACGTGCATACTATATTGTTTTCGGTTTTAAGATTGCAGCATTAAAAAAAACTGGAAACGAGGTGCATTACTGGGAACGAGGTGCATTACGCCAATTGCACTAGTACTACTATAAGTACAGGGAATAATTTAACCGGATTCGCATCGCATTTTGCGAAGCAGTTTTTATTAGATGCTAAACAACTTCAAATCATTGTCGCAGAAAACTGCGATGCAATCTATCCGTATTTGCAGGCACGTTACTCAGTGTAAATGCTACGCGAAGAGAATGAATTTATGGTACAAAAGAATTCCAATCAGAAAGCTGGCGCCACGTCGCATCAGCCACACTCACGTGACATCGCGATCGCGACAATTAATGTGACGATTAACGATTGCGTAGCGCGCAGCGTACACAGCCGGCTTCGGGAAGGGGGTTGTCGAATTTTATATCAATAGAATTATCAAGTTATCAAATCATTACCAATTAAAATGTACGTTTACGCGCAAACGTACGTGGTACATGTACGTACTGCACATGAATATGCCAGAACGCCTACGCGCCAGTGCCAATACGGGTGGACAAAATCTAAAACTTTTAAATGTGATGGTGACGGGGGAGGGGGGGAAGTAGTCGTTTGACTCGTTCGCCTGAAAGCAATCCAAATGCACGCGGGCGTGTCCGTGGGATAGCTCTGCATTGTGTTCATATGAAGAATAATCACATATCTCGGCGGGAACAACTTGAATTGCGATGCAACTGAACCAAGTTGCTAATCAATTTCGATATTGCGGAGCAAAATTGCTATGCAATTTAAAAAAAGTAAATTATTCCCTGAAGTACTGTATGGGCAAGTAAGATTTTTAGCTTACTGAGCTAAATTCGAAAATCACTCGAGCTATTAGCATGCCCACCTCGCAGCAGCTTGCGCTCGAAAAAACTAATGTTCCAAAATGCACGAAAGTTCAAACACGTATTATTCCCATCCGCCGCTATGGTCTGGTTTTAACCATAGATTAAAGACCTTCCGTAAGGTCTTTAATCTATGGGTTAACGAATGTAATCGATGAATTTGGGTTTTCATAGCAACGGTACATAAAACATGAGGTTTGTTTTAAGCATGTCTGTCTTTGCTTACGTTACAGAGAGAAAAGGCTACCATTCTCAGAGTGGTGGAAAGTGATTCACAACATGTACACGTACTTAACCAAGCAGCCTGGACAATAGTCCACCATGCAGAAGTGTCAGTCAGGGACAGGGACACACACACACACACACACAACACATATATAGAACTGTTTACAGATTTTTAGACGTATTATGAAATGAATCCTTTCCTACTGAAATGGTTTTCGTTTTAGACACGTTAGCCGCGCATGCTATTTGAATTAATTACCGTGACTTCACGCGAGCTCTTGATTCTGATTGGAGCGCCAACATGGGTCTGGGTACGAAACTATCTGCCGCCATACATGTAGAATTATTCCCACCAGTGGGTGTGGCGTAACATTGGAATGGTCTCTGGGCATACTACCTATAGTTAATAATTAATTTATCTGTCTCAAGAAGAAAGTTACACTAAGAATAGGCTTAGTTTAAATACAGGCTACCATTTCGAGTGCTAACTATTGGATGGTTACATGCATCATTCAGTCTCATGTTCAAAAGTCAACTACAAATTTCCAATTGGAGATAGAACATAATGAATGCTACACCAAGGACAGCTTTTGTTGCATTTTGAGGGATGGAAACATGTTTGAAGTGGCTATCAGCATATATTATTTTGTAATGTTGACCTGGCTTCATTTAAAACCAGCTAGTTGTCACCCCATGATGTTGAAAGTGCCAATCAAATTATAAAAGTATATAATCTATTCACACATTGTCTATTTCAGGCTCTCACGCACGCAGGCTCTGCATCAAAACCAACCAAACGATGTCCAGAGTGATTTCAAATCTATATGGTCTTCTGAACATGTCCCTAATTAAGGCCAACTCAAGAGCAATGTTGAGTAGAAGTGCATTGTAGATGTAGATGTGTGGTGTAGTTAGTTGTGTATTTTACGTATGTGTGTGTGTGTATAAACATGTTTTATCTTCATTCTATTTCCGTTTATTTTAATTAGATAATATTATTAAAGGATTGTTTACATGATTGAAAAGTACGGGATACATGTTGCTTGTGGTGCCCAATAAAGAGGCAGCATCCTCGTGCTTTAGTGCAATGGACACTTTCTGGAGTAGGAAACTGAGAGCATCAGGGCCAAGGGCACCAGAAGTCTCAATTGCAATTGGGACAAAATGGTGGGATTTGGACAGTGGAGCATATTTCTCCCTCTTCCTAGCTAGCTGACACTTCTCATCACACTCACTTTGATTCCTCCCTCCCCATCGGGATCACATGTGATGCTTCTTATGTTGGAGTGAGAGCTGTCTTATTTCATAGGTATAGTGATGGCAGGGAGCGTCTAATTGCCAATGCTTCCAAGACACTCACAACAACGCAGGCTTTAATCATTGTTTTTGCGCTGAGCAAATTTCACCAGTTCTTATATGGTCGACCTTTCATCCTTATAATGGACCACAAGCCTCTTCTTGCTCTGTTTGGGCCAGCAAAGGCAACACCAGCTATGGCAGCAAACAGACTTGCTCGCTGGGCTCTGATGCTAGGCCAATACCACTGCACTATTGAATACCTTAAGTCAGCACAGCATGCCAATGCGGATGCTCTAAGTTGTCTTCCACCCACCTTGGCTACACTCATGCTATTGTGTCTTATAATGCAACAACTTTCAGCTCAGAGGAATTTCAGTCCTGGTGTCGGGAGAGGGGCATACCCCACCTCCGATGGAGCAGCAGAGCACTTGGTCCAGACATTTAAACATGCTCTCTCCAAGGATTAATCTTCTAAATGGTCAGTCGTCAGATCCGAACCAAAATAGATGCTCTGCTTCCTTTGCCTGCACATGCACACTCTCCAAGGGTCAGAGCAGCAACCAAGTCCCAGGAGAAAGAAGTTTCTGAAAGGATTGCATGGGCCAGTTTACTCAGTGGGTACGCCATGTTATGGCCACCCTTACCGCTCGTCATGGACCAAAACCTAGGTCATTTACGCCTTTTGCTTCAAGGCTGGCAGGGAGATGTTATGGCAGGACTCATACACATTAACACCTATACACTGTCCATACAATAGTGGCCTCAGCAGGTGCCGTCTATGAGGTCTTCAGTCACATCCCGCACAATGAACACCCAGGCACACAATAAGATGGGAATAGTGCTCTTTTGTATTGTTTTGTGTATTGTTGCACGTGTGTATATATACCCTAGCTGTGTTTTGTACTGCACCTCCACACTTCTCCTGCATTTATTCACTATATTAATAATCCTTGTAATGAGCAACAGAGCTAGTCTGTGGTCCCTATCCGAAGAGTCACCCTTCCTGATCAAACAATGGCAAAGCTTCAAGTCTGTGGGGACTATTTAGTGATTGACAGTGAACCCTCAGCTGGAACCACATCACCACCCTATACCGCACCCAGAAGATTTGATGCAGAAGCTGGGTGGTGGTTATGGATTCACGCAAACAGACCTCTCGGAGGATGCCTACTACCAGATTATGCTGGCACCTGAGAGTCAGAAAAGGCTGGCCCTTAGTACCCATCGCGGGGTACTACTTCAGATGCGCTTACCATTTGGCATCAGCTCAGCACCTGGATATTTTCAGGAAATTATGGACATGCTTACCAGTGACCTCAAAGGGGTAGCAGTATATATGGATGACATCCTGGTTAGTGGAACTATGGCTGCAGAACACCTCCAGAACCTCAAATCACTTCTAAAGCGCTTGGAAGAAAAGGGTCTGCGATGTCGTCTGGAGAAAGGTTTGTTTGCCCAACCATCTGTTGAATACCTTGGACACATCCTTTCACAGCAGGGGATATCCAAAGGTCATACGGTAGATGCAGTCAAAATGATGCCACCTCCTGAAAATGCGTCCAGCCTTCGCTCTTTCTTGGGCTCAGTGCAGTTCTACAGCAAGTTTCTACCAAACCTAGCTACAATAACAGAGCCACTCCATCGCCTAACTAAGAAAGGAGTACCCTGGTCTTGGGACACTGAACAAGCAGATTTGTTCAAGAGGTTGAAATGTCTCCTGTGTGCGGACACTGTGCTGGCTCACTTTGATCTCCCTCCTTTCTCATTGGGATCTCATGTGATGCTTCTGAGGTTGGAGTGTGAGCTGTCTTATTTCGTAGATATAGTGATGGCGGGGAGTGTCCATTTGCAAATGCTTTCAAGACACTCACAACTACACAACGAGCATACAGCCAGATCCAGAAGGAGGTGGCTTTAGCCATTGTTTTTGCACTGAGCAAATTTCACCAGTTCTTATATGGTCGCCCTTTCATCTTTATAACAGACCACAAGCCTCTTCTTGCTCTGTTTGGGCCAGCAAAGGCAACACCAGCTCTGGCAGCAAACAGACTTGCTCGCTTGGCTCTGATGATTGGACAATACCACTACACTATTGAATACTGGAAGTCAGCAGAGCGTGGCAATGTGGATGCTCTAAGTTCTTTTCCAGTAGGTCCAGATGTCACATTTGATGCAGAGGAAGGAGAGTCAGTCGTGGACATGGTGTGCACCATCAAGACCATCAGTTTGCAACTTAATCCCATGGATCAAGGGGTACTGGCAAAAGAGTCAAGCAAAGACCCAGTCATAGCCAGAGTAATGCGCTACACTAGGAAAGATGGCCACCAAAACTAAATGGAACAAGTCTTTGCCGGCCTTGCGGTTCGATACCAATAAAGAGCTAAACTACCCGTTTCTTGGTACGCTACTCTGGCTAGTTATTCGTCTCGCGGGCCATGACAAGAGATAGACTTTCGCCAATATGAGCAGCAGGAATGTAATCAATAAATCATCAGCCAAGTCACATGCCAAGAATGTATTTAGTACCCACAAGAGGGTGTGTCTGCTTACCCATGTGCCCGCAAATCTGGCGCCTGATGAAAGGTACGTCTACACAGAGATAATGGAGTTCAAAACTCCATTATCTCTGGTCTACAGCTGCACACACAGCATGTATTATTCATATAGTCATGACGTGACCGCTGCACGAAAGTCTCCAGACTAGAGTAGCGGCTCACTAATAAGACCACCCCGGGACAATCGGATCTTGTGGTAAAACTCGCTATTACGACCGTTTCGGTCTTACTGGCGAGTTTTCCGCCTTTCGAATTCGAAATGTGCTTTGATTATATAGAATACCAATCTGTAGCTGTGAATATTAAACAGAAGGATGAACAATGATGCCATGGATTGTAAAGCAAGCTTAGAGCTAGCTCGTGTGTACATAGGCATTGCTCGAATGCATGATGGTTATTGGAGCTACCAACTGTGTTCGGAATCCACTTCATTGATCGCCTGTTAGGTGCACAAAAACGCCCCCCAAATTTTTATACGCACTTACTAGTGGTCTTATTAGACGGATGTCGGATTGGCGAAGTGGTCGTATGATCGGGCGGTTAAGTGGTCTTATTTCCGGGTGGTCTGATTAGTGTTTGCGGGTCACAAACAAACAAATCGGTTTTACTGCCGTAACTCTTGATATACTAGTACGCATTTCCGCGCACGTGATACAATTACAACGCTAGCTAGGTCGCGTATGATGATCTGACTTTTAGTTTTATTGTATTGACATGGGACAAGTAAGCACACATTGCGTGGGCAGGTGAGTTCAATTAAACATTCGTACAGGCCGCAACGCAGCTGCTGACTGCTGCACGCGATGGGGATATAGCCACTGTGAGAAAAGTACTGGCCGAAGGTCGAGTGGATGTGAATGCAGCAGACAGGGTGGGTGCGTCTTTTTATACGGAATGAATATTATTTAGAGTGTGCACGCTTGACTCTGACCTAGAAAATCAGCGTTCAAGGAAGCTCCACCCATGGACAGATTTGCCGTTCGGTCAAGGAATGGACCTAGTTGCATTTAACGGTTCTGGCTTACAGAAGAAGTCCTTTTAGGATCGGGCCGAGATAAGTATAAGGCTTAAATCCTTTCGGTACTCGTTGACCTATACGCGGAGCGTAATGGATAGGTCAGATTTAAGCCTTAATTATCTCGGTACTATAAGCCAGTACCGTTAAATGACATTTCCTTCCTTGACCGAACGGCAATAACATTCAGGACAATAGACATTAAGTGTAAGAATGTTGTGCACTTTACGTTACGCTATAAACCACTCCAACATATTAATTTGGAATTACATTTACATCAGTGTACAAGGGTGTATACCTCTGCACACTTTGTTCTGAAGCAGAAGTGTATGATGTAAGCATCTACCCATATATAACAAACCCCACACTGACACATCCAACAGCCAAGGGTAGAGGACGATCAAGGCAGGAGAGCAATAGGTGCCGGGTAGTGAGGTTTCATTAAACGTTGTTCCCCCCCCCCCCCCCCCCCCCCCCCCCCACCGACATCTAGCTGTTTAGTCATATATAAATCTCTCGCTCAGTTTAACTTTATAGCTTGGGGAAAGGGATATGTACCCTTGTACGTAGTGATCACCATGCAATACGACAAAAGGATCGACTGGTGGATCCATTAAATTGATTGGTGGACCCCAGGGAGTTTTATTGATTGATGAAGAGTGTGGGGGTATTGGCTAACGTTGCTGCTTCACCCCGTATGTACAGGAGAATACAACTGCCTTGTATTGGGCAAGTCACAATGGTCATCATGATGTAGTACAGACCTTGTTGGGAGCAGATGCTGATGTGAACAAAGCTCGATCTGACGTAAGTCTTAACACTGATGCACTCAGCACTTCATTATTTAACCTTTCTAGATTGCCATGAACTGGGTGTTAAGCAGCTTTTGTAGCAGAGCAATATGATAATATTAAGGATATTTATGAACCTGGAGGGTATATATAAGTACAACAGAAATCGTACTTTGTATGACATTGTATTGATTATCTCACTGGACCTGTTCCTTGTCCAGCACTTTGTACCTGGCGTGGGGGTTGATCATGCTTCAAAGGTTGCTAACATGGCTGTTAACAGCTATGTTGTTGCCATACATAATGTGTTCTGTTCATCTTTGACGGAAAACAGCACTAGCACTTGCTAGAAATAGCCCATCTTCAATAGTGAGGTGATTGATACATGTATGCATGTGCTTCCCAACATATGAAATATGCAGCTATGTAGCTGAAAACATGTAATTTGTTTTACAATAGGAAGGTGGCCTAGAATCACATTTGTTAACTATCCCCCTATCCCTCCCCCTTCCTTGCGTATCCTTCACAAACGTGTGCTTTACTATTGCAATGAATTGGAACTGTTCTCAGTTTTAAACAGTGCCTCCACTGTTCTGATAATGACACTTGTATTACAGAATGGTTGGAGTCCATTAATGGTAGCAAGTGAAAAAGGACATCTTAAAGTAGTGAACATGCTCATTGAAGCAGGAGCTAACATCAGTCAGTCTAATAAGGTGGGCTTAATTCTGTGTATGTATATATTTATGTGTGTGTACAAGTGCTTATGGGACCTACATGTGTATGTAAGTAGGTATATGTAGGCCTATGTATAATTTGAACACGATAAGCAAACTACCTGAAATGTTCGAATGTGGGAATGAGTGAGGGTTATCTCTGTTGTCTGAGCCTTCTAAGTGTCAGCAGTTTTACTGCATTGTAGGTACAGTTATTAGACGATTGTATCCAAATAAAACTGATTCTAAGGCACATCAAATCATTAGAAAAGGTTCCTTCCGGAACTGATTCGCTCGGATAAGTTTTTTTTTTTTGCATATCGCACTGTATCTTTGGCACAATTGAAGTGTAATGTTTGTGGTTATGAAAAGGTCCCTATAGAAGACATGTTAGAAACTTACAGCCTAATATGGCCTATGACTTTCGAGTTGGAGTTATCCTGAACACAATTTTGCTTTTGTTAGTGATACATGTAGCCCATAACAGCTTTGGAAGCCTTAAAGTGGAACCTCCTTGTAGCTTGTGGTCAGTTAATACCACTGAAGTGCAGACCTCTTACTACATGTACATGTAGTAAGAGCATTTAGAGGGCATCACTCCTGCACCACTAATGCATGATTTACTATATAAACAGCAGTACTACCCAATATAATATTCACGGGTAGGTAAGCCCAATCATTGGATAATCCTTTGTTCAATTAATGCCATTTAGTGTAATTACTGTGTGTAGGTGTGTTTCAATTCCATATGTTAGGCATTTTGTGGTTTAATTTAGCAGTGTGTAATTCATATGCAGTTTACTTTAGAATTTGACCTTGTGACCCTTACTTTAAAAGTCATAGCAGTGTAAGATGAACATATCCTTATTAATGTTGAGTTTCTACGCTTGTCACAGGATGGTTTGAGTCCATTGATGATAGCAAGCTACAATGGACATCTTGATGTAGTGAAGGCACTCATTACAGCTGGAGCTAATATATGTCAGATTAATAAGGTTCGTATATTACTACTGCAGTAATAACTACAATACATGTGTATATGTGCATGTGTACACCTACTGCATGCTTGGACAAGTCCTACATGTGTATGTACATATATCGTGTCGTGCCATATATATTATCATGTAACCATAAAATATCAATTGGGAATTGACAACTAAATAGGTGCAGATCAGATGCTATCCTTAAGTTTTGTACCGGTGTAAGCATACGTTGTCACACTGTAGAGAGATGTGCAAATTAAGGACCAATAGTGACGTCATAACCCACATGTCTGCTTCAATGAACATTTGGTATGGGCATTACCGGGTGGATCTAGCAAGTCCTATGGGTGTGCACCTGGCAACCATGCAACCATGACGGAATCAATTTATACATGTACATGTATGTGCGAATTGGCATCTGAGGTGATGTGTATGCATATGTACATGTAGCTATCAAAAGCTTCCAGCAGTGCTCCCTCATACCCCCTACAGTGGACATCCCTTCCCCATATACAGTATGCCTGCACGTACATGAATAACTTAAACTGATAGCTTATGTACACAATGATGGAGTGTTATTGATACATATGCATTCACTCATTTCTTTCCAGTAATGTTACTCTGCCAGCCTCATTTGTAGTTTTCAGTGTCGATTTCTAAGATATTTTTGTAGACTGTTTTAACAAAAGGAATAAGTTTACATCACTGTTCAATTATCTTTAATAAGCATCTTCAAATCTGGGACAGCGTGTTACTGTTCCATATTCACTGTTTCAATGGTGGTTTTATAGTAGATCCACTCTTCTACATATAAAGGTCACCAGTGACGAAGCATGTGACCTTATTAGTTATCACCACAATGGGACCAATGTGATCATTTTATTAAAAATGGATATGTATTTTGTTCTCTTCCACATATTACCAGAACAATTCAACTCCATTGTTTATGGCTTGTCAAGAGGGTCACAATGATGTAGTACAGTGCCTATTGGGAGCAGGTGCTGGTGTCAATGTGAATGTAGCTAGATCCATCGTAAGTGTTGTCCTATTTGTAACCTGCACTACACCTGTGTAATGTGCATGCACCAAAGGTATATAAACTTATTATTACATTATTACATTTTTATGTGTCAGTGCAGCAATCATTCCGCAATTGTATTTATAATATGAGTAAGCTGCCTAGCAAGTGGGTTGTGTAATTATAAAATGTATACACTTCATGTGAATTATGAAGAGGTAGAAATATATACAAGTTTGTATGATCATATTTCATTTTGCTTGGCATGTGCACGAAGGCAAAAGTACAGTTGCCACATAAACACAATGCTCAGTCTAAATTCCAATCACTTTACAGTTGTGAGTGTTTTTAATGGCATGCATTCAGTTTGTTGGCATTGTTCTATTTCAGTGTTCGACATCAGTAACTGAACTTTTTCTTAGTGTTTTTTTTTTTTACTATGCATGCACATGCATGAAAATGGCTGCAGCTACAATTGTTTAATTATTGCCTTCCAGGACAATACAACTCCACTTTATGTGGCATGCGATAAGGGATACCACAATATAGTACAAATGTTGTTGGAAGCAGGAGCTGATGTGAAAATAGCAAGGTCTACGGTAAGTGATTCAGAACTGCAACTGTAACTCAACTGTACTACAGAACATATCTGCATGACTGATTTAGTAGTATTGTCTAAGCATATAGCATGATGTCATTGCTTTGTATATTTTTAGAAGTGTATCGAGTGTTGCCAATAGATTGTACAAGAAATTTCTTTTGATTGCATCATACAATTACATGTACTTAGGCACACATATAAGAAAAGTGCTTAGAGTTTTTAATCTATTTAAATGGCAGCTTACTGTAAATACTAATGTTTCACTGAATTGGAACACTCCTGTTGTAATGAAATTTAATAATCACACAGGATGGATGGAGTCCATTAATGGTAGCAAGTTACAATAAACGCCCCGACATATTGAAGACTCTCATTGAATGTGGAAGTAATGTCAGTCAGGCTAATAAGGTATGTATGTGACCACTCTTGCACTGTAATAAATGCATGTGTACTTTCATTTTAACGTTTACCTCACTTGCTTACATGTATATTCAAATGTTGTAAACTGCATACTGGAGATCATGTATTCCCACACATTTGCAATGCACTTCTAGAACGTTACTTGCCTCAAATGATGTGTGCAGCCTAAAGCCATGTAGTAGCAGGAAAAAGCATTTTAGATACATGTAGTTGACGGCTGTGCAAAAATGATTAAGATCAGCTGTCAGCTTCTGCATACAAGTGGCTGTACAAATGTTGTTTAATTTAACGCTTTCAAAGTTAATCATAAAAATATTTTGTGAAGCCCAAATGGTACGAATTGCCTTAAAAGGTAGGTTTCACAATGCATTCAGTTTCTGAGGCTAAACTACACAACCAGAACTAAGTATACTGTTTACTCCAGCTAGTTGAAATAGAGTTAAAAATTCATGTTTCTGAGTATGCCGAGGAATAGAATAAATAAAAAAAACCATGGCATCCTATTGTATTATACCATTATCACCGTGTAGTGCTTTAGGTACGTGTAGCTATGTTATATATTTTATTCCAATTCCAAATCATCACGACTGTTATTGTTAGATGACCAAATCAAAATATGTGCAATTGCGGTGTTCAACTGCAACATTAACAAACTTATGATATAATCGCCACTTTTTTATCCTGACTAGCAAGCACCATAAATGCCATTTTCCTTGTCCATTGCAAAGGCCTAAGCTTTCACTCTGTGTTTGAATATCTTTAAGTGGTCTGCTAATTTCTATTTCTGCAGAGTCATAATTGTGTCCAAGCGGCAGTCGAAGCTGCATTTCCTTTTACATCCATCACAATAGCACTACCTAACAATCATACAGCAATCATTCATAACCCTGAAACTATAAATAACTAATAGTCCATGTACACAGAAGCATGAATCTTGTGTACTGAAGTTATTAAAGGCTAAAAAGCAATGCCGTTATTCAGTGCTTCCCTTCTGCAAGGCTCAGGCTGGAATGGCACAGTTAAAACCATCAAACTCCATAAACTAGAGAGATAATAATGCAATATGATGTACATGTGCAGGATAATATTACATTCATGTGCAAGCAGACCAGATTAATTCCAGAAGATTGGGAATGAAAACAAAACAGTGAATTATAGAATATAATTGGGACAATGAACATAGCATTGTATACTTAACACAAACTTAAAATGAATCTGTGCAATTGATCATTAGGATGGGAAAACAGCTGTAGACATAGCAGTGGAGAGAGGGCACCGAGGAATAGTTGAATTGCTGAAGACATATCAGAGCAAGGTAGGTGGTTGTCCAACACATTTACACTACATGTACACGTGTAGCTATACTGAATACTTGGCATTGTGATTTGAGCTGTCGACAAGTAACTTGTGTGATAGTTGCAGTAAATGTTATAGCAGTACTGTGTGTGAGTTCAAAATTGGGAATTTCATCTGATATAGACAACTACTAATATTAATTATGTAAGTGTATGTGTACACAGATGATGTAAAGCCGAGCCACTCTAAAAGGATTAGAAGGGCCGGGGGTGGATTCAGGAAGGGGGAGCTAATTATTACTGCATAAGGAAGGAGGCCCTGGGAGGGGTGGGACGAGTCATCTCCCACGCAGATGCCACTGTCTCTTGTAGAAGCTAGAACACATAAGGTTACAATCAGACCCTGACAGAAGCAGCCACAGTGCATGGCATGCTAAACAGATAGCACATTGTTGTATACAAGACCCCAAAACATCATAACTGTATGGGGCATTATTATCCAACACTGCCAGGCTGCTCAATAGAGCATATAAACCTACTGCTAATGGAGTATTCAGTGCAAATCTCAGGGATTGAAATTTTTGGAGGACATTACAGTTATCAAAATGTATACAGTACAAATATAATGGTATTATTAAATGACAAATTCAGATAAACAAGTGCGTGTATCTACTACCTAGACTAAATAACCTGCTTCTGAGCACGGCTGTTACATTAACATGGACATTAGATTCACGCCCGCTGTGAATATTAAGTACCTAGCAACATGGCTAATTTGTTCCATAGCAATGCCTACCTTGGAAAGAAACCATTTTTCTAGGCTTCTAATCACCAAGTTTCACGTAGTAACAGGACAGGTGGACAGAGAAAGCAGTTGGTGAACGTCGGTGAATTTTCCTTGTCATTTTGGACTTCCGCTATACAGATTAATACGGGAGGAGATGTCGTGTGAACATTTCATGTTTTTGGCCAAACCTCCAGATGATTTTGTGTGAAAATGATAAGGGATAGTAAGCAGAATTTTTGTCGTCAATATTCGTCGTCGTTATTCCAATATTATTTTTTTATTGATACAATTATGTATAATTCCATAACACATAACACCACACTTACAAAAATAAAAATAAATATACATACAGGATAATAATAAAATACAAAGGAATAAATAACATACTCAGGCACATGCACACACATAATAACACATACAAATTCTATTCATAAACTTGATGTGGGTAGTCCAGCCCCATCATCCATGTGCACTGCACTTCTCCATTTCACTCTGCTTCCTCTTATGCACAGATTTGTGGCTCTTAGTATAGCAAATGCCAACGTTGCCCTTACCCATCCAGTCACTTCACTTAGTGGTTTTTC
Source organism: Spongilla lacustris (assembly GCA_949361645.1). Lineage (NCBI taxonomy): Eukaryota > Metazoa > Porifera > Demospongiae > Spongillida > Spongillidae > Spongilla > Spongilla lacustris. The sequence goes on from OX442415.1 coordinate 1,533,196, forward strand.
CCACTTTAAGGCTATTTTGGTTGCTAAATTCTCGAGCTAGGACACCATCAATCAAGGTGACAAAAGGGGCATCCAGGTATTTTTTTTTCTTCTCATTTTCAGCTGATAGGAGAACAGAATCAACAGTGCGGCTGGCATATGACTGGGCGTCAGTGTCCATGACACGAATATCAAGTAACGTCTCAGTCTGGGCAGCCACAATCCTCTCACACCAAGATCAGCTACCAAGGCATGTAGACCTCTCACAGGATCAGCATCTCTCACAATTGGTTCTCTTATCACATCCCTAAATGCAATGGATGCAAGGTCTCCCAAAGCATCTCTCACCTCATTGTGCCGTTGGATGATCAAACCAACCTTTTCTGCAATCCAAAGCATGCTGAGGGGTAAACTCTCCACCACATCCATCACAGTCAGCAGGCAACTTCGTTAGTGGTTGGTGATATCTAATAGCCAAAGCATCACAAAATTCTGATGTTGAGAGGTCAAAGTGGTAGTGGGATACTGGTAATACAGTCAGCCAGGTGGATGTCATGCCCTTTACTACTCTTTGAATTGCTAGCTTCTTCCCTTCACTCAGAGTTGTCAGTATCAAAGTTAGCTTATCTTCTTGAAATCCTGTAATCTCATGCTTCACCACTTTCTTTGCCTGTGTCATCTGTTGAAAGTGTTTGTATACTGAGAAATCTCCCTTGCCTTTTATTGCTGTAACAATTACATCAGTGATTGCTGTGGAAGTAATAAAGGCTGTTCTTGCTGCAACAGGGTCTTTAACACCCATTCCTCCCATCCGAGCAGGTACTGTAAACAGGCGTAGTTATAGCTGTGATATGTCAGTACTAAAAATTGCAGGCCAAAAGGTTGTGTTTATCTTATCTTGCAGTACAGCAAAAGAAGGTTCACAGTTTGGTATGATTCGCTGTACAAATGACCATTCATTGCAATTTTTTTTCTGCATTTGGCTTGTATAACTTGATAAGCTTTAATTAATTTGATTGATGAAACCATTACATAAGGACAATCGTTGTCACATCCAATCATAAGTCCCTCTTCCGCATTGCGGCAAATGCAGTAGAGCTGTTCAACTTGCTCAGACGATTGCTGTGTAGAGCTGCAGCTGGTCTCATCAACTATGCTTATAGCATTTGGACACAAGATCTGAGGAAGTGTCACGTTGACGTAGAAAAGGTCTAGCTTGGGCTGTATTTTGTCCCATACCATCGGATCTCTTGTGATTATTTCAAGATGCATGCCACAAGTAGTCCAGCATACAAAATCACAATATGGTCTGTCACAAATAGCCAGCTGACCCTGTATTATATGCATGTGTTGAAAGCTTTATGCCTCCTTCACTGTGTTCAAAATAGAAGTTGGCTATGTCAATTGCAGCTGCAGGATCACTGTCTTGTTTGCTGTATGGACATTTAATCTCTATCACACCCTTACCACAGCAGGTAAGTCCACCTGGTGAAGCTCCCAAATGTGGTTAGAGAGGATTCACAAATAGACCAACTTGTTCTATCTTGAAATTCATATGAGTGTTCTTCATTTCCTGCCTGTATTATTTGCGGGCACAAGGTTCTTTCTCCAACCCCCAATCAAGAGGAGGAATTCCCCTCCTACCAGATTCTATTTTTTTAGAATCCCTTCAACAAGTGACTGTGATGGAGACAAAATACTTGTATGGCATATACAGCACTGAATGCTGTAATCAGACCTTTTCAATGTCAAAAGATTGCATCTGCACCTTTGTACATGTCTCTAAGTAGTCTGTGCTTCTCCTTGTGTTATCTTTAGACCCTCTCTGAAAATGCGATCACCTCTAGCACATCTTTGCTGATTGTACTGTATCTTGGTTGACGCAAGTTCATGATTTTGTCTGGTAGCTTTGTAACAGCCGGTTTTAAAAGGGGGAGGAGCAGACACTAGTGGTTGTAGTTGGGTTAACATAGCAGATTTCGGCATTATTGCCTTCAACCCCGTGAAGAACATTTTCTGGTCTTGCGAAAATGGCTGCCGCCATTTCAAATTGGCGGCCAATATTGGGCTGGTATCATTGGCAGGTTGAGGAGCATCATGAAAGCTTTGGCCTTTTGAATTGGATGTCAGCAATTGATACGAGCAGGCTGGTGCTAAATAATAAATATATAAGCATTGACATAGGCTTGAAATATACAGTAGATATGCAGTTATACTTGTGAAGGACTGGATCCTTCTTAGTGATCATGTGCAGTACAAACCCACAATGTCTTTGTGTATTTCGGTGTATATGTTTGTGCGTTTTGTTGGCACGGATGATCTGCGGAGTGAAGACGAGTTTTGTGTGCGGACGTTGGCAGCTTGCGCGGCGTAGTGCGCTGGCCGATCCGTCACAATACCTTAGTAGTAAACACCTCATTCCATTGACAAGAGCTGGATGTAATAGTCGTGTACAGCTTCTACTTTGAATAGGATGGCAGAACATGGGAACACCCTTCACCTAAGCTGGTATAAATGAAGTACCTTCGCCAGTTATGGTGCAAACACTACCGCGCTCACAAGTTACCCCCCAAGAATTTAAAAACACGACTATGCATATCTCATAAGCAATTACCGCCATGTTTCGTTGTATATAAATCCCTTACAAAAGTTCCATCGTAAATACAACCAAAATGAAACGTGTGATAATTTTAAATGAAAATTTTAAAGGAGTAGCATGTACATGTAGGAGCTATTATGATGAAGTTATAAGTTGCCCCCCCCCCCCCCCCCTCCCTAATTCATGTATGACGTCAGCGGAAAAAAAGTCAATTTAAATGCGTTTGCACTCTCTGTAGATACATGTCAGGCTTTGTAGATGTAGCTCTCTGCAGTATTACTACTTAATGTAGTACATGCATGTAATTATGTAAATCAAACACGCTACATACTCTTTTGCACAGGTGTCCAAATACTTAGGTACACTGGCTCTCCTAACGTTTGGCCATAAAATTCTGAATATCGTACATGTCTTGATTGGTGGCTTTATCATATGCGCTAGCTGGTTCTGCTCAGTGACACGATGTCTTATCGAACTATTGAGGCCAATTATACGTATTTCAGGCATTTTGTACCTGAAAGGAACATTTAAGTTGGTGGTAAAACCGAAAATGACTATTAAAGAACATTTAAGTTGTTTCAAGTGCTAAATGACTATTTAGAAATCTATCAATAATCATTTTCGTGTCTTTCTCAATATGCTAAAACCCCTATTTGCCGCATACGTAATAGTGCGTTGGTAGCGTGTGAACAAATAAGAATGTGTTTTTTTGGTGCTGGCTGAAAAATGGTTGAAACACTTATTATTCCCGTCCACTGCCATCGAATCATTAACACGAGTGCAGTGGGTGTGGCGTAATATTACAATGCACCTTGTTCGCAGTCCCTTTGGAAATGATTTAAAATTGGTAATAGCAATACCACTGGTTATACATGTATAGACTTGAGAAACCGTGATTTATTGTGCCAATATAAAAAATTGGGAAAACCAGGAAAAACCTAGGTACATGTAATGGAATTAATAATGCATAATCACCAAAATCGATTTAATGTTTATTATAACTGATTTGAAAATTGCTATAATCCTGAAAAATCAATTTGACATCTTTCGTTTTCGTAGTCGAAATGATCGATTTTGATTTATGAAAAAGGTTACACACCCTAGGTTCTCAAACATGACTCTGCAAATACATCCCATAGCCTATTGTGACGAATGGCCACATCGCCCCCATGCTTACATGTCAGAGCATAATAGTCTCATCAGTAGAAACACGGTCATTAAACGTATTGATAGAATTCACCAAGTGCTGATTGGACTGAGCACATGCCAGCCATACTTAGAGAAGCTACGTAACAGGCAGATGAATGTTCTTGTGCAGTACTAGGCAGAAGAACATTGGACTTAAAGGTTCTCCTTGCTGGACCCCCCCCCCCCCCCCCCCCCACCTCTGAGCTTATAGTACCCAATACATGCTGCAGTACTGGGTGTTGGCCATAGCACCATGTTCAACTCTGGAAATGCACTCATCCAAGAGGGCTTGATGAGACACAAGATTTACACAGGTCTATTTTCAGCACTGTGAAGTTTTCATCTGTCCAGTGATCATCCTTGCAGGATCTGAGACCAGGAATAAGTTGTTTTTGCACAAATCACTCCAAACTGGTAGGGGGCAAAGAAGTCACTGGCTTTGGACTTTTTAACAGCACAAAACACTTTCCACCAGGTGACGAAAAGCTTCATAAACTACAATGGGGTGAATATCAGATGGCAAATCCATTTTGCATTTTCACCTGCGCAGTGAGACTACCAATAAAGCTAAATGTATAGAGGCAAACACAGCAACTTCACCACAAGCTAGGAGGTTGGATATCTATGAGAGAAGAGCATATTGGAACCTGCAAACATACCTCAGCTGGATTTATGGGATGTTGAATTCGAAGGCCTGAGAGTCCACACCCACGGAATGGCCCCTATGTTGAACTCCTTTGGGAGAATAGCTGTCCATGATCTACAAGTAGTTGGTGCAGTTGGAGGAGTGCCCTTGGGATGTTTAGACTGCCTGACCACATACCTGATAGAAATTGTCTTCTCTACCTTTTGGGGTAAGAAGCAAACATTTAGGTAGTATGAACAGCTTTAAAGTACCACATGTCCTCAGTGTTCTCTTGTAAAACGGATTGTAGAGCAGCTTATAGGGCAAGTACAAATGCCTGTGTAGCTTTTGCTGGTACACATCTTACACGTATGTGTTGGCAATGCACAGGAGTATGATCAATGCTAGCAGAAAGTGACAAATTGATATGTAACGTTTCTGCCACGTCATGTGCAGTCGTGTGCATGTAGTCCAATGGGATGTGTTGTGAGAATCAGCTACGTAAACATGTTCCTTTAGCCTGTAAGCAACCGCTGAGCATAGTGTTATTCAGTGGGCCTTAAAAATAAAAGCTTCACAGTACAGAGTGATTCTATTGAAATTTATAGCTTAGCAGGATGCCTACAGCAGCTGAATGATAATCTACATACAACACGATCACCATAGCAGCAATGGCTGAGCTATGCATGGGGTTAAATATAAAATAGGTAAACTGCTGGAGCATTCTAGTAAGGAAAATTACAATGGTCAGGTAGCAGCTAGCTTTAAATGAAATTGTTATTTAGTTGCATCATAAACATATTTGAAATATCATGTACATATATGCTATGCTATGCTATTTCAACAAGCAAAGTATAATTTTTTAATGAACTGCATTTTCCTGTACAGGTGATCACTGATATGAAGCAAAAAATTCATGATATTCAGCAGCAACAGAATGAAATAATGGAACAAAAACTCAGTGATGTACTGCAACAAAAAGAACAAACAGAACAACAACTCTGTGACATAAAGCAACAGAAGGAACAAACAGAACAACAACTCTGTGACATAAAGCAACAGAAGGAACAAACAGAACAACAACTCCGTGACATAAAGCAACAGAAGGAACAAACAGAACAACAACTCTGTGACATAAAGCAACAGAAGGAACAAACAGAACAACAACTCTGTGACATAAAGCAACAGAAGGAACAAACAGAACAACAACTCCACGATACAAAGCAGCAGGCTGCACTAGAACTGTATGGCATGAAGACACAGCTTGAACAACAACTCAACATCATAAGGCAACAGAAGGAACAAACAGTACAACAACTCCGTGACATGAGGCAACAGAAGGAACAAACAGAACAACAACTCCGCGATATGAGGCAACAGAAGGAAAAAATAGAAGCAGAACTTCATGACATGAAGCAGCATAAGGGGTTTTACAGGCAAATGTCAGAACCACAGCTACATAGTGCCGAAAACAACCTCCAGAATTTGTCATGGCATGTTGCAAGGGACGAGATACGAGTCATTGGAGAGAAGCCCCTTGGAGTGGGAGGATGGGGTGAGGTAAAATTAGCAATGTTCCGCGGTGTGAAGGTTGCAGCAAAGTTTATTCATGATGGATTAATATCTTCTCATAATGTTCAACTGTTTATCAGGGAAATGAACATGGCTGCAAGTATACGACATCCCAATCTCCTTCTATTTATAGGAGCCTCGCTGGAATGTAAGCCTGTAATCATCTCAGAACTGATGCCAGCTAACCTCCGTAGCACGATTGGAACACTATATCAAGGTCACATGATCTCTATTGGCACAGATGTGGCCTGTGCTCTCAATTACCTCCACCTAATGAAGCCTGACCCTATCATACATCGAGATGTTAGCAGTGCAAATGTGCTTCTGGAGCCAATCGGATCAGGCAATTGGAGAGCCAAGGTGTCAGACTTTGGATCTGCTCACTTCGTTTCCAAGGTAGCAACTATCGGCCCTGGAAGCCCATGCTATGCAGCCCCTGAAGCAGTGCATCCAAATCTCCAGTCCCCAAAAATGGATGTGTACAGTTATGGCATACTGTTGCTTGAAATGGCCACAGGACAGTTCCCAGACACTGGACTAAAAATGGTGCAGCTTGACACCCTGCAATGGCAAGATATGGCAGCTGTGGTAAGGAAATGCATCTCTGTAAATCCAACTGAACGTCCAAACATGAGTGATATACTTCTTTCTCTACAAAAGCTTAATAAATAGCCACTCATTTAACGATGTGCTTATAATTAGTCCCTCTATTTTTTGCATCTACTAATTGCGGATTCAGTATTGAACTATTGGTTTTGACTTGTGTGCATCCCTGTGTACTAATGCTATGTTATTCCTGCCCTTCTCTCCAACCCTGCTGTGCAATTTAATCATTGTCATTGTATGTCACGTAAATCTAGTCTGGGGACGTGTAGCTGATGTCAATAATTATGTCCTAATATACATTGTACAGTATTTATGTGCTGCACAGCTGGTTTGAAAGACTGATCTGTTTCTTGGACCCTTTGTGATAGTAGCAAAACGATACTATTGGACGGATCCATCCAAGACAGGCACGTCTTCGAAAAACAATTTAAACAGTGATTGTGTGTATCGATGCATGTACATATATTCTTGACTAAGTTAAGCAGACTTGAACTATACTGTATTGTTCGGAATTTCCGATTAATAGCCTGTGAATATAGTTATATTTGGCCTTCACATGTATCTACATCATCTCAAGCGACTCCTGGATGCAGCTGTGCCAGGCCAGTGTCATAGTCGCCAATGACTTCCCTAAATTTTGACTCCCCAGTTATATATGCCTTCCACTCTTCACCTTCTATTCTCCCTTCCCCCATTTCTCCCCTTCTCTCTTCCCCTACCCTATTCCCCTCTTATTCTGCCCTCCCCTCCCCTCTATTCTTCCCCTCTTATTCCCCCCTCCCCTCCCCTCTTCCCCTTCTCTTCTCCCTTCCCCTCCTTCACTCAAGTTCTTTCTGCACCTATTTGCCCCAACACAGCTGGATAGTTTGGCCATGATGTTAGACGTATTCTGTGGTGTACTCAGTGATGGTTCTTTTGCTCACCATGCACATACGAAAATGGCAGGCAATCTACATGTAGTAAGCGTCCATGATGTGAATGGCCAATTGGTTTAATCATATCAAGGACAGACATTTATGGCAATTAATCCTGATGCCTTTTATTAGGTTGCATGATCCTGATAATTTGGTAGCTGGTGATCCAGAGCGGTTTAATGAAAAGTGTGTTTGGTGGGAGTATGGCATTAAATTAAATATTAATGGAGCTATGCTAAGGTCATTTGTGGTCTGAGCATTATATATTGTCTCCTCCCTACCTTTCTTATTTTCTTATTTTAGGGATCCCCTCGCCTTAATTCTAGTATAATCTGGCTGAGAGGCTGGGTGTTGCTCACATGCCAGTTTAGAGATGTCAGCTGTTTAAAAGAAAGAAATTATTCGATTGTGATGTGATTTAATGATGATAACTAGTGAGCAGATCAAACTGTCTGATGCACTATATAAAAATGGGTACTATTCCAAGGTTGCTCTTCTTCATTTGCGCTCATTGCATGAAATGTATACATGTAAGTAGGAACAAGCTGGGGGAAAAAATGGAGTGAAACAAGATATAAAAAAGAATTAGAGATGTAGGATTTATGACAGCAATTGAGCAAAAAGTAAGGAAACAAGGAATTACAGATATTATGCATTCATTAAATTATATATAAATATTACAGACCAACATGTACATTATTTAGCAAATCTACCTGCCTGGAATACTGTGCTAGATATAGGTACGTAATATTTATAATTTAATGAATGCATAATATCAGTAATTCCTTGTTCCTGAACACGGTGCAATATTTGGGTCATATTGCTCCAAAGATTGTATGGCTCTAGATACAGACAAGATCGCTGTGGTGCAGAACAGGTGATCACCAGCAGACATCACAGAGGTACGGCAGTTCCTGGGGTACCGGTTATCGACGATAAGTGAAGAACTTTGCAGCTTCTCTTCATTGTTTCACACAAAAAGCAATTATGTAATTCAATTGGGAGGACAAGAAGAGATTCATCCTACAGACAGATGGCAGTGCAGTGGGGATAGGAGCAGTCTGGAGCAGGAAGCCTACCCCATCTGAAAGACATGCAGTATACAGTATATGATTGAATGGGAATGGCTGGCTGTTGTTTTTGCAGTCAAACATTTCAGGCACTACTTACTGGGATGACCATTCAGCCTACACACTGATCATCAGGCATGCAATCCAATGGCTTTCGGCTCAGAAGATGGAGGGCAGGTTGTGCAGATGCTCTTCAAGTGTTTGATTTTGAGATCAAATACAGGGGAGTATAATCAAATGCCAATGCAGATGCTACATGTACATGTCACGTGCATATAGTGCTGCTGCACAGCTGGTTTGACTGATCTATGTCTCGGATCCCTTCATAATAATAGCAAACAATACTATTGGACGCATCCATCCATGACACGACTTCGAAAGACAATTTAAACTGTGATCAATTATGTGTATCGATGCATCTGTTATGCGGGTATATTCTTGACTGAGTTAAGCCATTAAGTTGGAGCTGAACTAGCACAACAAGGGTATTAAATGACTATAATTGATTAAGGTGTGAGGTTTGGTGTAGGATCTTACAACTATAACAGTCCTACATTTGCGAATAGGCTTCTTTATTTGCAAATTCAGGACTGTGAGTTGTAGGATCCTACCAAACCTCACTTTAACATATTACTTTGTTTCCTTGCTTTTTGCACCACCAATCTACATCCCTACAATCACTTTCTCGATAGAGAAATACTTGATTTACTTGTCTTATTAGTGCTTGAGGAGAACAGCCAGAACGAACAGATGCATCATTGATGACCCACATATTCAACATGACCTTTAGTAATCCTAAACACTATTATTGCCACAGCTTGTTTCATTTTAGCCTCATGCAGTATTTAGCCTGGATCGGATTCTCCGGAACAAAGTCTGTGGTTATACATGCGCCCCAGCCATCCTGTAACATAATAATTATTCAAATTAAGGCACATACGCTATTACACACAAAATATTAATTACATATATATGCTGCCTCAAGACGGAGCCTCATAAGGAAAGCTATTAAAAAATATAACACACATAATGTCATGATCATAAAATTTATACTCAGGGATTCTAAGGCAGCCTACACAAGAAAACATATTTACATGATGTTGACAATATGTCGACAAGTATGTTCATGATTACATCATTATGACATAGTGCAAATCACTGTTTATTCAAGCATTGCGATCGTACGGAAGATATTTTTGTAAAGCACAATGGCGTCGGAAGGAGATAATAGTAGGGGGGGGGGGGGGGGGGGGGGGGCGCTAAGGGTGATGTCCCGGGGAGGGTCCGGGAGGGGGGCACCCCTCCCGCCCAGCTAGGGGGTATGGGGGAGCGCTGTGAGCTCCCCCATCGGGGTCTGGGGCGGAGCCCCAGAAGCCAACGCTTTTTGCGTTTAAAAAACTCCCAAAAACTACGCAAAAACGCGGCGGCCACGCAAGAAGCCTAGGCCTTTATTTTACATGTATACTAAGCCCCCCACAAAAAAAAAATGGCTCATGTTTAAACGAGCGTATTGTCGTAATCATTAACGCTAGCGCGTTACCTGTTTCAACATTTCTGGAAATTAAGAAACGGTGCTCTAACAAGATTTTGAAGAACGGCGCGCAGGATTACGACAATACGCTCGTTAAAACCATAGATAGTTTAAACTATCTATGTTCAAACACGAGCCATTTTTTTGGTGGTGGCGGAGGGGGGTTAGTATTATTCTATGCTAGCTGACACTAACTTCATCACTGCGATACGCGATCGCGATCCAACCAGCAATTAATATGGCAGTTAACCCTACGCGAGCGGGAATAGGCAGCTCTATATGTTAGCAATATATGATTGTGCTGTGCGGATGTTCGATCGTAATTGGCACCACATGCTTAGGATTGTGAATAAATTTAACCCGAGCCAATAATGGGGGGGCGGAACGATACGTTCGCCCCTTTATCGTTGCAGGGGGGGGGGGGGGGGGGGGGGGGGAGGGGGGCGATAGCCCCCTCTGCCCCCCCCCGGTTCCGACGCCTATGAAGCATTCATACCTATTGTCATGCTAGGGTATTCTAGCGCTTAGATTTCGTATATGACGCGTAGAAGTTTTGGCTTGACAATATAAAAGTTGCTGTCGAGCGGGAAAGTTCAGTTACGTCATATTTTATCGCCTTAAGAGGGTCGTTTGTGAAAAGCAAAACGGCGCTGATGAAGACGAGGGCGGATAAGAGGACTTTTGTGCCTGGTATGTTACACGTTGTTTCTATTGCTCATCTACGCTTAGGATGTGATTGGAACGTTCTTGGTTCGCTAAATATAGTCGTGTTTATTGTAAATACGCCGCCATTTTGAATAGATACTAAGCAGGATTGCTACGAATGCTGAAGTAAATCTTACACAACCTAAGCGTAACTTTGTCCAGCATGTAGGGTTCTAACACAATATGGCATTTATTGCTTGATCCGTGCATTGCTTTATCACCGCCTCTATCGCTCGATGACTAATTGTTACCAATACGTACGCTTGCAAGTAAACCTGAACAATTGAACAACACTATTAGGTGGACATATATATATAGTATTCTTAAGCCAAGTTTGACCGCAATGCAACATGTTATATCATAGACATTACTTACTTTAATATCTATGGTTATATGGCTTTTACACTTTATGAAAGGTTAAATATGTACGGTCTGGGTACGAGACACGCGTAGGCTGCCTTAACACCCCTGAGTATCTATATAGTGTATTGTTCATTTGTTCATACGGGTTGCTTAATATTGATATAGTGAAGCATTAGAAGCCACATGCAATGTTTTATTTTGATTATTTATACTATAAGTTCTCCAATATTTCATCATCAAGCTTCATTTCTAACCCTACAAAAACCTGTGGCCTCAACGGACATTCATATTGATTCAGCACAATGTATAATATTTTAAAGCACAATTTCAATAAAGGCACTGTTGTATGTATGTGTATCTTATGTACAGAAGTACTTGAAGTTACAGCTGTTCAGCAACACGTTTGATGCTGCTAGATAATAGCTCCAACTCTGGAACAAGTTGCTGAAATGTTGGGCGAGCTTGTGGGTCATATACCCAACAACTCTTCATCAATTTGAAACTGAAAAATAGGGTGATTGGAAATCCATTATTACATATCTTTCGCTCACATGGCATCAGGGCAAAGATTTGGTTGCTGCAGTCTCAGTCCTTTCTCCAAATGGTCAAGCATTTCAAAGTTCTCCACACCAGGGTAAGGGGTTGTTCCAATGCTGAACACCTCCCAGCATGTCACCCCATATGCCCACTAGTGAATAGGATGGAAGGTAGGAAAGTGAAATCAACCTCCCTATATGCATCAATGTAGTTCTTTTTTATGTAAAGCAAACATGCTATAATATTGCTAGAGATGAAACATCTCTGCTGGCATTGGTGAGGTGGACCTACACGTATATGTTATGAACACATAATGCTAAGAGTCAGAAATTAATCAACTGTATTGAAAATCCACGAGATCAAATGTCATGCACTTAGCACTTGCTCTTATGTTTTCCCATAAGGCCAACAAAAATAAAAATAAAATCAAATGCATTGTGCATTTTAAAAGTAACACAATGAATGAACCTTATTTGAACACTCTGTTATCAAAGATGTCTTTATCATTCTGACGAAGTTCATTTTTAGGAAATGAAATTTATGAGCATCACGAATAATATCACAATACACAATATTGAAAAGGAATTGCTTGAACTCACAACATCAGATTTTTCAGTACTAATTCCATCACGTATCATCTCTGGAGGCATCCATTTGGCTGGACTTTTATCGGTTTTAGTCATCCTGTAGTAATTTTCCATATATATGTCTCTAGACAGTCCAAAGTCTCCAACTTTGATCACCAGATCAACATCCACCCTGTAAGTATGCAAAGTGTATTCACACAAAGTTTGTTTAATAAAGCTTTAATAAAGCCCGGTTTTGTAATATTGTAACAGGAATTTGCTGTTGCATAAGAACTGTAAAAGGTAAAATCAATTTATAACCATTATGACAATCATGTGGCATTCCATTTTGTTTAGTGTTCATCTATGGTATAAACAGCTTGTATCCTGTCAAAAATAATGATCACGAAGAACAAAGGATTTCAAAATATTAACATATTTTTAAAACTAGAAATGTAAATGGCATTAATATCACCAGGAGTCATTATCATATTATGATCATTGGCTATGTGTTAAAATGATGCAGTTTACACTCACAAGCAGTTCCTTGCTGCAAGGTCTCTGTGGACAATTCTTTTATCAGCCAAGTAGCTCATCCCTCTAGCAATGTCCAAACATATGGAAATTAGAACACTGCAAGGAAATCCCTGTATAATGAGAGAGTCACAAATTTAAAATAATTAATAATATATATACAACCATTTACACTTGCCTCCGGGTATTGATCTATCTTTTCATATCTCCTTGCCTGCTGTAGGTATTTCTTTAGGTTCCCATTAGCCATGAAGGCAAGCACCATAAGTGGCACACCACTGGGTGAGTTCAGGCACATTCCCACCAATCCCAAAACATTGGGATGTTTGAAGGACTTCATTGAAGCACATTCTTCTAAGAAAGCTTTTATAATATCTTCAGAGCAAGTATCTGAAAGGAACATATATTGTCTTTGCTGAATGTAGCACATTAAATCTAGTTCTGTTTAATGCTACAAAAAATATTATACAGGCAATAAATTGATACATAGATTGTAAGAGGGAAAACATTGTAGACATTCAAAATAACAGTAAACAAGTTCATTACTTAATAACCGTACTCTTAGTGGACTTTATAGCCACTTCTTGGGTTGGACCATCTTTTGTAGTCAATATAGCATGATACACAACACCAAATTCTCCTGTATAGTGGTATGTAGAAGATATAATAAACATTGTGTCAGTGCTGGAGAAAATATGCATACCTGAACCACATGGTTGCTCATCCATTTGGAGCTGATCAAAATTGACCAAAATGTCTTCAAATTGTTGTCTATAATACTTTCCAATACTTTTCTTTGTTTTCCTATGGCCAGTAGTTGTTCCTTGAATAATAATTTCTATTATCATCAATGTTATGCAAAGAATACGTCACATACCCAGGCTGTAAATGTGTGATGTTCTCATTTCTAAGGCTGCATTAGCATCTTTTGACATCCTGATTCGTTCTCTAGAAAAGGGCAATTAGAGTTAAAGTGGCTTCTGTTTTTGTTACATACGTACTGGTCATATTTTAACTATACTAACATGTAAAAAGAATATTATATATTATTATTATTTATTATATATATATATATATAAATTATGTGTTGCATGATCATCATATTACGTTCTGGGTAACAATTAAATATGCATATATGTTTTATTGCTCCATATGCGCATCACACTTCTTTATGCATTAATAATGCATTCAATAATGCAGTGAAGTCATAGTACTGAACTACATGCATGCAGATAAATCATTGAACAAAAGTGAAAAATCATTGTACACTACACGTGATTAACAAAGGTGAGAGAGCAGTAAAAGTCACTAATTCATCTTCCTAATAACTCTAGATAATGCAGCACAAACATCTAGATGCCATTGTTTGTGTGTGTGTGTGTGTGTGTGTGTGTGTTTGTTAGTTGATAATATGCCTTTGTAATATGCCTTTGTAACAACATAGAAATGGAGCTATACATTTATTTAGGTTGGGAAGCAATGTTCTTGAAATGCCAATAGCATGATAAATAGTATCTGGAAGTACTGAAGTGAAGGCTGTACAAAAAAAAAAACGCCTATGGATTGTTCCTGAACATTGCTGTACCTTGATGCTCTTTGCTTGGTTTTTCGGCAAACAGCAAAATAAATGATAATGATGATCAGTATGAGGACTGCCATGGCAACAATGGAGACTGGCACACCTATTGCAAGGGCCTCTGATGAGAAAGAATACAAAATAAATATTTTTGTAGGTATTATGCATAATTTGAATACATATATATTATTAACTGTAACAAACACACACACACAAAGAAAAGCATTAACAAATATTCATTTCTTCTGTTGGGGTGTTTGAGAACAGGAACTGATTTAAATGTTGTTATTAAAAACAAACATGCTATTCCAAAATACTTAAACCTAACTATGTTTCCAAAACATAACGAACAGCTACACTGATTCAAAAGGATGGGGCAGACTATTTGGAAAAAGCTCCTGTCAGGAATATGCTGAATGACCTAACTTTTCGGCATACATGTAGAAGCAAAGATTGCAAGTCGAGAGGCCAAGCTAGAGAAACTGAAACATTCTCTGCCCCAGTTGCCAAAGGTTACAATACCCTGGGAAACTCACATTTAACCTAGATCTGCCGAGCACTTAGAATTGTTGGTGATGTGTTGTATTAGTAAAACTCAGTAGCAGTGGTAACAGCAGTCATTCCTGCCTCATACAGAGGATGAGTAGTGAGTAACAGTGACATCCAATGCAGCTGGCCTTCCTCACTCCTAGCCAGACACCAGAACATCGGCTGGGTATGATTGCCCTGGACCATGTGTAAATCACTATGGCCAAGGTACAATTGCACCCCGCAACCATTTATGATACATCACCTTCACATCTGTATGATGGCCTCGAAGATTTGAGCACATTGTCTGGGCAAAGTAGACATTAAGAATCCCTGGATATATCATTACCAAGTCACCATTTTAAGGCTGTCGAAAACTTATATGGAGGCCAAGAGCAAGACAACCAGGAAGCAGAGTGAATTGCTGACTCAGACAAAATACTACAACCTAAAAACTTTTAAATGTAAATCTAATGCGCTATTATGTGACGTTAAACATACCACCACAACTTTAGTGTATTCAGTTGTGCACCCTAAATGGAACATGTTGGGGTTGGATGCCTAACCATCTTAGATGCACCTAACAAGTCATCAGCTGGATAATATACACTAGCTTTGTTGGCAGAACATATATTTAGTATTAACTTTTGGCCATATGCATAATGGTGCATGTAACATGGTAAGCAAATCATTTAAGCATTAACCACGGAACATTTTGTTGAAATCTTAACTAGATCATTAAAGGCTGATTGCATGTATACATCTTGTTTTGTGCGTGCTTTCATTTTAAATACTAAAATCTCATTGTATATGAAATGCTATAATACAGTAACATACCTACAGATGATGAAGCTGAGGAGATAGCTGATGTTGTAGCATGTAAAAGAATGATGTAAGGAGTATATGCATATATACATTTGCTATCATTTTATGCCAAAATATTTGTGCAAATATAAACCATCATGGTCATTGAGTTTTATGAAATGCGATAAGCAATTTCAGCTCGACCTTTTTGTAACATTCTAAACTTAGGATTGAACTGGAGTGTCACTTACATATATATTTTTACTAACTTCGCACCATGTGTAATGTGCATGCACCACAAGGAGCAAATCATTTAAGCGTTTACTTTTTGTTGAAATCCTAATCATAAATGTCTTGTTCAGCTGGGTGCATGTTACCATGTTACTTTGTGTGTGCTTCATTTTCTATTTAAAATATTAGTCATCTCATTGCATGCGAAATTCTACGTTTCAGTTACATACCTTTAGATAATGCAGCTGAGGAGTTAGCTGATGTTGTAGCATGTAAAAAGAAAGATGTAAGGATATAAACATATGGTACACGTATGGTATCATTACGAATATAATCGATAGTGTGATTCGTCATAGTCATTGTTATATTAATACATCATACATGTATAAAAAGTTCTCCAGTTTTGTGCTATATTGTGGCAATAATTTTTCCTTGCGTGGTTGAAAATTTTTCGGTCGTATTAATCAAAACCTTCTTATTCCTTTTGTCCTAGGACAAATAAAAATTATATCCGTGGGATGGAAATTTGTATTTGGGAAAGACAATTATTAAGGATGGGAAAAGTAATATTAGTGTAGGATAAATATTATCTGATGCATTTTTGTTCCCATTGCAAAATAGGGGACAATATCCGCTAGCACAATATGTCCTAGGAGGAACAATCTGCCAGCAAGATTTTGTCCTAAAAAGGGTGGCCATGGGTCGGTACGTTTTTTCTGGGCTTCTCCGTCTAATCCCGTTAATGTTTGCATTGTGATATGACAAAAGAATATTGCAATATATTGCAATAGCACGGCAGCCCTGGGTACATAAAGTAGCTAGGAACGATAAAGATAACGATAACGATAAACGAAATGGCTCATGTACCAGCGGAAATGTAATTATTATGTACCGGCCCTAACGAGGTATTTAGATAAATCGCCTAGTGGCCTCCATGCACCGCATATACATGTATAATCTCCCCATACTTCTGTCTTCTTTTTTCCGACGATTTTGAACTCTGCCCAGTATCGCACTATCTGGTTTGCTGCCTTGACTCGCTCCCTTAGTCAGCGCAGTCTTGCTATCTGCATAGCTGCCTCTCACCGTGTCTGACAAAAGTTGGTAATCCATTCAGTTGTGCTCGTCCAATCAAGCGTACTTGAGCCAAAGGATCTTCCAATATTAGCATCGTCCCACTCGTTAACCTCTGCGACGTTCTCAAAATGATAGATCCACGTGCACTGCGACCAGTTTCTCTCTCCGGAGTAAGTGTCAGGGAGCATTAAATGGACGTGAAGCCATTTCAGCGATCCTGCCGACTACGCCAATTGTAACAACCACAAATGATAGATTCGGTCACAACAATTAATACACCATGCAGGTTTATATATACATATGCGAGCGTAGCCTACATGTAATCTACTCTTGTCAGTGTGCATAGATAGATACACCGCATAGTCATCTAACTGTCCGGATACCATGAGGTCCGTGTTACACAAGTAAGACTTTTAGCATACTGAGTTAAAAACGAAAATCACCAGATTTCTAAAGAGGTCCAACCCGCAGCTTGCGCTCGACCATATGGAGAAATGGCCCATACATAGGCGGTCATCATGCTTTTATTTTTAAATTGAATTTTAAACACATTTATAATTTACTATAAATCGGTCTGATTGTGAATCTGTGTTTTATATAATTATGACATGAACCATTCGTGTAGTAAAATCAAGACAAAAAATTAATTTCTACCGCGCATAATATATTCATAAACAATATGTCATAACGTAATACCTTGCGTCATCTGGGATTAAGTTCCAGTTATTGCGTACGTTGCAACTAGTTAACTGTTAATTGCAGATGAATTATTAACGATAATACACAATCGTAGCTTTGGAGATGTGGAGGCAGCAATAAACGGATTGCCCTGCATGATTTCAACTTCTGAGATTCAGGTGTTTTGGTGAGTATACTGTGTGAATTTAGTATGTGCAGAACAGGCATATATTCGATGCAGTGAAGGGGGAGGAGATATGGCCTTCTCCCTATACTAGTACTGTATGGAATTCTCCCTGTACTGTTGGCCTTCTCCCGGACCGTTAATTGCCCGTCTCCTTATACTGTTGGTCTTCTTCCTGTAGTGTTAGACTTGTGGCCTTCTCGCTATACTGTTGGCCCTCCCTATACTGTTGGCCTTCTCCCTATACTGTTGACCTTCTCCCTATACTGTTGGCCTGCTCCCTATACATTGGCCTTCTCCCTATACATTGGCCTTCTCCCTATACTGTTAGCCTTCTCCCTATACTGTTGGCCTTCTTCCTATGCTGGTGGCCTTCTCTTTATAATAAGCTGCGCTTATACTGTTGGCCTTCTCCCTATACTGTTGGCCTTCTCCCTATACTGTTGGCCTTCTCCCTATACTGTTGGCCTTCTCCCTATACTGTTGGCCTTCTCCCTATACTGTTGGCCTTCTCCCTATACTGTTGGCCTTCTCTCTATACTGTTGGCCTTCTCCCTATACTGTTGGCCTTCTCCCTATACTGTTGGTCTTCTCCCTATACTATTCCTATACAGTTGGCCTTCTCCCTATACTGTTGACCCTTCTCCCTATATGGTTGACCTTATCCCTATACAGTTGGCCGTCTCCCTATGCTGTTGGCTTTCTCCCTATACTGTTGACTTTCTACCTACATGTGTACTGTCGGCCTTATCCCTATACTATTTCCTATACAGTTGGCCTTCTCCCTATACTATTGGCTTTCTCCCTATATGAACCACTGAGCATTGTCCATTTGTGTAGCATCTCTGTCCCTTTGTTTACCATGTGTATAGCTGACCAGTGGGACACACACACCACACACGTGCATGGACACTTCCAGCAAGTCACGCACGCTCAGTTACAGTGTGGACACTCAATGTAGTAGCTCTACTGGTGGCGATGCACATATTCACAAGTGTCTCCATCATGTGCACACTAGACACGCTGATGTAGAGCTGTGTATTGTGTGCTTCAAACATGGGCACACGCACCAATGATGTCCACACATATACCTGTACACAGTGGTACTTACATGTACATCCATATACATCAGATATAAATAATAATAATTTGGACACAAACACACACAAGCATGTACATGTACACACACACACACACACACACACACACACACACACACACACACACACACACTCACACAGATTGCTGTACAACCACAACAAGACACAACAATCTACCAGGAGAGAGCTACCATACTACTGGAGGAGCCGAGGATCAATGAAGACCTACTAACTGCAGTACTACAAACCAAAGTATTTACTGGTCTGGCTACTTCCCCAGTCCTTTGAACACAGTGACGACAGATAACAGGTGTGTGAATGGCTGTTTGGGGGCTATTGTGATGGTGGTTACATGCACTAGAGTACGCATGGTATTTTTGGACATGCTAATTTTTGTTTGCATGCATTGGTGTTGAGAACACTTCCTCACTCCCCTGGAGGGGTGTTGGTGGTGTCATTGGATCACCTCTCCAAATCCCCCAGAAGTGGGGAGGTGTCCTTTGTACACATACAATGCATCACTTGGGTGACGGCTCCATCAGAAGTCTTTGAACATGCATGTTAAAGTACTTCTGTTTAAGGGCCTGGAGAGGTACATTAACTTGTACATGTACTCTTTGTTACATGTACTATTGTCTATCTTTATAGACACCATCTACTGTTACATAATCCTGTACCTAGTATATGTAATTTCAAAAATGGTCTCATCTGGTGGCTACCAGATACAGGTATAAACCCTAACCCTGACTACCTACACAAAAGTTCTGGTAAATTTAATATTACTACATTTGCATCTGAGGCTGTGCTTTAAAAGGTTACCATGCGCTATATTCATTTGAGTTGCATGCAACATGTTACCTACATGTACGTGTGGTAACTTTAACCCTTCTATACACGTATGTAGCCAAGTCATCGTATGCCCTTCATGCAACTTTTTTGGCTGTAGGTCACTACATGTACATGCAGTGGTACTTCAAAGATAGGTAGTGATTTTAGTGGTTACCTAAGTTTTGCAAAGCAACCACATCCATTGTGTGGACAAGGAAACCACAAGCCAGCCCTAAGCTACTGGCCTAACAAAGGATAATGGTTCTGGGGCTATGCTAAAGCTTCATACATGTAGGTTGGCCCATGCCCATTTAGTGTTTGCATTAGTTATCACAAATAGAATAACCTTATGGGCCCACTTCGTACATACATGTATGGACACACCTCCCTTGACAACTTACATGTACATGTACATGTTATATACTATACTGTTGGTCAGTTGGCCTTCTCCCTATACAGTGGCCTTCTCCCTATACTGTTGGCCTTCTCCCTATATAGTTGGCCTTCTCCCTATATAGTTGGCCTTCTCCCTATACTGTTGGCCTTCCCTAAAGGTTTTCATTTTTAGTATGCACGGCATTACATGTAGTACCTTGCTCTCATTACTATCAACAGTAAGGCTCTCAACTGTAGTACTCCAAGCCTAGCTGGCAACAAGTAGACAGGCAATAGAATAACCCTGGGGCTCACCAAAAATGTACATACATGTACATGTATGGACACAAGTAGTAGTGCTGCACATCTGTTAACATACTATGAACTTCCAGGACACAGCTATTCCCTAGGCCTAGGGGTTGTATTTGCACAAAGCTGCATGGCATTGTGCATGAGATTATTCACTGTATGTACAGACCTAGACCTTTTATCAGCAGTCTGGCCACACAACAAAATTCATGACATTGGGCCTTTGTTACTTTGTACAAACATCCAAATAAGATAGGATCAGCAGGTGTTTATGTACACACACACATACATGTACACACACACACACACACACACACACACACACACACACACACACACACACACACACACACACACACACACACACACACACACACAC
This sequence comes from Spongilla lacustris, assembly GCA_949361645.1. NCBI lineage: Eukaryota > Metazoa > Porifera > Demospongiae > Spongillida > Spongillidae > Spongilla > Spongilla lacustris. Next base: position 1,554,054 of record OX442415.1, read on the forward strand.
ACACATCAGCTGAACGTGGGGGAGGAGGAGGCAGGAATTGGCAACATCTGCCAGTATCACTTACGGTTTCCAGTCATGCATTTGCTACAGTACAAGATGCACACCATTACATGCATGTACTTCCTATAACACCAGGGATTTACCGCACCTACCCCCTGGTGTACACGTGGCATGTCACTTGCTGTTCTATCAATTAATCCAGGGTTCACAAACATGCCATTTAACTGTACATATGAAGGGAAGACTTCCTACAATAATACTGCAGCAATGGAAGTAGAACATCATAACACAAACTTTCATGAATCCCTCAATTGTATTTAGCCAGTCAGACACTCAATGTTTTGGCATATACAAACTGCCACCACAACCTGTACAAAGAAAAACAAATAATACTTTCTCTTTTCCTCCTCCCTTCAATTTCCTTACCTCCCCCTTCCATCTCCCTCCCTCCTCATCCCGTCAATTTTCCTACCTCCCCCTCCCTCCCATCACTCTCGCTCCTCCTCTCTCCTTTCCTCCCCTTATCCCCATTCACCCCGCTGGCCCCGGCTCTCATCTTATAGCGCATGTCAAATGAAGTACTATCCGGCTGAAAGGATCGTGTGTGAAAGGAAAAAGGTAAGCTAGCTGGGTTTGTTTTAAAAAAACAAAATAAAACTGAATAATACCATGCTTTCCAGAATGGAAGAATAGTTTATCTAGTGTTGTAAAGTGGTTTTAAGAAGACACTTATATTGGGTTGAAGAAAAGGACGTAAGTTAATTAACCTGTTCTCTTCTACAGTATGTAATATGTGTGTTCAGGTGTATTCTAGTAATCACTGCATTTTTATTTCAGGGAGTTCAAGTGTCAGCTTAAATTGATTTTTCACATACAACGCTCACTAGCTGCAGGAACAATCAGAAGGAACAGTGCATGTGCATGGATGTCACTATGGATGTAATGTAGCGTTACTGTTGTGTTAATTTAACTGCAGGTGTCACAACAAAGCACTGTTGTACATGTACATGTGATCATGTTTCAAAAGATTTAACCACATGCAATGGCGTCCTAGGCTGGTTTGTTTCTCAGACACTCGATACCTCAGGATGCACTCGGATAGCTCACAACATCAACAACCATTCATTCATTATAATTATACTGAATCATACACGTAATCACATGCACACACATGATCCTATATATCTCTAATCACTGAATGTTTCCGGACATCACAGTTCCTCCCCATTTCACACTGGTGACAGACCACCATCCATTCTCAACCCTGAAAAGGGATTACCAGCAGTGACAGCAGCACGGTTGCATTGGTATATGCGGTAGGCTAGCCCTGTCTTGATATCAGGTACAAGAGTACCACTCAGCACACAAATGCTGATGCACTTTCATGTCTCCCAGTGGTGGCCAACATGCAGATGGCACAAATGGACGAGGAGGAAGGAGGGACATTCCCAACTACAAACCCTCCTGGTCGAGGTGGCAGAATTAGGAAGAACAACAACAATTAAGGGACCTGGTGTTAGCAAGGGTGTTTCAGCCTATTCAGGAGGGATGGCCACCCAAAACTACAGAAGAGGTTATAAAGCCATGCTTTGAGTAGAGACATGAACTATACATGTACAGCAGTACAATCCTGTGAAAGGGTACAGGGAGAGGTATAGGCCTGTACCACTGTTCACGGAGGGGTACAGGGCTACTCAGGGATACAGGCATGTTCAAGGAGGGGTACAGGGATACAAGCCTGGACAGGGGGCGGGGGGGGGGGGGGGTGTACAGGAGTACAGGCTTGTACAGGGGTAAAGGCGTGTACATGCAGGGAGGGGTACAAGCCTGGACAGGGGTACAGGCCTGTACTGGGATGGGTGGGGGAAGGGGGGGGGGGGGGGTTGGGGGTACAGGACTGTACAAGGGTACAGGCTTGTACAGGGGTGCAGGCCTGTACAAGGGTAATGGCGTGTACAGGGAGGGGTAGTGGCCTGTACAGTGGTACAGGCCTATAAAATTGTACAGGCCTGTACAATTTGGGGTACAACCAATTGTATTGATACATAGCAGTTGTTCATTCATGATGAACTCCACATACATATAGGTTTACCCATTGTCCTCTGTTTCATTCCATTTCTCTTGTCTTTTGCTAGGCCATGTAGTGATCCCCATTTCAGTCTGTCCCATTCTTCTTTGCTTTCATCGTCCCCCTTTAGTTCCTTCACAGAGTGGTCTCTAGTGGGTACACCCTTTCCAACACCTGTTCCTTCTGCCCTTTTCTTTGCACAACACGCCCTCTCAATTTGCCCCCATTTCCTGCAAACTTTGTTTCTGAACCTGCACTGTTGAGTATCATGCGCTCCTCCACACCTGTTGCAAGCCCCTAGGCCCGACGGTCTCCCCCTTCTTGTTGGTGCTGCCACTTGATGTACTTCCTGTTTTGTGACACTCTGCAACTGTTCTGCGCGTCTTTAGTCTCCCTTTCCGCTATTTCCGCTGTCTCCAGCACCTTGGCAAAAGTGAGGTCTGCCTTTGTGAGGAGTCTCTTCTGTACCCCCTCGTCCCTCATACCAAAGAACACCCTGTCTCTCAGCGTCTCTGATAACGTCGCACCAAACGCACAGGCAAACTTGCTGCATACCACATATCACACTTTCTCCCTCCTTTTGTCCCGTTTGTGGAACCGTACGTTCTGCGATGACTAGAGGTTTAGGCGCTACGTGTGTCGTTAAGGCTGCGACGTACCAGTTGCTCGTACGTTCGGTCTTTCAATTTCTGGGGTGCTACGAGCGCTCGGAGCAGGCCAAATGTAATACAGGCGAGGAAAGCGTTCTTTTTCTGTTCGGCTTCCACTTTATTTGCCAGGAAGAAATGTTCTAGTCGCTCGACGTATTAACTTAACCAGTCTTCCGTTGACGCGTCACACTCCCCTGCCATCCTTCTTAGCTATCCCATGCACCCTCGTCGCCACTGTAGACCTCAGGATGCACTCGGATAGCTCAGATCCAGCTACAGCTACGTGTATGCCTACATCTCTTGTCTGAGCAGCCGGTCGAGGTAAGCAGCCTAACATCATTTCAATACATCGATCTGTCTTGCAGAAAACACAGACTCGAAGCTTTTAGTATTCCATGGCATGTACTAGTAGTTACCCCCGGCACGGGGCGGCACCTGGCCCACCACGCCCTCTGCTCGACTCCAGCTTTGCAAAATGCTGGCATGTCCTACACAGCCAGAAGTTTTTTCTTGACTCAAACCTGTACCCAGTGTTGAATCAGATTGTTTACCAGACCTTCGTAGACTTGGTGGAAACCTTTGGCTCAGATATGTGGGAGTAAAATTGATCCAGATTGTATTACCATAGTATTTCCTAAAGTCGCTATCAATCTGAAATATGGCTGCGTACAGTCTGAATCAACGCGGTATCCGATGAAGACCGGGACGCATTTACGTATGTTTACCGCGTTCCCAGCCCTTAATGTTTTTTAATTTTATTTATGGTTCGATTCGCAAAAGATTACAAACAAAAACAATACAATACACTTTACAAACAATATACAAATACACATCTAAGCAGTACAGCATATTACTCCAATCCCGTTAGAGTCTTCTCATTGGCGAGTTTCTGTTCAATCTCTCTTCAAATTTGTGAACATAACAGTTGGGAACAATGGGAACGGCAGGCCTGTTTAACCTAGTTACAATCCATGGTAAAATCTTATTGGTAAAAAATGCCAATTTACACATACCTAGTGTTTATTCCTGAATGACATACTCTGTAGCCATTACGAATGTTGTGCATGGATGATGTAATCAAACAAGTAACCGACAGAAGGTTTTTCCAGAATAGCTGAGTGGAGGCAGGCTGAGCTGAGACGTAGTTGAGTGTGTGAAGCAGCTCAAGCAGGCTGTTGAGGTAAGCTGGAATTTGAGGGCAACAGAGCTGAGTTGAGGCTTACTGTGTTGGCTGAGTTGAGTCTGGCTGAGTTGAGTCTGGCTGAGTTGAGTCTGGCTGAGTTGAGCCTGGCTGAGTTAGAACTCTGGCATAGTGCAAGACATTAAACACTCTCCTGGGAATATAAAACACATCATATTATATTAAGGTGCACAGGCGTTATGCTCTTACCTGACAAAAGAGGAATGGAACGATACCCACAACAAAATCCTCTGGTAGGCTGTGCAAGATTTGAATATTAGCACTATTTATAGTTCTGAAACCCCTTGATAGTAGTGTAGTTAAGACCAGCAGTCGCCAGAGTGATATGCTAAGCCTATATGTAACACATATGCCCATGTATATGAAGGTGAACGAGTTAACATACCTAGGTTAATGTGGGAGGTACCTTACACATGTGCAGTCAGATAGAAAAAATGTCTCGTGGCGTGTGAAGACACACTTGGTTGGTGATTCCTTTTTTTCTTTCTTTCTCCAGACCATCATGGTCTGTGATATCTAGGGGAGAAAAGGAAAAGGGGGGACCCCCCCCCCCCCCCCCAAAGCTGGCATAAGGGGTGGGGCTGTCCCCTTCCCACCCCCATCCCTCTCCCTCCATATCAGAAATGTATATAAAGATGTGCTTACATTTTGAAGTGCTCCTGGACAATATAAACCTCTGCAGGCCTACACTGAGTTTCTCAATGGAAACGTTGTTGAAGATCTTCAAACCATCACCACACCTAAACAAAAGAAACATTTATGTAATATAATACAGCCTCTTAAGCTCACCTGGAATCTGTGGTAAAGGCATCAGACAGGTAACTCTTATGCTGCTGTACAGATAAATGATGAAAGTCAATTGCTGTAAATATTCTGTGCTCTGACAATTGCATTGAATGACTCAACCTAAAACATAAAAGATTGTATAAACACATTTGTAACATCATGCACACAAATGTACACACAAATGTACACACAAATGTACACACACACACACACACACACACACACACACACACACACACACACACACACACACACATTCATGGCTCCCCCTCCTCAATCTTAGATAAAGCAGGGCCGCCAATACGTTCCTACACGAAAATATACACATATACACAAAAATACCTTTTGGTTATCAGAGGCGTGTACAGCTTCTCTAATGGATGGTACACGTGGCGAACGTTCTCAGCTCCACAAAAGTGTTTTTCTTATATCGTCAGTACTTCTAGCACGTGTCGCTTCTATAAATTTGCATAACAATGCTACGATGTGACCCAGAAACAAAGAGGAGTATATTAGCTCGCCCTAATTCGTACCAACCAGCATACCTTTGCCCTGTTATGCACACACCGCGGCTGCGAACCAGTAACACCTAGTACTAGTACCTAACCAGGTAGTGTGCATTATTTAGATAAATTATTAGACATTCCCAAATCCTTACCATTGACATACTACATTTCACGGGGAAAACGATCACGGAAAGAGAGCCAGGCGCGCGAGGAGGTTGAGATGAGATCTTTAAGGCACTACAATACCACAGAGCTCGAGTGTGTCGCACCATAGATCAGAGAAAGAGTGTGAAAGAGTGTTCAGATATTTCGATTTACGGTTCAGTGCTAGTATTGATTTACTAGCAGCAGTGGTCTGGAACGAGGGAGCACAATCTTGGGTCAAACTGTTTACCAATCATGGGTCAAGCTGTTATTAAATCGTGGGTCAAGTTGTTATACAATCTGGATCAGATTGAGGCTGCAGACCACAATCAGATTGTTGTTATCAGTTACTCTGATTCAGATTGTGACCCACCCTTGGTACAAACTGAAGAGTCCCACCAGGTTTGAATCAGATTGGTAACTTCTGGCTGTGTAGTCTCATTTTATTAACTATGGAATATCCTTGATTTTACTAAATATCTATGGCAACACATAGAAACGCCATTTAAAAATGGCGCCTTATTGCACCAAAACTGATTTACTATTTTTAAAAATGGTCCCCAAATTCTTCACGACAACATCCACTTTTTTTCATATATTATATTATTTGGATAGTTGTAGAATTGTTTCAGAGGGTGGCAAAAGTTCTAACCCCCCTCTGTTCATTAGTTATAACTAATGGAATATCTTAATTAGCATGATTTTTTTCCATTTTCTGTACAAGTCTATGGAATATCATATTTTCAGAAATGGTCCCAGAATTTTGGACGATACAAGGTATAAAATTTGAAATTGCCTACATTTAAACATCATTTAGAGTAGTATTAGAGGGTGGCAAAAGTTGCAGGTCCGTTAGTTAAGTAAATAATAATCAAGTTAGTAAAAACGCCATACATTCTCTATGGAACGTACCGCGGAATGAAATCCAAAAATTTACAAACCGCAACTTTCGTGTCCGTTGATTTCTCCATATGATTAAAAGTACTGAAATTTTATTTAGAGCGTGGAAAAACAAACCCCATAGTGAGGAAAATATAGGTACAACAGACACACAATTGTGGAGGTTTAAATGGTTGGCACCTTAGTATGTGTATTTATGCTAAGCTTGTGTGCACGCGCTGCCGGCAATTGTTTTCCTTGTTGTGCATGTGTCTGGTTTTGCGGTGGTAGTAATCATCTTGTTGTAGTTGTTGTAAGTGTTTGTTGGCAGCGTGTACAATATATACTATATTTTGGTCAGTTACTTGGGGGGAAAGCTATAAAGGGGGCATATGGGACCTGGAAGGAAGTGTGAAAAAAATGTACATGCATATTTAAATGCATTACGTTGTTAATGGGCAGCCAATACCTACGGCCATGCAGTGGCTCATGCAAATTACTTGCACTGAGGGGCCAGTAGGTTCCATCCCCAATAGGCAAGTAGCTAATGTTGACCCCTGAGAGATTAGGCAGCACCTCGATTACGAAGCCGCCTTTATACTTTGTTATTAAGGCGAATGTGTATTGTTCCTTATACATGCATATTCATGCAGTGCATGTAATTGCCTAGCGCCTCTGTGTCTGTTTCATACAATAACATAACATAATGATGATGAGTATTTCGCAATTTAACTCTTACTCTAATACTCACCTAGTATATACAGTTCAAAGAACTCGACGGCCACATTTTCGTTGTTAGGACCTTCATCCAAACATATCCGAACTTCCATGTCCTCAGTGATAGGATGTGGAAGCGTCTTGCAGAACCACGGGAGATTTGGTGGATCGCAGCACGTGACCTCCGCATGTCGGCACAGCTGCCTGTCCCACAGTACGTCCATGTAGTAGAAAGTATCATACCACGTCGTTTCGCTATTGCCTGACTCGCAATAGTAATCAGATCCTACAAATGCAGGTGGTGATGCTCCTCCTGCGCATGGGCAGGACGAGTTGTCATTGTACTCTTCCAACCCCGCGGCATATGTGTACACGTGTTGTCTATTTCCAGGTGACCCGTAAGTGATGCTAACCCCATCGACGTAATATGTGTCGATATTCGATTCATTTCCAGTGTAGCTCCTGAAAGCGTCAGGCGATCCCACCTGATAGCCAAGGAACCTTCCGCAAACCATTTGGTAGCTAGCTCCGAAAGTGTTTATACTCACCGAGTCACAAAGTATAGGTGGACTGTCTTTCTTTTCGCACGATTCTCCTGTAGGCGATATAAGCCACGAGTAGGGACACCGCTGAGTTGGATCGGTCATATTCAGATAGCCGACCTTTACCCACTGTTGGCCTGGTACGTTAGGTAAACTAAATGAAGCAGTAAGATATCCAAGCACCATGCTCAGAACGCAGATAGTAATACTGAATGATGTCATATTATCGCGGCTAATGATCTAGCTGGAGGCAAATAAAACAGCACTTTATGTTCAACAACTTATATATACATGTATAATAATTGCCGTTTGAATTAAAATTATTATTGTAATAAACATGTATAATACGTATACGTGCACGTGGTGGTAGATAGAATGTACTGTAGTGGATTCCGTGTTGTTGTTTTAAAGTGTTGTGAGTGTTGTGTTATGAAAATACCTGATCCATCACTAGTTGGAGTTTGGATGGCAGCATGGCTCTGAGCAGCAGCAGTACGTGTTGCGATCAATTGATATTCTTTACTCAGTAGTTATATTATTAATGTATGTGTGTTTTGCTCTAGGACTGTTTCATAAGCGTAGCCATGGTTGTGTGACAAGTTTGACAAGGCGGCCGTAGAATCCAGTCTGGCCGGTCGGTTTTAGCCAGAAACGTTAAAAATTATTAACGATTACGATAATTATTTCGTATTAATATTGGAAACGATCGCCAGCGACGAATGCACAACCACCTGCAGTCACTTCATGCTGGAATAACAGTTCACGAGAAGCAACGCGCATATGTTGTACGTGGGCGTTATTCACGCCCACGATGTATCATGCACGTGCCTTTGTAGTTTAGAAGTTTAAGCTTTAGTTTACGGCAAGTGACTTTGCTATGTCCCATTACTTCTATATGCTTTGAATATATATTTGATAATTCATACATGATACTCGAAGCACTTATCTTCAAATGGCGAGATATTGGTATATATACGTCATAAAACAAACGGCAAAGGTGTTATTAACTTATTGTTAATAAATGTAGATGTACGTAACACACGCACTATATTTGTGCAGTTTTTTTTACCCATCAAAAAAGCGTTGCCGAAATTGCCTCCGGGGGTGCTACCCCAGAACCCGATTTTTTTGTTTGGAGGGGGGGGGGGGGGGGGGGGGGGGGAGGCCTCAGCACTTCCCCAAACCCCCTAGCGGGGCGGAAGGGTGCCTCCCTCCCTCACATATCATTTTCTACGGCCCTGCAAGAGATTGTTTACTAGTGCCTGAAAAATGAGTCTGAACTGAAGAGTGGAATTAAGTCTAGGAAGGTTTTATTAAACCCATTTCACCTTATTTCAGTCTCGACTACCGATATACATGTATAAAACGGATGATATCTTCAAGTGGCTGCTTTAGGCCAGCTAGGTGACTAATGTTTGGCATGGTATGTTTGGTTCTAGCCAGGAAAGTCGAAGAACCTTGGGCGAAGGCAGGATAGGCTGCACGAGGATGTTGCGGCTTATGTTTACAACGAGCAAACCTATCATATTTACGGGACGGTGTAAAGTGTTTACGCATCGCAAATATGATGTCAAATGTACTTTGCATCCAATTTCCAAGAGTATATTCAAACTTTTAAAAAGTAATTAATACTACATTATTTAGCAAATCTACCTGCCTGAAATAAATGTATGTCTGTTATCCTTGTATATTATAGCACATGTCCCTACGCGCTCTCCTTCTGTTCCGCCTACCAGAGGGGAAGGGTTGTATCACTTCATCCTCCAAGCACTGTAGTAAATGGCCCGGCCCGCATGGATGTATACTACTCCAGTGCAAGTATACTGTGCATGCATGGGTCGTCCCCAGCACAGAGCTAGAGAGCAGTGGCAATTGCCAATGCCTAACGACCACAGTAATTGTCTGAATTATTCATTCCATCAACAGGAACAAAATTGAGGTATTTTGCACGTGCTGTACGGTAGTACCAAAGACTAAGATATGTTGGAATGTGTCAAATGTTCCACCGAATGTGCATCAAGGAGTCCGATAGGATTGGAATCGAAGGCTGCATAACGTGGCTATGTTACTTGTGCAGCATTAGCATTTGTAGAAATAGTATAAGCAGTATAGTCACACATTCAATTTCAAGTTCATTGCAAATTAACACCAAGTGTGTAGTAACTCGAAATAGCCTTGTGTTGTATTATCAAAATGGCCAAACTATGCCCAATCAACACGATTCAAATCGGGTCAAGAAAATTGAAATGGGTGTAACCAATTTGAATCCGGTCGACCCGGGTAGACCGGATTCACGCATTCAAATCGATCGGGCCGTAACATATACATTATTGCAATACATCACACTGTTCACGTGTGTGTTAAAGTTGTAATTTTATTTACAAGGCTTATAGCCATGATGATTGGATAGGTATGCATGGACCATTTGTCTAAATCCTGCTCTTCAGAGCCAATAAGGGCAAGGAGGTGGCCTGGAACATTAGTTGCACATTTTTGTGTGCGTATTTTAGAATATTATACAAGCATTATAATTGCTGATTAAGTTAAGAACTGGCCCCTACATTCTTAATGGTTAAGTACTTAAGAAAAGAGGCAATGTGAAGATGGAGGAAATGATACAATGTTGTTTGTCATTTTAATCAGTTCAAAATAAGGAATAATTTGTCTCCATACATTTCAGCAGAAACTGGTGATTGTGTGGAAAAAGTGACATCTCAGGGGACATGTATTCCACATATTGGAGGTTAGCCAAGCAACAACACAAACAAAGGTACCCAATAAATGCATGAGTTCGGCCCAAAGATTAGATTCAAATTGCCTTCCACGATCTGTGGTGATAGAGGAAGGAATTCCAAAACGTGAAACCCACCCAGTGATAAATGCTTGAGCGACAGTGGTAGCAGTCATATCCGGATTTGGAATAGCTTCAGGCCATCTAGTGAACCGGTCAATGATGGTGAGTAGATATGAAAAACCCTTTGATGGTGGCAAAGGTCCAACCAGATCCAGATGGATGATATCAAACCGAGAGTCTGGAGTAGCAAACGTTGCAAGTGGGGCGATGGATTTTGGATCATTCATATTGATTCAGTACAATGTGGCATTGCTTTTATGTTGCACGTAAATCTGGTCTATTGCTGGCAAACAACTATGATACTGCTTGCAATACATGTATGTGTATTGCATCTTACATGTGTAACTACAAAATTACTTATAGTTACAGCCCTTCAGCAATGCTGCATGTTAGATGGAAGCTCCAACTCTGATACAAGTTGCACAAATGTTGGACGAGTTTGAGGGTCCTCTGCCCAACAACCCTTCATCAATTTGAAGCTAAAATAAAAAAAATTGTGGTGGAAGTCCATCATTACATATTTTTTGCTCACATGACATCAGGACAAAGATTTGGTTGCTGCAGTCTCAGTCCTTTGTCCAAATGGTCAAGCATTTCAGAGTTTTCCAAACCAGGATAAGGAGTTGTTCCAATGTTAAACACCTCCCAGCATGTCACCCCATATGCCCACTGGCGATTAGGAAATTTAAATCAATAACCCCACGTATGCATCAATACATTGCATACACGACGAAGAAGTACTTTTTCACTAATTAAATATTACTAGAGATCAAACATCTCTGCTGGCATCAGTATATGAGGGGCTTACTATACATAATATTCAAAAGAAAGAAATGGTCTAAACTCACAACATCAGATTTTTCAGTACTAATTCCATCACGTATCATCTCAGGAGGCATCCATTTGACTGGACACTTATTGGTTTTTGCCATCCTGTAGTAGTTTTCTATATATATGTCTCTAGACAGTCCAAAGTCTCCAACTTTAATAACCAGATCAGTGTCCACCCTGTAAATATGCGAAGTGCATTCACACGTTTATTATGATAACTATAAGTTGTTGAGCTCTGGTTTGTAAAGAAATCGGCAAGATTTTTAAAACTGAATACTTATACATGTATGTACCAGTTTTAAATCACTGCATAGCTGTTGTGACAAACATCATTTTTCATGTTTACCCACCTTAATGGTCTTTCACAAATCATAAAACATGCAGTACTGCAATTCCCTTGAACAACAGCTAGGGTACTTTGATTATGATGACTCTGTATCACAGTGAAATTGCTCAACTTGCTTAAAATGTCGATTTGCATTTTTATACGTGAATCAATAAACAATAAAAAAATAAATGATATAATAATAATTAATGAAGCATACATATAGGTATATATATAATACAATACAGATAAACAAGCACATAACCTACCACCTAGACTAAATAATATATCAGTAGCCTGTGTCTGAGATGGCCCTTGAAAGAAGAGCCCTCACATTTGCCCTAACAAGGGTCATGCTCAACCTCTGATATAGGACTGTGATAGCTGCAGACTTTGGGCATAATAAAAATACAAGGAATGAGATCATGCGTAGTCTTGTTTGTCTATTTCTGGATGGGAGGGGGTGTGGGGGGATACAAGTTTATTTCATATTGGGATAATATTAATGAACAATTTCATTTATACAGAGTTTATTAGTATATACCTGTTCACACACAACCACACACAATACAAACAATTACACACAAAGTTCATCCACCTGCTGCACAAGGTGGGAGTAGGAATGACTCAGAATGGCATGCGCGTTAGATCTGATTAAAGAATGACTATTGGGATAGGCTATTATTCATTTTGTTTTTACCGTGCCACTTCATCTATATGGTATATCCTGTGACAAACAACCAATGTTCGTGATAATGAAAACAAAGGATCATCCAATTCTTAACATAGAAATGAAAACAGCATTATACTAGGAGCAATCAAAGTTAGGTATTTAATTGGCATGCATGATCATTGGCTGTATGTGATAAGATAATGCAGTTTACACTCACAAGCAGTTCCTTGCTGCAAGGTCTCTGTGGACAATTCTTTTATCAGCCAAGTAGCTCATCCCTTTAGCAATGTCCAAACACATGGAAATCAGAATACTGCAGGGCAATCCCTGTACAATGAGGGAGTCACAAGTCAATATAAGAATTTTTTTAAAAATCAATAGAGCCATTTACACTTGCCTCTGGGTATTGATCTATCATTTCATATCTCCTTGCCTGCTGTAGGTATTTCTTGAGGTTCCCATTAGCCATGAAGGGAAGCACCATAAGTGGCACACCACTGGGTGAGTTCAGGCACATTCCCACCAATCCCAAAACATTGGGATGTTTGAAGGACTTCATTGAAGCACATTCTTCTAAGAAAGCTTTTATAATATCTTCAGAGCAAGTATCTGTAAGGAACATAGATTGTATTTTACAGCACATTAAATCTAGTTCTATTTACTGTTACAGCAAATGTTATCATGAATAAATGTAGTAATACAATACAGGCAATAGGTTGATACATAGATTGAAAGAGAAAAAAAATTGAAGACAGTCGAAATAAGTGTATGCAACTTCATTATTAAATAACTGTACTTTTAGTTGACTTAACAGCCACTTCTTGGGTTGGGCCATCTATTTTTGTCAACCTAGCATGATACACAACACCAAATTCTCCTGAATAAAGGTGTACAGAAGATAAAGAGTTGGTCAGTGCTGGAGAAAATATGCATACCTGAACCACATGGTTGCTCATCCATTTGGAGCTGATCAAAATTGATCAAAATGTCTTCAAATTGTTGTCTATAATGTTTTCCAATACTTTTTCTTGTTTTCATGTGGCCAGCAGTTGTTCCTTGAATAAACATTTCTATTGTCATCAAATGGTATGTAAAGGATACGTCACATACCAAGGCTGTAAATGTGTGAAGTTCTCATTTGTATGGCTGCATTAGACCACCAGATACGTTCTCTAAAAAAGGGCAATTATTTTAAAACTGTCTTCCGCTTTTGTTACATATGTACTGGTCATAATTTACCTACACTAACATGTCAAAAGAAGTCATCAGTAAAAGATCATCATATTCCATATTTCTGGGTAAATTTTGATTTATGTTAGAAACATATGCCTACATATATGTACATGTATGCTGCATTGCTCCTTATTCACATCATACTTCCACCTATGCAGTGAAGTCATAGTACTCATTTACATGTATCTAGATAAGCCATTGAACAAAAGTGAAAATGCTCACATTAATGTATATAGTGATCTATACATTCACCTACATGTACATTAACAAATGTGAGGCAGAAGTAAAAGGTCACCAATCTCATCCTCCTACCATATCTGCCACAATATTTATACATGTATGATGCTTGGTAAAAGAAGATGCTAGCCCTTTATAACAACATATTAGCAGAAATTAACCGATGTTCTTGAAATGACAAATAGTTTGTGTTTTTTTTTCTTTCTGGAAGTAATGAAGTAATGACACTGTTTAAAACGATTTTTATGTCACATGGAACATTGCTGTACCTTGATGCTCTTCGCTTTGTTTTTCGGAGAACAGCAACAGAAATGATAATGATGATCAGAATGAGGACTGCCATGGCAACAATGGAGACTGGCACACCTATTGCAAGGGCCTCTGATGGGGAAGAATACAAAAATCGCAACATAATTAGTAATGGTTATTATTTTTGTAGGTATTATGCATAATTTGAAACATAACAACAAGCTACACTGATTCAATAAGGCTGGGGCAGACATTTTGACAAAATGGCTCTTGCTACCAACCCTGTTACTAAGCTATGAGCGATTTTGCTTTTCGGCTGAGAAGCACAGAGTGCAAATCCACATATCATTACCAAGCCACCATTTTAAGGCTATCAAGAACTCATTGAGTTCCAAGTGGAGGCCAAGTGCAGCTGATGGTACCACAGACAACCAGGAAGCAGAGTACTCTGATAAAGTACTAGCTTTGTTGGCAAAACATATATTTTAATACTAGATGTCTCACTACATAATAAATTCTATATTCCATAATACAGTAACTTACCTACAGATGATGAAGCTGAAGAGTTAGCTGATGTCGTAGCATGTAAAAAGGAACTTGTACATGTAAGGAATATATAAATAGTAGAAGTATGCTATCATTTAATGCCAAAATATTTGTGTGAATAGAATCCATACTATAGTCAACCAATGTGTATGTTGGTTTGATAAAAGGGTATAAGAAGATTTTGCATGGACTTTTTGAACTGTCTAGTTCATACATTGACATCTGAGGATTTGGGGGATCATACGGACATATTTTGTCATGCAGCAATACTCAGTAGCATAGTTAAAATTCATTTTGAAATACCACCCTCCAGATGCTGCCTCTTAGTTTGATACTGTATAGGATTATTAATTTACCTTATTTTTTAAAATTTAAATATTAGGTATTAGATTGCCACTTTGATGCTGGAGAGTCATAATAGTGAGATTTGATTATGTACATTACCAATACATCAGCATTTGATCATAATTGATCACACGTTCATTATTTAAACATAAAAGCTTATACAACTACAATTCTTCATGACTATGTAGTGTTCTTACTATGAAAAATCAGCTGGATTGAGGCTGAGAACACTCCAATGGGGTTAGAGGCAGTGCATATGTACGCACCACTGTCTCCAGGACCAAGGGGTGATATTGTGAGGGATGTGGAGGTGTTGGTGGACTGGACCATGAAATGTGACTGGGAGGTAAGAACCCTTCCATTGGGAGTGGCCCAGGTGATGGTAGGGACAGGTAGGCCATCAAAGGTACAGTTCAACTGCACACTTTGACCTTGGATACCATAGATGATGGGCTGTGGGCACTGTATGGTTGGTGGACCTGATTGAAACATAATAATACATGTATGATAAAGGACGGAATATGAATATTTAATAACATTATGCAGTCATGCGAGTTATACAAGCATGTTGTTCTCAAGATATTATCTGGCTGTCAAGAAAGTGATTGGCAGTATGTAGGATTGGGAGTGCAAAAAGCAAGGAAACAAGGTATTAAATATACAGTGAGGTTTGGTATAGGACCATACAACTATAACAGTTCTACAGCAAATACATGTAGGCTTCTTTGATATGTTAAACTCAGAGTTCTCCTCTTGAACGAAGTGTTCTCCTCGGCTTGTTCACCTTTCAGGGGCGCGTATTGGGTGGGTGTCCATCAAGACACAATGAAATCAGGGATTTAACAGCTTAGTGTGCCACAAATCAATGTGTCCACACAGCTTCATCTACAACCCATGACAGGTGAGATCATGAGTGGACTCTCAGCGAATATACAGGATGGTGCACTATTGGTAATTGCAGCAGTTGGATTTTGGGAGAGTCGGTTCGAACGGGCATCACGCAGGATGTAAAAAGTTGCATATTCATATGCTTTGGTGCATGGAAGCGGGTCACGCTCGTACAACTGCGCGATTCGAGCAGGAAACTTGTACCAACATTGCGCCGCTCTAACTCCGTAATGGATCACATAAAACGTAACAAACAGAATAAATCGATAGGTATACGACCTCTCTACTTTCAAACAGAATTTGAAGCGAATTGATTTACTCGGATTTACTCCTACCAATACTGGTACAGAGCAAGTGCATGATCCCAAAATGTATTTTACCATAGAGAAATGGTATTGTATGAAGTTTTAAGAATAGGAAGTCGATAGCTTTAACCGTTCGGAAGTTATAGCTATTTAAACATAAAGGAATTTTATTACATTTTATACATGTATTATAAAAATACAATAACAATATTAAAGTATCATAGCCCAAAAATATTATGGTTCTGTGCATAATTTATACATCTATGTATTTAGCAAAATATAATCAAAATACACGAATGGAAACTATTGTTAATTATATTATGCTACTACCCACTGTATCATAATTTTGACAGTGTCCGGGTTTGTGGGATTATTATCTTATCACTATAAAAATTTGCACGCTACACTAACCCACACATCATCGCAACGGTACGACGTTTTCCTTTCATATTTCGTACACATGTTCTCACATCATTTCTCTATGTTCGAGTCCATTTTGGAACTCTAATTATTTTTTATGCCGTCAGTGCAAAGATCGCTAATCCAACAGGTTACAATTTCACATTTCGCCATGAAGGGCCATCATGCCGCTACATGTAAGAAGGGTGGAGATGTGGTCACACGTCACCATTGACTACGGGATGTCTTTTTTGACTTCTGTTATCAGGCATATCTTGGTGTCCAGGTTGAAGTTGGTAGCACCTTGACCCCTGATGGGTCTCAGCTGATGTTTTAGTTCATGATTGGATTGCTGGCATATTTTCTGCTTTTGATTTCAGTGTGTCTTTGTCACATCACTGGATCAAGCATGCACCACATCAGGCTCCACAGATCAATCAGCAGAAGCCCGTAAGCACAGGGCTAATGACCTCAAATGCAGTGAGCTTAGGGTGGGTGTGTGTCCCTCTGGCAGTCGAGACATATAGAAATTGGGGGAAGGAGGCTAAGGACACATTTTCCCGCCTAGCTACCCGCCGGCTTGCCATCGGCTCCTATAAATCTAACAGCAGCCTTGTCTTTGAATTATACAGCAAACTAAACCTCACCTTGACCAGGTCCACAGTGAGAGCAATTATGGTCCGGACTCTTGTAGCTTAAACTACTAACTGTAGGTGTATAATTCTTATACACACAATGTATTAGTTATTTTAGTGTAGTATTATATAATATATATAATATATTATGCACTTATATAGAAATGGGAACACATACAAATGTTACATAATATGAGGAACACAATGCAAGAAACTAAATACTAAGCTACATGTACACTGAACTAATATCTACTACACCTGTGGTTCGTCCCAGTATATTATTTATCGCGCGTGTATCCAATACATTGTAAATTGCAGTGTACAGGTTGATAATGATAGTACTCATGCTGGGGGATAAATTTTGCATACGAGATTTGATAGTAGCATAATTTATTAACGGTTTACCCGCGAACGTCGTTTATAAGCGACACAATTATTACCTACCGTTACAGCTAGCGGGCGTCGCTAAAAACAACATGTTGATCCTTACAAGAATGAAACTTTTACTGCATGTAAATAATCACGGTTTACATCTTCATTATGTAGTGTTTTCCAACTTACTCTGAAGAATCAGCTCAATAGAGCTGATGCTGTACAATCCTCCTAAGGCTTGAGTCATAGCTTACACAAGTACACTTCTTCATTATATCTATGTAGTTCGCCAACTTACTCTGAACAATCAGCTGGATGGAGGCTGAGGACACTCCAATAGAGTTAGTGGCAGTACATGTGTATGTACCACTGTCCCAAGGACCAAGGGGTGATATTGTGAGAGATGTGGTGGTGTTGGTGGACTGAACCATGAAATGTGACAAGGAGACTATTTTTCTTCCACTAGGAGCAGTCCAGGTGATGGTAGGGACAGGTAGGCCATCAAAGGTACAGTTCAACTGCACACTTTGACCTTGGATACCATAGATAGTGGGCTGAGGGCACTGTATGGTTGGTGGGCCTGAGTGGAACATAATAGTGATCCTATCATATGATAGGGATACACAATGTACATTTAACAACCATTATGTATTGTACATGCAAATGGTTCAACCATATTGCTCCCTAGCTATAGGTCAAAATCTGCATTTTATATAATCATCTTTCACAAAGTATCTGACTGTATATCTATTTTTGTGTGTACCAAATTAGATCGATTGGCTTAGCTTCATTGGAACGAAGGGGGGGGGAGGGGGGGGAGGGGCGTGCAAAGTGGTAGACGACTAGCTAGAGGTAGGGGTTATAAGTTTGAACCTCATTCTTGTGTACTGATACATAGAATGAGGTACCTCTGGTCTTCTACCACTTTGGACTCCCCTCCCCCCGTTCCAATAAAGCCCATTCTGATTTGGCAGTTTACCTTACTGTTCACTTACATTAGACCACATAATACATAACATGAATACAGATGGTAGAGTTGCGAATGATGATGGCTGATTGGTAAAATTACAGTGTACAGGTTAATAGTAATATTACTCTATCTGGGAACACATTTCCTACAAAACATGATAGCAGCATCATGATAACTTTATTATTCATGTGTGTAAATTTTTTGCTCTTATAATCACAGCTTAGACCAGTACACTTCTTTTTCTTTTATGTAGGTGTTTGACAACTTACTCTGAATAATCAGCAGAATTGAGACTGAGGTTTTATGTTAGAGGCATTAATTAAATGTGTATGTACTAGCATCACCAGGACCAGGTATGTCTGTTACTTTAAAAACATCAAAGCTTATACAACTAGAATAATGTAATGTTCTTACGCTGAACAATGAGCTGGATGGAGGCTGAGGACATTCCATTGGAGTTAGTGGCAGTGCAATTGTATGTACCACTGTCCCCAGGACCAAGGGGTGCAGATATTGTGAGGGATGTGCAGGTGTTGGTGGACTGAACCTTGTAATGTGACTGAGAGACTACTATACTTCCATCAGGCAAGGTCCAGGTGATGTTTGGGACAGGGAGGCCACCAAAGTTACAGTTAAACTGCACACTGTCACCTTGAAATGGGTTGAGAGGACCATATAATGGATGGTTCTAAAGGAGCAAAAGGAAACATGATTGGACTAATGCGTAATGAAATCTAGTGATATGATTGGTGTACTGGTTAACCTCAATTCTGGAACTTTAGGTACCCACCCTATGTTTCCCGTTCTGGGTTTATGGCACGCACATAACAGCGCTAACCCAATTAGAGATAAGGTTGAGTTGGTTGAACTACTAGTGACCACACTGCTCAGTATCACATATCAGATTCATTGAATTTTCATTCACATTCATAGGGACCACATGTTATGCTCCCAGCGGAGAGATATGTTTCGCGCGATTTGTAAATTTGCACAATTTCGAAATTTCGAAATTGCGTACCGATTTTGAAGTTGTCCTCCGATTTTAAGATTTCGAAATTGCGATTTGCAATTGCGAAATAGCGTAAATTCAATACGCATGCACATTCGCAAATGCGATCAGGAGCAGCTTTTTGACAGATTTTGCGTTGAGCAGTTCAAAGACAGGGATAAAAAAACGAGTAAGAGTATTTCTAAAGAGAAAGTACAACGAATTGTGAATGTCATCAAGAAGGATCCTGGGTGAAAAAAAAAACCTTTGAACTGATTAACCATGCAACCTGCACCCTAGTAGGAGTTAAAGATGTGTTATGACTCTCAGCCAAAACTCAGGTAACGTGACGAAGCACGCACGGTTACATCAATCACGCGTGCCACTTATGCCACATACTTACATATCTACGTGTTGAATTCGCAGAATACTAGTGACACAACGGTTATGGCCAAATGGAAACGAGTAGCATTCATAGATGAGTTCTTTAATTGAAGAAGTTCACCGCAGGCTAAAGGGACACACCAGTAGTAAGAAGACCATACAGGTGGTAAATATACTGTCTTTGCACGAGGTTAGGTGACTCTATTCTGAAGATATCAAAGTTATAGGAATGCATTACACGATTTGCTGTGGAAAGGTTTGTACAACTATGTTTCTTGTGTCATGCAAGCAAAGATAAAAAAGTCAACCTGTGCTCCACTGAGACCAATTATTTTATCCGGCTTTATGACAAGAGGCCAGGTTAGATAATAGTATATTGTTCACAATTCATGATATTAATTTTCAGATTGATCTGATTGATATAAGTGAGGGGGATCTAGAATGTTTTGAAGGATTTCTACACTTGAAGTAAATGGATGGGAAAATGATAGATATATATCACTATGTGAGGCAGCTCAACGAATGAATCCTAAAAATGACTTCAAATGTATTTGCCAATCTGGATGCAGTATAAAACTATACACAATAAATGGCTATCGGAAAAACAATTATGTAGCACAGATACTTTTATAATAGAAATAATTTGTGCAGATTGGTGGCTTACAACCAGCAACACTTTCACTGACAGGCAAATGGCAAGTTATGTCATCTGAAGGAATCCAAATGTTATGCCTCTGACGATGGTTTCAAGTGAATTAAAACCCAGTTTTGAATCATTAAAAATTACTTTGGCAGAAACTATACTACCAATATCAACGAAATGGAATTTTGTGCATACGCTTGTAGTGTATCATGCATATTTAAAAGCTGCTCTTGAGCAAATGATTTATGTCCTATTATTTAATATCTCTTTGAACCTTGACTGAATGTTGCTCGTCAAGTTTTACATATCTATAAATGTTATTACAGTAATTGGAATTTTTTTCAAGGCATTGAATCATATTATTTAGTAATGCCTTTGAATCATTAATTTTTAGATTGTTCCATACCTTCTATTGATGCTGAATAAATCCACTGACCAGGTACCCCAACATTGGTTGTACTGGTGATGTTAATTATAGCAGGTGTTCTTGAGTTTAGAACGTTTGCATAGTTCACACCGTCTCCAGCATTCAGTCCAACCTGTGCCCCAAGACCTCCAACCCCTCCTGAAAGAACACCAGTAGCGGTTGTCCATTGTATAAAACCATCAGCATACTGGAATATTGCATATGACTGAACATTGTCTGTTGTCAGGATGCACTGAAAGGTGTTGGTCTAGGCACAAGAGATACATTCAATAATGTATGGTTATCATTCATTACCATATACTGCTGCACTTATGTGCATGTACAAAATGCGTTTAAAAAAATTGGTTTATGTATGATTTAGAATTAGATATTGCAGTTCATAGCAATAGATGTATCCTTATCCAGAAACAAGCCAGTATTCAACTACTTCTATCGTGATTTGATGCCCACTAATCCATAAAACATACATTTTGAAACTAAATATATTTCCAAATATTCTTCAATGAGCCTCTGTCTTAGAGGATCCCGCACCAAATGGAGAAGTGGGCTGGGGTTTGAAGATGGTGCTCCTCTGGCCTCATTCATGGAGTAAATTTATTGACTAATTATTTCACTTTTTAATTACTTATCATCTAATTGTATGAATTTCATGTTTTTATATAAATTATACTTTCAAAATGGATACTAATTAATGTATTAAATCACATCACACAATACCAAGCCAAAACACCTGGGGCTTTCAAGAAAACGAGTAGATTGTTCCCTTTCCCCAAGCAACCCACTCACTATACTCAGAAACATGGCTAGATCTTGAGATTGATTTATGTAACCAGTACATCTTATTTTTAAGGAAAAAAAAACTGCACTGATATATTATTTTGAAATCAGGTAATTCCATTTTCATTACTGAGTGTTGGAAACTTTCATAATCACATCACACAATACTGCAACAAAACTGGGGGCTTTCAAAGAAAAATGAGTCAATTACTCCCTTTCCCCAAGCATTCATGTATCAAGGTCAAATATGATATTATATTCAGGAGCATGACTAGGTCAGGAGATTGAATTATGTAACCACAATGCCTTATTTAATTACTGTACTGATACATTGTTTTGTAATCAGCAGCTTACTCTATTTTCTTAACATGAGATGTTTTGTTGCATTTTCGCAAAGATAGTGGAACTTGGTGCATAAATATTGTGTTGCTAGGTAATAAGAGATTTTTTTGGCATGCAAACTCATGTACTGGTATATGTATGTATGGGTTGTGCAATATAGTCACTAATATAAAAAAAGGTATGATACAAGATAAAAAAACATTCTACTGAGAAAGTTAGTGGTAAATAGGATCTGAAGGCAAAAGGAAGGGAGCAAGGGATTGGAGATACAATAATTATTCTTACATTTATAAACGTAAATGCAATAATGCTGTTCTCACAAAGTGCATGCTAAATTTTTGTATCACCAATCCATAATTCCTTTCCTTTTTACACCACCTTTGCCTTCAAATCCTATATACCATTCTTAGAAAGAATCTTGTATAAGTTATGGTCACATTCAAAGTGTCACTGAACTGAAAATTAGAACCCTCATTTGTATAGAGAATCACAGTTATGGATCCATAAATTATGTGATGAATATGCTGCATTTTGTATTAATGAACTTCTTTGCATGTGTGCTTGAGGCGTATTTACCTTGTCTGTATGGTTGGTATAGTAGCCTACATGGTCCCATGTTGCAATGAATAGCCACAAAGGAGTAAAGTTTGGTCCAGTTAAGTTGGATGGGATGTCATTGAATGCTTTTGCCAGAAGTGTAGAATTAGTTGTAACTCTGTACCACACTTTGCCTGTACCTCTTGTGTCAACATCAGCAAAAAATGGAGCTATCATAGGTTTGCCTTTTATTGGAAATGAACTTGAAGTGTAATCACTATTAGCTTCAATAAAAGTCAAATCGCCATTGTTGTTCACCTGTAACGTATCACAAAAATAACGTAATAAATACCATTTGATTCATGCACATAATATTCCTTCTATAAGAATTGAAATAAACAAATGCATCAAGGGTTCTGTAATCATTGTAGTATGTAGTTAGCCTTCCCTACTTCACCTTTTATTATTGTCATTAAACATTTATGGGGTTTTGAATTAATGATATTTACAATAGGGAAGCCATATTGTATGACTAGGTCTGTGGGATATGTGTTTGGCCTAAAGTAACTAATGTGGCATCCTGGCTTGTGCCCATGGCCCAAGAAGTGGCCCAAATCTTCTACCTCCTTAGCTGGTGCAAGTGATTGTTGGATGTCCAAGTTTCTTTGCATGTGGATTTCACCCAGCTAGTAGGTGTTAATCTAATTGCCATTGAAGTTTGTCCCTTTGCCACACCCTCAGTATGGAGTAATTCTGATTGTATGACTGATGTTGGTTGAAATACTTTCCTTGCACCTAACTCTAACCGGAGTCATCCTACTATCACTACAAGTAAATCAAAAACTTCTCTATTGAGAAAGTGATTGGTGGTATGTAGGATTGGTGGCAAAAAGGAAGGAAATTCAGTCCTGAATTTGCAAATGAAGAAGCCTATTTGCAAATGTAGGACTGTTATAGTTGTAGGATCCTACCAAACCTCACTTTACCTAGTTTCCTTGCTTTTTGCACCACCATTCCTACATACCACCAATCACTTTCTCAATAGAGAATTTATTGATTTATTTTTCCCCCCTTTTTGTTTCTCTTCCAGGAGTGTTCATTATAACATATGGCTTAGTGTAGTCGCTGCGATGTATAGGACACTTAGATTCCTCTTGTGCGCCTCTTTTTTAATTTGATTGATAGGCCTACCTTTGTTCTTCGGATATCCTAAACCCAGAGTTCTCCTTGCTAACGCTCGAGCCGTTTCTTTCGCCAGCTTGGTCCTTTGCTGAATTTCAACCGCCTGTTTTAAACGCGTTTGCAGCTGCGTACGTTACTGAACTGGCAACAGTATATTTAATTGCATGCTGCTGGGCAACCCAGAATTTTCACCGATAATGAATTACCTGCTTGGGTCATTTCACGGCATTTCATCACCAGCTAACAAGTTTAGGCATAGGCGGCGGAAGGTGAATAAACCTGGGGGGGGGGGGGGGGGGGGGGGGGGCGGAAAAGTAAAACTGGGGGGTACGGCCAAATACGAGCGGGGGGGAGGGTGCAGGGGGTCCCCACATTCACTACTGGATGGCTCTTTTACTACGGCGTTTCCACCCGGCACTCTCGTCTACTTGCGGCCGAGGCACCTCCCTCTCGCCAGCAAGGGGGTGTGGAGGAGCGCTGTAAGCTCCCTAATCGGGGTCTGGGGCGGAGCCCCAGAAGCTTTCACACTTTACGCTTCAAATCCCGCTAAAAATTAGTCGGCTGCCGTGCGAATACATGTACATGTACCAGAGATAATAAATAAATAAATACTCCGTGTTTAACGAGCGTATCTTCTTCGTACTCGTAAAACGCTTCCATGTACCTATTTAAACATTTCAGGAAAGAACTGGTACTCTAACAGAATAGCACGCAGCTGAGTTCACAATTACGTCGATACGCTCGTTTAAACACGGGCCATTTTTTTCGGTGGGGGCGGAGGGGGGATATATCGCGGTGGACAATAGCTATTAATACATGTCAAAAGTTCATTGCGACAACGAAGCCCGATGTAGCGAAGCAGTTTATGACCGGTTTATGGTTTATGCTATACTGAAGCGCATGCGTTACATATAACGTACGCGCATCTATATATACCATTAATTAGAATATAACTTGCGGAAGTCATGCATGGTCACATGTAATAAAATAGCTGTATACTACCAAAAATCTGGGGGGGCTGAATGATACTTCCGCCCCCTCTATGGCAAAAGTGGGGGGGCAAAAGCCCCCTAGCCCCCCCGTCTCCGCCGCCTATGTTAGGTCTTTTTTGTATGCAAGGGCCCGTTTGGAAATCAAATGCAACTTTTTGAAGCTAATCTAGTCTTCTTTCGACATTTCTGTCGCGAGTGCGGAGGAGTAGGAGAACAAAATAAAATGGCGGAATTTTGGTACGGACTTCACTTGTCACTCCACGTAAACGGCACTGTTGACTGTTTAGCGAAGCTCACGTTATATGTGCATATCTGTCATGTTTTTGATGGATTATATGCGAGCGGGCGAGTAAAGGCAACGCTTCGTTACCGTTTTAAAACCCTCGATCGAAAACCACGCCCACGAACTTAAAAATTACCTAAAGCTCAATAATGTGCATGACTTAACGCTGAATATGATTATAACGTTTTTTTTTTTGTATGCTATAACTTTGTACATGTATATCATTGCATGCACATCCATTTTCAATAGTTGTATACTTGTTCCCCATGTACATCCGCATAAGCTCTTGATTGAATCTGTAGAAACAAAATGAGCTAGCGTGCTGTTAATTAATTGGTTGACAACAGTGCGCACAACAACAGGAATTAGATTACATGTACAGAGGGCGCACAACATTCAGCCTGATAACAAAACGTCCTTTTAACCCTTTAAAGGTTCACAGACCCTGGGGCAGCCCATCAAGCTTCACTCTTATCGATACATACCGCTGCTTTTTTCATACGTAGACTTACGAAAATATTTGTGAATGAAGTTCCATAAAACAAAAAAGCTGTTGGTAATTGTATTGCACTAGACGTTCCATCATCACTAGGAGGCAATACAGAATCACCATGTTCTGATCCATACGGATAGAATGAACTCAGCGGGATAGCAGTTCCAAATGGAGTGCACAGCATCAATATTAAACCACACACTGCCTGAAATTGGACGATATGCAATTTATATTCATTCTACTTATGCCGCATAAATTTTCTTCATCTTACCTGCCTATGCGTATACAAGCTTAAATTCAAATCATGAAAGGTATTGGACATTAGAAACATTAGAAAGGCACAAGGAAAACAAAAAAAGCATAACGTTGAAACTAGTAACCTGGAGTGCTGCTTCTTCACGTTATAGAATGCCATTTCTTTCCAGAAATGATTCAACAGGTAAATGTATGCGCTAGCGTACGAAGATACGCTCGTTTAATTAAAGATGAGCCATTTTTTTTTCCGGGCTAAGTGTGTGTATGGGGAAGGGGGCCTAGTACACATTCTCTATATAGTATACATTTTGAACGTACCGCATATATGCCAGGTAAAAAAATTAAAAGGTACTGTATGACCCACCATGTGTCGTCCACTGTAGAGGAACGTCGATATTCTAACACAAGTATAATTATATTATAATTATTATTATAATTATAATCAAATAATGCATACATTGGGTGAGTTGATATACATGTACGTCGCAGGATGTGGGTAAAGTTGATATATAAATCAACATTTCCGCTGATGACATGTACAAACCCTCGCAAAGGTCTAAATCTCATAAGCATACGTGTAAAATATAACGTCAATACATATCACGTTCAATAGGTACTGGTATGCATAACTAATCGTTGTTAATCGTATCAGTTTGGTTATCGTTGTGATCCTTTGGACGACGTGGTGGGGGTCAGCAAAGGTTACACGGAGCGTGCGGCCACGGGGAAAGGGAATGTGTGTGTACAAAAGTTGTCAGACTGTGGTTTGGAACGTCTCCAATAGCAGGTTTCAGTTTACTAGGAAAACGTCATGTTTATGTAGAGCTCACAAGGTAACTAACGCGGATCTAGAGCACGCTATAGCGAAACAACATCTTTAAACCTATAAATGACGTCAAGGATCAACACGACCCATCCATTTTGTGCTGCCAGGCCACATGCACCTAATTCTCTTCATTTGGAAGACGCGCAACTCCTTTTCTTTGACCGCCCGGGACCCTATCCTAGGATCCAGTGACCAAGAGAGTCATTCCATCCTGACCCCCCTCCCCCCTGGATAATTTGGCTCCATCTCTTCGCTGAATATCCCATGCATGTAACATATACATGTACAAGTCACATGTTAGCTTGCAATTACACTTGTCAAATTACAAGAATCTAAGGATTTTATATCATGCAACCAGTTGTTCCGGGCAAAATGCTTTTTTTTATTATTATTTTTTTTTTACAGAAAAGCAGGCTCTTTGTGGAACAGAAACTGTATCGGCAGTCGTGAATTGAAGTGCAAAACACATCAAACACTTGCCGGACAAATTCTTCGGCTCTAATTACTGCATTTTCGGATCAGACTGCTTTTAAATATATGGCTGTCTGCTAGGTTATTTATCATAAGTGTCCACTCCATAAATAAGTGCCACAGCTACGGGTGCATGCATGGATTACATTTGCAATGGCGGTGGCAAAAGTCTAGAACGCTTTTTAATTAACCGCATGAAATGTTGCTGTATAATCAGCAGGTAGTATTGTACGTATTACGATGTCATTCACAACTTGGCAAAGACTCTTTCGTGTTCAACCATCTCACCTGGATGAGCTGGATCTTGTATTGTATATAGCCTGCGTTTCGGTGCGATGGATCAGCTGGGAGTTCACCTGTCTTGTACAAAAAAAAATGGAACGCCAAATTACATAATCCTCGTTCGCAGCGCCAGATCATACCTATCGAATCATTATATGCTGATACCACCTGTCGGATAGTGAGTTACTGAATTTGGATCTATGTTACCTAGGACTGTGTTTGGCACATTGGCATATTGTTATACGGATCAAGATCACGCTGCTAACCTACTTGATGCATGAAGATGCGCTATATACGTACTCAAAGCGACAGCTAATTTCGAATTGGTACTCTTTAATTGCTACCTTGATCGCAGAACGTTTATCGCTATAATGTTCTTTTCCAACAATAACAGTAGTAGCACGTTAATGGGACAAAGACGCACTTATAGGTATATATATATTATATATTGTCTAAACATTGTTGTTTGTTGGCGATATCAAGGTAAATGATATGATAGCAAGGTAATTCAAGGTGTACCATTATATATTTTACCATAAGGTAAAAAATATATACAATCAGTGTGGACTTCATATCCAGGCTACATATACATGTATATAGCATTTCCGTCTCCCCCCCCCCCCCCCCCCCAAAAAAAACCCCACACAAGCTGACCACATAGTGATGACCATCCCTACTTTGTTGCATGATTGAGAGGGTCTTGTGCAGAGCTCCAATTTGATGCCTGATTCAAAATTCTTTACTTCAATCAAAGTGCTAGATGTGACATATATAATTGCATATTAAGGAGTGCTAGAGAGGGAGGATCACCAACCGGCTTAATATATCAGAGAATGCCACTGCATTGTTATACATATACAAAGGCATTTGATAGTCCATATAGCTCCTGAACAGCAACTATTGAAGGTGATGTGATATGGCTCTCTTGCCATTCAGTTTTTTTATGTAAGGGCATTGCAAGTCTGCGCATTTAGGGGCACCCTCGACAACTGCATCAACTGCTGGCCCATGTAGTCGCTGTTTAGAAGGAAAAAAAAAACAACACCCGCAAACAGTATAAAAATGCATGCATGTACATGTACAGGTGGTATACAGCTAGCTATGGACACACAAACACAGGCACAATCTAGCGCTTTGAGTTTGATTTGTGTAGCACATCTTCATCAAGTAGCTTAATTAGCAGCGTGATCTTGATCCATATAGCAATATGCCAAACACATCCAGAGATCTCCAGGTATATAACATAGCCGAACACATACATTACATGTACATGTACACGTGCAAGTCACACGTCATAGCATGCAATAACACTGTCTCAAGAACTTGAGCATTTTGTAAGCAACATAAAATTCTTTGTGGAAGACAATTCAAACTGTATGCATTGACATTCTGGAAGTGCAAAACACATCAAACTATTCCCGGACGAATTTTTCTCTAATCACTGCA
Organism: Spongilla lacustris; assembly: GCA_949361645.1. NCBI lineage: Eukaryota > Metazoa > Porifera > Demospongiae > Spongillida > Spongillidae > Spongilla > Spongilla lacustris. The sequence continues at coordinate 1,582,737 of OX442415.1, forward strand.
GCAGATGCATTTTCGGATCAGACTGCTTAATTACATAGATGTCTGTTAGGTTATTTATAGTAAGTGTCCACCAGTGATGCCGCGGCCAGCTTTTGACAATCCGGTCACGTTCACGGCTGGCCTTTTAGATCTAGACGGTCACGTTCACGGTCAAAGATGGACCGTATGATTTCAATACGGTCACGTTCACGGCTGGCCGTCAACCGTCAAAATTTTAATACGCGGTCACGGACAGTCATTATTTATGCTATATAAGTTTGGCATGCACGTATCAATAGAAATGGTTCATGAACGGTATGCATGGGCATAGCAAAACAAGTGTGAAAGAACAGATTCAATTAACTAAAGGCTTTATTGCAGCTGAGAAAGAGAACTGACAGATTCAATCCTGGCTGGATCTATCCTCCATCTTCACAATGAGTCTCAACTGGGAGAAAACTCGCTCGCACGTGCCCACGTAACGCATAATCATGGAAGTCGCGTCCCCAGACCCACATTCGGCAGCAGCGGATGGATTTACAATTACGAATACATACCACGCAGGGAAAAAAATCTACTGCACGTGACGCTAGTGACGTGATGGCTTAATGGACCGTCAAAAGTTCTGATGGCCACGGACGGCCAGCAAATAAATTTGACGGCCAATTATTTTTCACGGTTTAATCACGTGATCGGTAAGCTTCCCGGTCACGGTCACGGTTGGCCGTCAAAAACCGTCAAATGAATACGGTCACGGACGGTCCGTGCTGGCCACGGCATCACTGGTGTCCACTTCATAAGCGAAATAGCTGCGGGTGCATGGAATACATGTGTGATCGGTGGCAAAAGTTCCAAACGCTTTTTAATTTACCGCATGAATGTAGCTGTAATCTTGTACGTATTACGATGCCTAAGCTGCTTGATGAAGATGCGCAAAAACAAACTCAAAACGCTAGCTGATTTCGAATTGGTACTCTTTAATTTCTATCTACATGTACCTTGACTGCAGAATATTTATCACTAAACTGTTCTGTTGCAACCTGACAATGATAGTAGCGAATGACGCACTTATAGGTATTGTCTATTGTTAAACAAACATTGTTGTTTGTTGGGGATGTCAAGGTAAATAAACATGAGGAAGTAATTAAAGGTGTACGCATATGCATTTTTTACCCAAGGACAATAATTTATCTAACCCCTACTATACACATTGTGATATCAAATTGGTTTTACATGTAGTTATGAAAGGAAATGGTTGTTTGAGTTTGAGTCAAGATATTAGGTAGGGAATAGACAAATATTGTGGCTGCACCTAATTAATGCTCACCCAAAAGCTGTGGTTGCTATCAAGTTTAAAGTCATGCACCTATAAGACTTTATATATAGGCTACAATTCTGCCTTCCCCCCGCCCCACCCCCACCCCACCCCACCCCACCCCCACACCCCCCAAAAATAACCCCACACAAGCTGACCATTAGGTGATGACCATCCCTACATTATTGCATGCATGATAGAGGGTCTTCTGTGGAGCTCCAATTTGATGATTCAAAATTCTTTACGTCAATCAAAGTGTTGGATTTGACATGCATAGTAGCATAATGTGGAGTGCTAGAGAGGGAGTGCGTGCGTATAAGTGCGTCTTTCGCTACTATTATTAGTATTATAGAGAGGGAGGCTCACAAACTTAATATATGCCATACTGTTTATTCATGTCAAAAAATGAGGATTGTTGGCCCATATGCATGCAAGGCATAGTCATGATCAGTGGTTCTTCACCTGGTTTCGAGGTAATACAATTGCCATCCTTTCCCGTAGCATCAGTCAAAGTGATGATATAGTTAGTATTTTGTTTATGTATGTGTATTTATCCAATAATAATAAGGAAGTATCTGCAAGCAATAGAATAGCGAAATATGGCGAATGGCACATATCATAGGCCATACTAACAGTGCTACTCTGATCCCTCCCAACTGTTCAGGTGGTCCCCGTTGGAGCTCATCCCCCATGCCACTGCCAAAAGCTAGGTTACCTAGCTACCTAAACAAATCATACATTTATTATATATATGTAATTATAATTATTATTATAACTATATAATAATTATATATATATATGGTTTGTATGGTACATGGTTCAAAATAAGGCAAACACAGAAATATACACACATGTATGATGCCCCAGTTATACAGGTGCATCCCAGTAGAGAATAATCCTGTTAGACAGACTAAGCTAGATCTAAGATATCCCTTCCTGGTCTGACCTAACTGCATACCACCATTGATACACAACACTCAGTTTTCTAAATCTTGCCCACTGCAGGTTGGCCCTAATACTATACCTTCCAAGAGCTGAGTGGTGGAGTTGTCAAACTATAGTAACAGATATTTGAGCCAAGCACACACAATGTGTGAAAGAGAATGAAGGAAAAATATACAATCACCTACATCCTGTACTGTAAGTTGTGACATGTTTTACCACCTGTCTTGCCGTAAAGAGTTAGCAAATACTCTGAAACGGCATAGCTATGCCAAGTTTGGTGACTGTAATCTGCCAAATGCTCAGCCAGGCATACCATGCCAGCTAATCTTTCAGCTTGGCCTGACAGATTGGAATAAGTGGACAAAGGAAATTGTCACACCAAAGTGTATATGGTTTTATTATGCTGATGCTGTATAACCTCTTTGTGGGCTTGGACAAATTTTACCCTGACTCAGTTAGAAAGCTATTTACGTTATCAATTGTGTGTGTTATGGGCAGTACTATTCTGACATGTAGCATTATGATAAATTTGATCACACATGTGAAGTGTTTTTTTTTTTTTTAATGCATTGACCCTGCTGGCAAGGACGCATCAACCACGGAATCAACAGCTGATATTGATGTTTTGAACTTGATACGCACTCCACACAGTTATGAACATACTCTGACAGTCAGATTGGCAGAGCTGAGAGAGAGACCAGGTGGAGTGCCATAACAGACAGGAAGCACAATGGCAGAAATCATTCTTATGACAGCACAACTAAAAGCAGAACTTAAAATGTTGGAGATGCTGTCCACAGGTTGGCTACACATGCCAACAGTTGGCAAGCTGGATGCAAGATGAGATGGACTGTGAAGTAAGTTACAGTTGGACACATCATGATAGCAAGGACTCGTGTGATGCATGATAATAGACTCCAGCAACGTATTATGAGAGGAGTGGTTGAGGCACATGGTGAACAGCATGATCAACTTGGCGGTGTACAGTTAGCTGACTGGGAAGCAACTCACCTTGAGTGCTTCATCCTCATACCTCAACAAGAGCAGCAAGCTGAAGAAGGAAGGCACTACCCTCAACACATTCGGTACCACAGATACTAAGCTTGGGGTCAAGTTTAAAAGAATGGTGGGACGAATGTAATGTCACTTAAATCTAGTCTGGGGACTTGTAGTTGACGTCAATAACTATGTTGTAATGTATATATGCACTTGGATGGACAAGTACTGCTGCCAAGCCAGTTTGACTAATCCTTAATAATAAAAAAACAATACTATTATATGGATTTATCCATGATATGACTTCGAAAGACCAAATTAAACAGTGATTATGCATATCGATGCATGTCTGTATATTCTTGACTGAGTTAAGCCATTAACTTTGAGTTGAACTAGCAAGACAAGGGTATAAAATGACTATACTTGATTAAGGTGGTCTGTAGTGACACGTCCAACACATCAACCATTAATTTGATATACAGTGGTCATGGGCTGCTTAGGGCACATCACTGCTTACAGATCCAAGCATCATTACAAAGGACAAATGTTATATTCTCTGGTCTGCATTCACCTTCTTCATCTATCATCATCATAGCTTGTTTGCACACAAACCATGGGACATCCTGCAGCACATGATCTAATTGTAGTTTGTACATGCATTAATGGAATGAACACATTGATTTATCGTTTCTCTGTTGTGCAAGTGTGCAAGTGGCTAATTGTGCAGGTACAATCTGCTTTTCTTTTTTTTCTGGAAGACCAGTCATGGTAAGTTAATTGCCCTTAGGTCATTACCTTTATTTATTGTGCCATGTTATCCAACATAGTGTAAGTCATATACCTTGTTGCTATTGCCAGCATGATGGAACTGACCAGGAGAATGGACAGCACTGCTGCCATTACTACCAACACTATGTCATTAATGAGATCCATGCTTTTTGCATACACACCAATCATATGCAAACAGAGAAACAGGACAGCAAAATGGAGAATTAAAATTTTCTTCTATATCCTCAAGTGAATAGAAAGCTCTAACAGTCATTACCTGATGCACGATGACCCACATATTAAACATGACCTTTAGTAATCTTTCACTTTAGCCTCATGCAGTATTTAGCCTGGATCGGATTCTGTGCAACAAAGTCTGTGGTCATACATGTGCATCAGGATCCTATAACAAGTTACTTATAAATTAAGGCATGTACACAATTACAACTAAATAATAACTACATTACTTATATATATGCAGCCTCAAGAGGGAGCTTCATTTGGAAAGCTAATATTTAAAAAAAAAACAGAATGTAATGGCATGCTAATAAAATATACTATGACATACATGTGTAATAGTGTCATGTTCATTTGTTTATATGGGTTGCTTGACATAGATGTGATGAAGCATTAGAAACCACATGCAATGTTTTGATTTCTCTTCGATAATTTATACGATAAATTCTCCAATATTTCATCATCAAGCTTCATTTCTAACCCTACCAAAACCTGTGGCCTCAACGGACATTCATATTGAGTAGCACAGTGTATAATATTTTAAAGCACAATTTAAACAAAGGCATTGCTGTATGTTGCACATCAATTGAATGTAGTGCCAAAAAACAACTATGATATGTCCATTCATCGTCTTCTAGTACAGTTCACATTATGCGTATCTTATGTACAGAATTACTTGCAGTTACAGCTGTTCAGCAAGGCTTTTGACACTGCCAGATAAAAGCTCCAAATTTGAAACAATTTGCACAAATGTTGGACGAGCTTGTGGGTCATATACCCAACAACTTTTCATCAATTTGAAACTGAAAAAAATTGATGATTTGAAATCCATCATTACATATCTTTCGCTCACATTTTATCAGGACAAAGATTTGGTTGCTGCAGTCTCAGTCCTTTTTCCAAATGGCCAAGCATTTCAAAGTTCTCCACACCAGGGTAAGGTGTTGTTCCAATGCTGAACACCTCCCAGCATGTCACCCCATATGCCCACTGGTGATTAGGATAGAAAGAACGAAAGTGAAATCAACCTCGCCATATGCATCAAGGTATGTGAATCAAACATGCTATAATAATACTAGAGATGAAATATATCTGTGCTGGCATTGGTGAGTTGGACCTGCACATATTTATTTTGAACACACAATGCTAAGAGTCAGAAATTAATCAACTGTATTGAAATCCAAGAGATCAAATGTCCTGCACTTTGTACTTACTCTTATGTTTTCCCATAAGGCCACCAAAAATAAAAATAAAGAATGAACCTTATTTAACATCAAATATGCCTTGACCAAGGTCATTTTTAGGAAAATGAAGTTTATTAGAATCATAAATATTAAACTCACAACATCAGATTTTTCAGTACTAATTCCATCACGTATCATCTCTGGAGGCATCCATTTGACTGGACACTTATTGTTTTTTGTTGGCCTGTAGTAATTTTCCATATATATGTCTCTAGACAGTCCAAAGTCTCCAACTTTGATCACCAGATCAATGTCCACCCTGTAAATATGCAAAGTGCATTCACACAAAGTTTGTATTCTAATAATAACTACAAGTTGTAAAGCTCTGGTTGGTAAAATTACAACAGGGATTGGCATGTTTTTTTTTACTCACACAATTATTGCTGTTGCATATGAACTATAAAAGCTAAAATCAATTTATAACCACTGCATAACCATGTCACAATAATGTGGCATTCAATTATCATTTGTTTAGTGCCACTTCATTTATACTATAAAGAGCTTGTATCTGAAAAAAATAACTAATGATCATGATCACGAAGAACAAATATTAAACTAGAAATGTAAATGGCATTATTATGGAAAGAATATCATGAGGAGTCATGATCATATTTAAATGACATGATCATTGGTCATGTGATTAAATGATTCATGTACACTCACAAGCAGTTCCTTGCTGCAAGGTCTCTGTGGACAATTCTTTTATCAGCCAAGTAGCTCATCCCTTTTGCAATGTCCAAACACATGGAAATCAGAATATTGCAAGGGAATCCCTGTACAATAAGGGAGTCACAAATGTATATATATATAATATAATTTATATTATATATATACATGTATACAAAATCAATAGAACCATTGAAACTTGCCTCTGGGTATTGATCTATCATTTCATATCTCCTTGCCTGCTGTAGGTATTTCTTGAGGTTCCCATTAGCCATGAAGGGAAGCACCATAAGTGGCACACCATTGGGTGAGTTCAGGCACATTCCCACCAATCCCAAAACATTGGGATGATCAAAGGATTTCATTGAAGTACATTCTTCTAAGAAAGCTTTTATAATATCTTCAGAGTAAGTATCTGAAAGAACCATATATGTCTTTGCTGAATGTGACACATAAAACCTTGTGTTATTTACTGCTACGAAAAAAGAATTATGCAGGCACTAGATTGATACATAGATTGTAAGAGGGAAAACATTGTAGACATTCAAAATAACTGTATGCAACTTCATTACTTAATAATCATACTCTTAGTGGACTTCACAGCCACTTCTTGGGTTGGGCCATCTTTTGTAGTCAATGTAGCATGATACACAACACCAAACTCTCCTGTATAGTGGTATGTAGAATATACACATAGTGTCAGTGCTGGAGAAAATATGCATACCTGAACCACATGGTTGCTCATCCATTTGGAGCTGATCAAAAGTGACCAAAATGTCTTCAAATTGTTGTCTATAATATTTTACTATACTTTTTCTTGTTTTCCTATGGCCAGCAGTTGTTCCTTGAATAAAAATTTGTATTGTCACCAATGATATGCAAAGAATACATCACATACCAAAGCTGTAAATGTGTGTAGTACTAACTTCTATGGTTGCATTAGACATCCTGATTCGTTCTCTAGGAAAGGGCAATTAGTGTTAAAGTGGCTTCCATTTAGTCACATATATATACATGTAGGTCATAAATAACTGAACTATATTAAGATGTCAAAGAAATTCATCAGCAAAAGATTATGATATTCCATTCTGGGTTAAATTTTGATTTATGTTAGCAATCAACCTCTGATTGAGGTTACATCAACCATCTACAGTCTCCTTAGTCTCATCCTCATGAGGCAGAATGCCAGGGCAATTTTGGCCAGATGTGTCTCACCAACTACAAGTACATCTTGTGACTTTTAGTTGTAGTGTTTTAATAAACAGTTGTGAGTAGGTCATATATAGTATAGTAAAATGTTGCTACATGTATTGTTATTATATTATTTGTCAAGGAAAAAAAAAAATTATTGTTAGCAGAAGTGCGTTCTCCCATCTTTAAAGCGCAGTGGAAGAAACCCTTAAGCCCACCTCCATTGAGGTCTTGTGCAAACTTTGGTCTGACTATGAGTTTGGACACCTGTGGAACCTAGCAAAAGGAAACAACTCCCACTTCCGCAGTAGACAGACCTCTGCTGAAGAACCACAGAGGTTGATAGAATCAGCCATCTCATTAGCTAAGGCATGCAGGTACATGTATGTTTGGGAAAGCTTGTGGCATTCTTCTCTCAGCAGGCATAGCTCCAAATAACGACTATACATGGAAGCTTTTGCTTTCCAAGCATACAAGTTGCCCACCTCCACATGTTCCCCAGGTTACAACTGCTCCAATATCTATTGGTCCTGATTTCAACATCCTCGGAATCCTGCAGTCATTTCCACAGGGATCAGCTGCAGGTCCATCAGGCCTCAGAATCCAGAATCTTCTAGATGCAGCAGGCATTCCTTTACCTACTTCCATATGTTCCTCACTCAGGGACTTAGTCAATCTCCTGTCATCTGGCAAGGCACCCTCTTCTGTCTCTAACTTTCTGGCTGGTGGCAGTTTGACTGCCCTGAACAAATCCAAATCTGGCTGTCTTCCTGGATGTTAGACCTATTGCCGTTGGGGATGCTTCGAGGAGGTTAACTGGGAAGTGCTTATGTTCCTTGATAAAGAACAAGGCCTCAGAATGTTTTCAGCCCCTTCAGTTTGGGGTAGCCTGCACTTCAGGATCGGAGAAGGTAGTGCATGGCCTCAGGGCATGCATGGATAAGCACTGGGAGGATGATGATTTTGCAGTAGTTAAGGTGGACATGCACAATGCTTTTAATTTGGTCTCCTGAAATGCCATACTAGATTAATGTGCTCTCCATTTCCCTGAGCTTGTACCCTGGGCCACATGCTCATCCCTTGCTGTGGCACCCCATGGGCCTCATGGTGCTATGCTGCTCATCCCTTGCTGTGGCACCCCATGGGTCACATGGTGCTATGCTTGCTGTGGCACCCCATGGGTCACACCTCCTCAGAAGCAGGTGTCCAACAAGGGGACCCCCTGGGCCCCCTGCTCTTTGCACTTGTCCTGCAGAAGCTCATAAATGCCATTGATGCTGATGATGACTGTGTCCACATACTCTATCAAGCCTGGTACAATACATGGAAGCTTTTGCTTTCCAAGCATACAAGTTGCCCACCTTCACATGTTCCCCAGGTTACAACTGCTCCAATATCTAAGGGTCCTGATTTCAAAATCCTTGGAGTTCTGCAGTCATTTCCACAGGGATCAGCTGCAGGTCCATCAGGCCTCAGAATCCAGAATCTTCTAGATGCAGCAGGCATTACTATACCTACTTCCATATGTTCCTCACTCTGATCAATCTCCTGTCATCTGGCAAGGTACCCTCTTCTGTCTCTAAGTTTCTGGCTGGTGGCAGTTTGACTGCCCTGAACAAATCCAAATCTGGCTGTCTTCCTGATGTCAGACCTATTGCCTTTGGGGAAGCTTTGAGGAGGTTAACTGGGAAGTGCTTATGTTCCTTGATAAAGAACAAGGACTCAGAATGTTTTCAGCCTCTTCAGTTTGGGGTAGCCTGCGCTTCAGGATCAGAGAAGGTAATGAATGGCCTCAGGGCATGCATGGATAAGCACTGGGAGGATGATGATTTTGCAGTAGTACTAGTTAAGGGACATGCGCAATGCTTTTAATTTGGTCTTCAGAAAAGCCATACTAGATTAATGCGCCCTCCATTTCCCTGAGCTTTTACCCTAGGCCACATGGTGCTATGCTGCTCATCCCTTGCTGTGGCACCCCATGGGTCACATCTCCTCAGAAGCAGGTGTCCAACAAGGTGACCCCCTGGGCCCCCTGCTCTTTGCACTTGTCCTGCAGAAGATCATAAATGCCATTGATGCTGATGATGACTGTGTCCACATACTGTATCAAGCCTGGTACCTCGACGATGGGACCTTAGCTGGCAAGAAATCTGCTATCATTCGTGTTCTTTCTCTGTTGTGCATTTATTATTATTTTCCATTTGTTGTAATTTCAACAATGTTATAAGGAATTTTATTGTTAAAAAAATTAAAAAATGTTAGCAATTTAATAATTATGCATATGCCTACATATATGTATGTTGCGAATGCATTGCTCCATATGCACATCACACTTTTTTAAATACATTCACCTATGCACTGAAATCATAATACTCATCCACATACATGTATGCAGATAAACCACAAAAGTGAAAAATCATTGTACACATACATCTGTACCAAGATTAATCATTCTACACATTCACCTATACAGCACAGGATTAACATATGTGAGGCAGATGTAAAAGGTCACCAATCTACTATATCTGCCTCATTATTTTGCTGATGTGTGTAACAAGTGTTGATGTACATATGTGTAACTTGGTGGGGCAGTACCAAGAGAAGATGCTAGCCCTTTATAATAACATAAGCTGAAATTAACCGAGTTTCTTGAAATGCTGATTGCATGATAAATAGATTTTGTCTTTTTTTTTCTGGAAGTAATGAAGTAATGACGCTGTTCAAAAATAGCCTATGGATAGTTCCTTATCATGTGGAACATTGCTGTACCTTGATGCTCTTTGCTTGGATTTTTGGCGAACAGCAACAGAAATGATGATGATGATGAGAATGAGGACTGCCATGGCAACAATGGAGACTGACACACCTATTGCAAGGGCCTCTGATGGGGAAGAATAATAATGATTATGAACAAGTGCAAAGAAAACATGAAGAAAATGATGCCAAAAGCTAGGGTGGATTTGTGTCCCCATGGTGGTTGAGGCATATGGTGCTTGGGAGACAGAAGCAATGGAGTCATTTTCACTTCTGGCCTCTCGCCTTACAACTATATCTAGCTCCATCAGGGCTAAGGCTGAGGTCCTAGCTGCCTTATATGGCAGGCTACAACGCTACAGCCATCATCTACAGCAATGGTAGGGAGCATTTATTTATATTACTGCTGTATATTGCATATGGAAAAAAAAAAACCATACTATTCCAGTTACCTAAGTAAGGTTCCTAAACATAGTAACACGCTACGCTGATTCAAAAGGCTGGGGCAGACGACTTGGCAAAATGGCTCTTGCTACCGACCCTGTTAGAAATACACTATCAGTCTGCTTTGCAGATTGCAAGTCGAGAGGCCAAAGGATATAAAGAACCCCTAGCAGGACAAATCATGACAAAACCACCATTTTAAGGCTACCAAAAACTGATTGGGTTCCAAGTGGAGGCCAAGTGCAGCAGATGGCAAACATGAGTACTCTGACAAAATACTAGCTTTATTGGCAAAGCATTCTTTTTTTACTAACTCAAATACTAGACATCTCATTGCACAATTTCAGTAAAATACCCACAGATGATGAAGCTGAGGAGATACACAAATGTAGCAGATGTTGTAGCGTGTAAAATGAAAAGTTAAAATATCCTACACTGTATGGTATTATTAGCAATTGTACTAATACAATCTATACGTTAAATCGTCTAAGTCAGTCCAATATATGATGCTTGTATAAAAAGGGATAATAAAATATATTTTTACTAACTCAAATACTAGATATCTCATTGCATAATAAATGCTATAATACAGTAACATACCTACAGATGTTGAAGCTGTGGAGTTATCTGATGTTATAGCATGTAAAATGAAAAGTTTAAGGAATATAAATGTATGTACACATATGGCATTATTAGCAATTGTACTAATACAATCTATACTGTGAATCGACCTATATATATGATGCTTTTATAAAAAGGGATGATGAAATATACTTAACTCAAATACTAAAATCTCATTGTATATGAAATGCTATAATACAGTAACATACCTACAGATGTTGAAGCTGTGGAGTTAACTGATGTTGTAGCTTTAAAATGAAAAGTTTAAGTAATATAAATATATGTACACGTATGGCATTATTAGCAATTGTACCAATACAATCTATACTGTGAATCGTCATATATATGATGCTTTTATAAAAAGGGATAACAAATTTTTTACGAACTCAAATACTAGATATCTCATTGCATTATAAATTCAATAGTACAGTAACATACCAACACATGATGAAGCTGTGGAGTTATCTGATGTTGTAGCATGTAAAATGAAAAGTTTAAGGAATAAAAATATATCGTACATGTATGGTATTATTAACAATTGTACTAATACAATCTATAGTGTCAATCATGTTAATCAAGTCCATCATATGATGCTTTTATAAAAAAGGGATATTGAAATATACTTAAATTTTTTACTAACTCAAATACTAGATATCTCATTGTATATGAAATGCTATAATACAGTAACATACCTACAGATGATGAAGCTGTGGAGTTAGCTGATGTTGTAGCATGTAAAAGAGAACAGTGTAAGAATTATAAGTACAAGTATGATATCATTTAATGCCTAAATATTCGTGTGATTAGAATTCCTACCATAGTCAACCAATCTGTTTGTATAAATGGTGATAAAACGTTACATGTGTATATTCAATTTCGAGCAACCTTTTTCTAACATTGTTGCCATGGCAATGCTCATTCTGATCATCATTATCATGTATGTTGCTATTTTCCAGCAAAGAGCATCAAGGTACAGCAATGTCCCACATGATAAAAGCCTATCTATAGGCTGTATTCTAAGCTGTCAAAAGAATTCATTAGAAACAGATCATCATATTCCATTCTGGGTAAATTTTGATTTATGTAATATGCATTGCTCCATATGCAGATCACACTTCTATATTTATGCATTGAAATCATAGTACATCCACCTACATGTATATGCATACAGATAAACCATTGAACAAAGTGAAAAATCATTGTACATGTACACCTAGATGTATACAAAGATTAACTTAACACAGGATTAATTAACAAATTTGAATCATAAGTAAATGGTCACCATTCTCATCCATATCAGCATCACTATTTAGATAATGCATAGTATATAGGTGTTGAGTTAGATTTGTGTAATTTGGTGGTGCAAGCATCGCAATGCCATTGAGGGCACTATTGAAAGAAAATGCTATAGTCCTTTGAGACAATGGAGCTGTACATTTTGTAGATGGGGAAGCAATATTTGAAGTAAAGACTCTGCCTTAAAATAGCCCATGGATTGCTCTTTATCATGTGGAACATTTCAGTACCTGCATGCTCTTTGCTTTGTTTTTCAGTGAACAGCAACAGAAATGATGATGATGATCAGAATGAGGACTGCCATGGCACACCTATTGCAAGGGCCTCTGATGGGGAAGAATACAAAAATCGCAACGTGATTAGTAATGGTTATTATTTGTGTTATGCATAATTTGAAATGATTCCAAAACATAGCAACAAGATACACTGATTCAAAAGGCTGGGGCAGACTTCTAGACAAAATGGCTCTTGCTGCAGTCACTGTCAGGAATATGCTGAATGAACTTTTTGCCAAAGAAGCAAAGATTGCAAGTTGAGATGCCAAACAAGATAAACTGAAAGGTTCTCTGGTCATAGATCTCAATATGCAGGGTAACACACAATCAAGCTTGATCCAAGCACCTAAGATTGTTGCCAAGTGTTTGCAAAACTCAATAGCAGCAGTTGCAGCATCTGTAGCTGTAGTAACAGTGACATCCAATGCAGCAGGCCTTCCCCTCTCCTAGACAGACACCAGAACATCAGCTGGGTGTGATTGCCTTAGATCAAGTGCAAATCACTATGGCCAAGGTACAATTACACCTCCCAACCAATTATGCTGCATCTCCTCCACTTCTGTATGATGGCCTAGAGGGTCAAGTGCAGTGTTTGGGCAAAGTGGGCATAAAGAACCCCTGGACAAATTACGACAAAGCCACCAAATTTCGGTGGTCAAAAACTGAGCAAGACAACCAGGAAGCAGAGTGAAGTGCTGACTCAAATAGCAGCTTTTTTTTTCACCGTTGCTGACTGTTGTTCAATGGAGCCAGCCAGCAGCAAAAGCATGGAACTTGCATGTGCTACAATTAGCTACATGCAACACCTAGCCCAAGCAAGCATAGTTCAACAGCTGCCAACCATAGCAATGTCAAATACACAACCTACTTGCAAGAAGTGAAGCTCCAAAGATACCAAATTTGTTTTTTTTTATCGTCTTTATGACTATTTACCAGTATCTGTCCCACCTTTCTGGTATTACAGACAAACTTCTGAATAGTGCCCTTGATATTGTAGACGCTAGCTTGAGCGTCAATTGATAATAACTTTCAATCATTCATGTAGAATTGCTGCATGGCAGCAGCACCAAAGTAATATTTGTTCTAATTCTGTACCGAAATGAATATGTCTAGAATTCTTGAAACTAGATGAAATGAGGGATTTACAATGTATTAACTATATATAACATGTGTGGTGATAAACATGCTTTTCCGCTACAATAAATGAGAGCTTCATATTTACTATGGTATTGATGTCACATATACCATATTTACTAACACTTTTGCACCAACACATTTGAGTAATAGTAAATAAATTGTAAATTCAATTTTTCATATAGTACATGTATACCATGATGACCTTCCATCCCCTGGAGCTAGAAGCAATGCGATGGAACAGTTTCCCATATGAAAAATTACCTTCATCACCATCATCAGCATAAAAAGATGCTACAACTTGCTTGCACTGTTCCAGTTACATCGTGAGAACGCCAGTGCTATCAGACGTCTCAATAATTACATGAGGTCATGCATCAATGGAGAAAGAACGTCTGGCCAATCTTGCATTGCTGCTCATTCATTAAGCCTTACACACAACACAAGTATTATTGACATATTTGCATCGCTTCACCCAAGAGAGAGATGATGAATGTATTTTAATTCACTGCGCATATGACATTGCATGCAGGAAAGGGAAAAGGACATAATAATACTTAGAGAGTAAAAACAACTTCCCAAGTGCTGATTGCAATATAATACGCAAGATGCATAATGTTCACGTTTATAGAGAATTTGTAGGACTTTTCATCTGTGCATTAGAACTCAAGGGTACCCCATTCGTTCTCCATGGCAAGCGAACGGGGTACCCTTGAGTCCACTGAACCATACCTTTCAACCCCCCCCCCTCCCCCCCCCCCCCCAAAAAAAAAAATCTTGGCTACCATTGCTGACTGTTGTTCAATGGAGCCAGCCAGCAGCAGAAGCATGGAACTTGCATGTGCTACAATTAGCTACATGTAACACATGCAGCAACAGTATACAGCTTTTCACTGACAGTGAACCGCCTAGCCCAAGCAAGCATAGTTCAACAGCTGCCAACCATAGCAATGTCCAATACGCAACATACTTGCAAGAAGTGAGGCTCCAAAGATACCAAATTTGATTTTATTATCGTCTTCATGTCTATTTACCCAGCATCAAAGCAATATTTGTTCTGATTCTGTACCGAAATGAATATGTGTAGAATTTCTGAAACTAGATAAAACGAGGGATTTACAATTTATTTACTATAAATAACATGTGTGGTGATAAACATGCTTTTCCGCTACAATAAATGAGAGCTTCATATTTACTATAGTATTGATGTCACATATACAATATTTACTAACACTTTTGCACCAACACATTGGAGTAATAGTAAATAAATTGTAAATTCAATTTTTCATATAGTACATGTATACCATGATGACCTTCCATCCCCTGGAGCTAGAAGCAATGCGATGGAACAGTGTTGTCCCATATGAAACCTTCATCACCATCATCAGCATAAAAAGATGCTACAACTTGCTTGCACTGTTCCAGTTACATCGCGAGAACGCCAGTGCTCTCATACGTCTCAATAATTACATGAGGTCATGCATCAATGGAGAAAGAACGTCTGGCCAATCTTGCATTGCTGCTCATTCATTAAGCCTTACAAACAGCACAAGTATTATTGACATATTTGCATCGCTTCACCCAAGAGAGAGATGATGAATGTATTTTAATTCACTGCGCATATGACATTGCATGCAGGAAAGGGAAAAGGACATAATATGACTTAGAGAGTAAAAACAACTTCCCAAGTGCTGATTGCAATATAATACGCAAGATGCATAATGTTCACGTTTATAAAGAATTTGTAGGACTTTTCATCTGTGCATTAGAACTCAAGGGTACCCCATTCGTTCTCCATGGCAAGCGAACGGGGTACCCTTGAGTCCACTGAACCATACCTTTCAACCCCCCCCCCCCCCCCCCCCCCCCCCAAAAAAAAAATCTTGGCTACGGGCCTGGTCCAGGGGTGCTTTTCTGCATAAATATTGTCTGCATGAATATTGTCCTGACACTGACCTTCCATGCAACTTCCTCGACCATTATTGATATACATGTACATGTATATTATATTTGTCAACATTTTGACGTTCAAGCTTATAGAGATGCTTAATCATTTCATAAACGTCCACAATATCAAGGGCACTGTTCTGTAGTTTCACTGTATTACCAGAATGGTGGGACAAGTACTGGTAAATAGACATGAAGACGATAATAAAATTAAATTTGGTATCTTCTGAGCTTCACTTTTTTTTTGCTATGGTTGGCAGCTGCTGAACGATGTTTGGGCTAGGTGGTTCGCGGTCAGTGAAAAGCTGTACCACATGTAGCTAATTGCAGCACATGTAGGATCCATGCTTCTGCTGCTGGCTGGCTCCATTGAACAGCAGTCAGCAACGGTACAGGTGAAGTTCTTATGACAAAAAACTGTTGTGCATGCATGCAATGTATACACTACATGTATATAAGTGTATAGCTTGTACAACAATATCGTAAACGCCGGCCTAGCAAACCTTGTATCCAGCGGGAGGAGGGGGGGGGGGGGGGGGTTGCAATTGCACCCGTTTCTCTCTCCCCCCCCCCCCACCCCCCCCCCCTCCTCGGCTACGGGCCTGCTTTTAATACCGCACCTCCTTGTTTAACTATTTCGATCGATATAAAATATGTGGACAATGGGTTGGATTACTTGTACAATGTATATACATAATAATTATATACATTGGAATATTTAACTACATCCTGCGAGCTGGAACATAGGTTTTGCGAGAGGGGGTGGGGGGGGGGGGGGGGGGGTATACCCCAGCCCCCCGCCCTCCTGTCTCTGCCACTGTAGTGCCTCTGTGTCCATATAAGATTATATTTCGCAATTTAATTTTTACTTCAATACTCACCTAATATGTACAGTTCGAAGAACTCGAGGGCCACATTTTCGTTGTCCAGACCTTCATCCAAACATATCCTAACTTCCAAGTCCTCAGTGATGGGAGTTGGAAAATTCCTGCAGAACCACGGGAGGTTCGGTGGATTGCAACACGCGACCTCATCATGATTACACAGCTGTCTGTCCCACAGAACGTCAGCGTAGTACAACATCGTATAATAGTCTGTCGTTTCGTTATTACCTGACTCGCAGTAGTGATTAGATCCTATAAAATCAGGTGGGGATGTTCCTCCTGCGCATGGACAGGAAGATGGGAAATAGTACTCGCGGTTCCCAGCGGCATATGTGTACACGTGTTGTCTGTTTCCAGGTGACCCGTACGTGATGCTAACCCCATCGACGTAAAACATTTCGATATTCGAAAGAAATCCAGTGAATGTTCTGAAACCATCAGGCGATCCCACCTGATAACCACGTAACCTTCCGCACACTTTTTGGTAGCTGGCTCCATTAGTGGGTATTTTTACCGAGTCGCAATATGGTATTCCATTGCTTTTCTTTTCACACGATGCTCTCGGTGATGTAACCTTTTGCCACGAATCAGGACATTGCTGCGCTGGATCGGTCATATTCAGATAGCCGACCTTTACCCACTGGCCTGGTACGTTAGGGAGAATAAATGAAGCAGCAAGATCTCCAAGCACCATGCTCAGAGCCCAGATAGTAAGACAGAATGACGTCATATTATTGCGGCTAGTGATTTGGAGGCAAATAAAAGAGTACTTTGTGTTCAACAACTTATATATAATAATAATAATTATAATTATAAATTATAATACTATAATAATTATAAAATAATTGCCCGTAAATTATAATCATAAATATGATTATAATTAAACGGTGGATTGCCTGATGAGTCCAATATTGTCGTTCTATGTATAGGAGATGAAGTGTTGTGAGTATGACTAGCAAAATACCTGACATAGATCCATCATGGAGATTGTAAGGTACTGAGCTGATTGGCGGCATTACTGTGTACAGTGATACCGCGGCCAGCTTTTTACAATCCGGTCACGTTCACGGCTGGCCGTTTGGATATAAACGGTCACGTTCACGGTCAAAGATGGACCGTATGATTTCAATACGGTCACGTACACGGCTAGCCGTCAGCCGTCAAAATTGTATACGGTTACGGACGGTCAGTAATTATGCTTGGCATGCGCATATCAATAGAAATGGTTCATGAACGATATGGCAGAACAAGTGTGAAAGAGCAGATTCAATTAACTAAAGTCTTTATTGCATCTGAGAAAAAGAACAGATTCAATCCTGGCTGGATCCATCCTCTATCTTCACAATGAGTTTCAACTGGGACAGAATTCGCTCGCACGTGGAATCCATGCGATAAAACCTTCTTTTTCGCAAACAGAGCATAATCATGGCATGTCTCGCCCCCAGACCTACATTCGGCAGCAGCGGATGAGTTATATCACCGCTACGCGAAAAGTGCAAATTCAATATCCGGCTGGGGACGAGACTATGTCATGGCAAGGGGACAACTTAAAATGGTTCCATAACGGTAAACCACATGTTGGTGACAGTCGGGTGTGCTGCAGCCTGCAGACTTCACCGCGCCATAGATAATACAGTACAGGTGGCTTATCCTCAAAGGTTTTAGAAAGACGACATTTGCCACGCAGGAAAAAAAAAAAAAGAAGACACTGCACGCGACGCTGATGACGCTTAATGGACCGTCAAAAGTTCTGACGGCCACGGACGGCCAGCAAATAAAATTGACGTCCAATTATTTTTCACGGTTCAATCACGTGATCAGTAAGCTTCCCGGTCACGGTCACGGTCGGCCGTCAAAAAACCGTCAAATGAATATGGTCACGGACGGTCCTTGCTGGCCGCGGCATCACTGCTTCTTTATACTTTGTATGTTGCTCCCTTACCTAGCTAACAAAGAACTCTCTCTCTCAGCAGTACAGTAGGCCTACCGCGGATTTAAGAGGGGGGGGGGGGGGGGGGGGACAAAAGGAGCGTTTGTCCAGGGCCCACTGCTCTTTGAGGACGTACTCATATAATGATTTATGGTATTAGTTAAGCAAATTGTCTAAATAATCTATGAGCAAATTAAGAAATAACGGCGAATGGTATAGAGCGCACTAAGTGGAGCATCAAAACGAAAAGCAGAAAGAACGCCCTGATGAATGCAAAACAGGCTATTTCATCCATTACGGAGATACAGAGGCGCAAAGTTGTCGGAATGTATTAACCAATTAACTTTAATTAATTAGTGCCAGATTAAGAATGGCTCGAGCCATTCTGGCAGGGCCATTAAGAATGGCTCGAGCCATTCTGGCAGGGCCAGTTGCATTACTTGAGTGCCAAAATGGCTCGAGCCATTCTGTTAGTAATTAAATGAAGCATTACACTGAACTGGTCGTTTCAGAATGGCTAGAGCCATTCTGGCCTTCAACTATTGCAACTGGCAGTGCCAGAATGGCTCGAGCCGTTCGGGCACTAATTAATTAAAGCATTACAATTGGCCGTTTCAGAATGGCTCAGCCAGTATTGCAACTGGCCGTGCCAGGCTCGAGCCATTCTGGCACTCCAATATAGTACCTGGCCGTGCCAGAATGGCTCGAGTCATTCTGGCATTGCCAGTTACAATACTTGAGTCCAGAATGTGCCAGAATGGCTCGAGTTTAGTTTGAATAATTATTCTATTGTGAATATTTTTAGTTTGACAAATCATTAAAATGCATATACCGGTAATAATACAAATTTACATGGATTGTTAACGTTACATGGATTGGAAACCCGCAAAAATTTGTGTCGCTATCCTCGTATCGCATGATGATTACCATGGCTGCTTCAGAGCTCATGAGAAGACAGAGGCGCATGAGAGTGTACGCTACTAACGCCAGAGTTTTGCCCGAGTTTCTTCGTACTGTTTTTCACTTTAGGAATTTGATCTATAGTTATATTAAGGGTTACATAAAGTGCCCGTTAAAGATAAAGAAACGCGCATACACTTTACACATATGCTTTTTATATATTATTATTTACATGCATAGCTTTGTAGTGACATAAAGGGGATAATAAGAGACTTTATTTGAATTTTTTTTTTTAAAATTTGATTTTTTATTTTGCATTTTTTCAAGTTTATAAATGAAATTACAACACAACATTATATTGGAGGCTCGGTAGGTGAGTTTTACTTTTACAGCCCGTCATAGTATTGATGTCACTGATGTTGTTGGAGTGGGGGGGGGGGGGGGGGGCGGGGGGGGCTGCTGATAGTAGATCTTGTGCAGATCCCTGTTGTTTGAACAATGGGCTTGCCAATAACCTTTGCCTAGTACCTAGAACATAGCTCTCATCCGGGTCCTCTACTGTCACTCTTTTGCTTTTCGAATGTCCTACTGGGTTGTAGGTCAGATCCCCTGTCACTACGGAAACGGATCGTCTCATCCCCACTTTTAATGGATGTGCAAGGATTCTGTCCTGATAAGAGCTTTTCCCACTCTCTCTCTCTCGTGCACTGGTTTAGGTTTCTTTCCACCAAGGCTTGCCATAGAGTAGGGTTGAGCCAAAACGCAGCGCGCGCACGATGGAATGTATATTTAACAACAATAAAAGGAGTTAATTTTTAATAATTGTACAATAAACCCAATTTGTGTGAAAAAGATGGCAGCTCTCTAGGCTATTGTCGTTTTTGAATAATTTTGAACAAACGGTAAGTGGTGCATTGCTATTTAAAGTATGTATAGGTATAGGAATCACTGAAGTTTGATCGAACCACACAGCGAGGCCCATTACTATATCCTAGAATGTGCAGTGAACGCGTGAGCGTGGTCGAGTAAAGTTGGGTCATGTGGAATTAAAACAACTGAACGTTTATACGGACCAAAAACACCCTAGTGATTTAGTTTGGGTCTCCCGCTACTTAAAAATGTGTTTGTCATCATTGCACCACTTCAAATGGCCGAGATATTTTTCAAACCACACCAGAATTCCTTATACGAAGTTCCACTCTACCTTTTCCTTTGAGTTGTGAAATTGGCCATTGATGCATTATTTATTGATGGTGCAAACATTCATATTGATTCAGTACAATGTATACATGTATAAAGGGTAGTACAGTTTCAATAGAGGCATTGCTTATTAAATATGATCTATTGCTGGCAAACAACTATATGTCCATCGTTTTCTAGTACAGTTACAGTTCACATTATGTGTATCTCTCTACAAAATTACTTGCATTTACAGCTGTTCAGCAATGCTTTTGACACTGCCAGATAAAAGCTCCAACTCTGATTCAAGTTGCGCAAATGTTAGACGAGTTTGAGGGTCCTCTATCCAACAACCCTTCATCAATGTGAAACTGAATAAAAATATCAGTGATTGGAAATCGATTATTGCTTTTTTATTTGCTCACATGGCATCAGGACAAAGATTTGGTTGCTGCAGCCTCAGTCCTTTGTCCAAATGGTCAAGCATTTCAAAGTTCTCCAAACCAGGGTAAGGGGTTGTTCCAATGCTGAACACCTCCCAGCATGTCACCCCATATGCCCACTGGTGATTTGGATAGAAGAAAAATTAAATCAATAACCGCACGTATGCATCAATGCATTGCATATGGGAAAAAGAAAGTACTTTTTCACTAAGTAAAGTACAATATTGTTAGAGATCAAACATCTCTGCTGGCATTGGTAAGGTGGACCAACACATACATGTACACTAAGAGCATGAATTTAGTCAACTGTATTGGAATACAGGAGATCAAATTTTGCACTTGCTCTTATGTTTTCCTGTAAGACCACCAAAAGATATAAATATACATTGTGCATTTCACAAGTTACGCAAATGAATGACATTTGTTTGAACACATTGTTGTTTTAAGCAAAAATGCTTGCACATTTCGACCTACTTCACATAATGTATAAATGAAAGAAACTGCCTAAACTCACAACATCAGATTTTTCAGTACTAATTCCATCGCGTATCGTCTCTGGAGGCATCCATTTTACTGGACACTTATTTGTTTTTGTCATCCTGTAATAATTTCCAGTATATATGTCTCTAGACAGTCCAAAGTCTCCAACTTTAATAACCAGATCAGAGTCCACCCTGTAAATATACAAAGTGCATTCACACAAATTTTTTGTTTTATTATGATAACTGTAAGTTATAGAGCTCTGGTTTGAAAAACATAAATCAGCAAGAATTTTTTTATACTTACGCACTACTTACAATCAATTTTAAAACACTGCATAACCGTTGTGACAATCATCATTATTCATGTTTACCCACCTAAATGGACTTTCACAAATCATAAAACAGTGCTACAATTCATTTGAGCAACAGCTAGGTACTTTAACAATATTTAAAAATGATGACCCTGCATCACAGTGAAATTGCACAACTTGCTTAATTAAAATGTCAATTTGCATTTTATATGTGAATCAATAAATAAGTGCAGTACAAATGATGTAATAAAAATACATAGGAAGTAATGAGATAAAGCGTAGTCCTGTTTGCTTATTTCTGGATGGGAGGGGGTGGAGGGGATGAACACTTCCAATTTCTTTACTACACGTTTAACTTCATAGTTTATTTCATACTGGGATATGGCTAGGCAATTATTCATTTTGTTGTTACGGTCCCACTTCATATACAAGTATATGGTATATCCTGTGAATAACAACCAATGTTCATGATAATGAAAACAAAGGATCATGCCCATTTTTAACCTAGAAATGTAAACAGCATTATAGAAAGAATTTAAATTAGACTAGACTAATCATAGTTAAGTATTTAATTGGCAAGATCATTGGCTATGTGATAAAATGATACGCTCACAAGCAGTTCCTTGCAGCAAGGTCTCTGTGGACAATTCTTTTATCAGCCAAGTAACTCATCCCTTTAGCAATGTCCAAACACATGGAAATCAAAATACAGCAAGGCAGTCCCTGTACAACGAGGAAGTCACAAGTCAATTTAAAATTAATAGAGCCATTTAAACTTGCCTCTGGGTATTGATCTATCTTTTCATATCTCCTTGCCTGCTGTAGGTATTTCTTAAGGTTCCCATTAGCCATGAAGGGAAGCACCATAAGTGGCACACCATTGGGTGAGTTCAGGCACATTCCCACCAATTCCAAAACATTGGGATGTTT
The DNA here is from genome assembly GCA_949361645.1 of Spongilla lacustris. Classification (NCBI taxonomy): domain Eukaryota; kingdom Metazoa; phylum Porifera; class Demospongiae; order Spongillida; family Spongillidae; genus Spongilla; species Spongilla lacustris. The sequence continues at coordinate 1,605,608 of OX442415.1, forward strand.
GAAGGACTTCATTGAAACACATTCTTCTAAAAAAGCTTTTATAACATCTTCAGAGCAAGTATCTGAAAGGAAAATACATTGTATTTTCTTTACATCTTGTGCTATTTACTGGTACAAAAAATAATAATAATAACATGAATAAATGGGGTACCAAATTACTGGAAATAGGTTGATACGTAGAGTAAGAGAGAAATAAAAATGTAGGCATTCAAAATAATAGTATGCAACTTCATTTCTTAATAACCATACTCTTAGTGGACTTCACAGCCACTTCTTGGGTTGGGCCATCTTTTGTAGTCAATGTAGCATGATACACAACACCAAATTCTCCTGTATAAAGGTATGTAGAAGATAAACAGTCATCGTGGAAAAATATGCATACCTGAACCACATGGCTGCTCATCCATTTGGAGCTGATCATAATTGACTAAAATGTCTTCAAATTGTTGTCTGTAATATTTTACAATACTTTTTGCTGTTTTCATATGGCCAGCAGTTGTTTCTTGAATAAAAACTTCTATTGTCATCAATGTTATGCAAAGAATACGTCACATACCAAGACTGTAAATGGTTGAAGTTTTCATCTCTATGGCTGCACTAGCATCTTTTGACCTCCAGATACGTTTTCTAAAAATCGGGCAATTAGTGTTAGAGTGTTTTCCGTTTTTGTTACGTATGTACTGGTCATAATTTACCTACACTTCATATAGCATGTAAAAAAGAATTCATCAGTAAAAGATCATCATATTCAATTCTAGGTAAATTTTGATTTATGTTAGAAACATATGCCTCCATACATGTATGCTGCATTGCTCCATATTCATATCACACTTCCTTATACATTCACCTATGCAGTAAATGGTAGTACTCATTTACATGCATCTAGATAAACCATTGAATAAAAGTGAAAAATCATTGCTCACACTCATCTATATTATATAAAGTGATCCATACATTCACCAAGAATGACAAATGTGAGACAGAAGTAAAAGGTCACCAAGCAGTCTCATCTTCCTCCCATATCTGCCACAGTACTTAGGGGAGACCGGGGCTGGTTGTCACACGAGTTGGTTGTGACAAATTTTATATCTTTGCAAAAAAGGGTGATAAAAATATATAATGTATACATGAAATGCAGGTACTAATACACTGTGCTTAAATAAATAAAATCCAAAGCAATCCCATATGCAACTGAGTATATTTGATAGATTTTGTGTTTTTTACTGTACCAAGTGCAATTATGTGTTTTTTCTATAGAAACTGTTACATTGCAATCAATGAATGGAAAACGTAGTTTTAATAATCTGTAAAATGAGCATAATATGGACTTGGTTGTACATGCAAATGCCTATTCCATTCGAGCAAAAAATATTATTTTATGTTCCGTGTCACAACTGGGCTTGGGGTTAGCTGTCACAATCAACCAAGTGCTGGATCTCTTTTAATGAAGAATAGCAATAATTTCACTTCTCTAAAATGCCGTGAAACTTCCTGAGAAAGACACAAAGAAGCTCTGTATAGTCAAATGTGATGCTGCGTGCTGTTCGCCAGGTGAGATTTGACAACAAATCTGTCCGAGGTACAGCTAGAGACTTTGGAATTTACTATCAAGCTTTGCTTCGATACTGCAATAAATTAACTGATGTACAAATAACAGCCCCTGTGGGCATCATGGTGAGCCTTCAATAGAAATTGGGTATCGAAAAAATTGGCAAATTTTTAGGCCTTTACTGGAGGAAGAGCTTGTCCGGTACATTTGCGTACTTCTGAAATATATCAAGGCCTTTCACCGGAAGAAGTATGGAAGCTTGCTTACCAGCTAGCATTAGCTAATAACTTGCCAATGCACAAGACATGGTTAGAGAGAAAATTAGCTGGTGCTGAGTGGTTCACTGCATTTCCTTCATAATTTGTCAATACGCAAACCACAAGCAATTTATGACATTCCAGAAATTTTGTCACTTGCGTTTCCTTGTGCAGCAACTCCAAGCAACATTATGGCTGGATTCAAAGTGGCTAGAATATTACCTTATATGTTAACGGTAGGAGAGAAAAAAAATGATAGTAAGCCTACAGGGCTTTCTGCTGAGCTCAATAATAATTAAATTCAGTAGTGTGACAACCAACCCGGGCATGGGGCAGGTTGTCACAACAGTACCCAATATTTGTAATCCGGAATTTTATAAATGTGATTGCTTTTAAAAATAAACTGAAATAGCCAAAGTGTGCATAGATGATGTCCTTTTATTGTGTAATGACTGTTAATTTGATTGGCACTTTCAAAATCACGGTGTAAAGTGAGGTGTAAAAATTGTGACAACTGGCCCCGATCTCCCCTATATAATGCAGTACAGTAACAGATGTTAATGCACATATGCGTAACCTGGTGGTGCAAGCATCTAAATGACATTGATGACAGTACCAACAGAAGATGCTAGCCCTTTATAACAACATATAAGCAGAAATTAACTGATGCTGATTGAATGATAAATAGTTTGTCTTTTTTTTTTCTGGAAGCAATGAAGTATAGACTGTTTTATAATAGCCTATGGATAGTTCTTTATCATGTGGAACATTGCTGTACCTAGATGCTCTTTGCATTGTTTTCCGTCGAACAGCAACAGAAATGATAATGATGATCAGAATGAGGACTGCCATGCCAACAATGGAGACTGGCACACCTATTGTAATGGCCTCTGTGGGAAAGAATACAACATAATTAATAATAATATTATGTGTAATGAATAATATTGTCAACTGTGGAGAACAAACATAAACACAAACACAATTACATGTACTATTCATTTTATACATGGTAATAATAAAAAAAACATGCTATTACAATTACTTAAACCTAACTATGGTTTCAAAACATAATAACAAGTTACACTGATTCAAAAAGGCTGGGGCAGATGTCTTGACAAAATGGCTCTTGCTACCGACCCTGTTACAAATACACTAAGTCTGATGTGATTGATCTTGCTTTTCAGCAGAGGATGCAAATCAATAGGCCACATGAGAGAAACTGATCTCAAAGGTTGAGTGCCATGTCTGGGCAAAGTGGACATGAAGAACACCTGGACAAATCATGACCAAGCGACCATTTTAAGGCTATCAAAAATCCCACAGACAACCAGGAAGCAGAGTACTTTGATAAAGTACTAGCTTTGTTGGAAAAACATATATTTTAATACTAGATGTCTCATTACATAATAAATTCTATATTCCATAATACAGTATCTTACCTACAGATGATGAAGCTGAAGAGTTGTAGCATGTAAAAAGAAAAGTGTACATGTAAGGATTATACACATAGTAGAAATATGCTATCATTTAATGCCAAAATACTTTGTGCGAATAGAATCCATACTATTGTCAACCAATGTGTATGTTGGTTTTATAGAAGATTTTGTATGACCTATTTGGACGACGGACTGTCTTGTTCATTTATTGACATCTGAGGATTTGGGGGATCATACGTACATGTTTGATACATTTTGTCACACAGCAATACTCAGTACCATAGTTAAAATTCGTTTTGAAATACCACCCTCCAGATGCTGCTTCTTAGTTTGATATTGTATAGGATTATTCATTTACCTTATTTTAAAAATTTTAAATTTGAAGTATCAGATTGCCACATTGATGCTGAAGAGTCATAATAGCAATTTAGATTTGATTATGTACATTACCAATATATCATAATTGAGAACACACGTTCCTTACTTAAACATAAAAGCTTATACAACTACAATTCTTCATAGTGTTCTTACTCTGAAAAATCAGCTGGATGGAGGCTGATGACACTCCAATGGGGTTAGAGGCAGTACAATTGTATGTACCACTGTCCCCAGGACCAAGGGGTGATATTGTGAGGGATGTGGAGGTGTTGGTGGACTGGACTGAGAAATGTGACTGGAAGGCAAGAACACTTCCATTGGGAGAGATCCAGGTGATGGCGGGAACAGGTAGGCCATCAAAGGTACAGTTCAACTGCACCCTTTGACCTTGGATACCATAGATGATGGGTTGAGGGCACTGTATGGTTGGTGGGCCTGAGTGGAACATAATAGTGATCCTTTCATACATGTATTGTAGTGATGGACAATGAACATTTAATAACCATTGCGAGTTATACAAGCATGTTGTTCTCAAGATATAAGAAACTTATTTGGCTGTCAAGAATATGATTGGGAGTATGTAGGATCCCATGGGAGTGCAAAAAGCAAGGAAACAAGGTATTAAATATATACCATGCGAAAGTGAGGTTTGGTATAGGATCATACAACTATAACAGTTCTACAGCAAATACATGTAGGCTTCTTTGATATCTTAAAATCAGACTTCTCCCTCAGCTTGTTCACCTTTCAGGGGCGCGTATATAGCTGGGTATCAATCAATCAGACACAATGAAATCAGGGATTTAACAGCTTCTCGCTTGTCGGAAGTGTGCCACAATGTGTCCACAGAGCTTCATTGATCTACAACCCATGACAGGTGTGGTCATGAGTGGACTCTCAGCGAATATCCAGGATGGTGCATGATTGATAATTGCAGAAGATGGATTTTGGGAGAGTCGGTTCGAACGGGCATCACACAGGATGTAGAAAGTTGCATGTTCATATGCTTTGGTGCATGGAAGCGGGTCACGCTCGTACAACTGCGCGATTCGAACAGGAAACTTGTACCAACTTTGCGCCGCTCTAACTCCGTATAGGATCACATGAAAAGTAACAAACAGAACAAAGCGATAGGTATACGGCCCCTCTACCTACAAACCGAATTTGAAGCGAATTCGGATTTACTCCTACCTAAAGTTATGGCGGGTTAGAACCCTGAAGGGTATCGGACGTTGCAACACTGGTACAGAGCAAGTGCAAGATCCCAAAATGTATTTTACCATAGAGAAATTGTATAGTATGGTCGATAGCTGTAACAGTTCGGACGTTATAGCTATTTAAACATAAAGAAATTTTATTACATTTTATATATTATATACGCTGCCCAGATCCGCAAGCATCGAGTAAATGATGAAAGGTGCAGGGAACTAGGCTGGGCATGTATCCCTCTTTTGGTGGAGACGTATTTATGTTTGGGGTACTGAGGCTATTCAAGCACTATCAAGACTTGCCACTTGTTTGTCCACCAGGCAGGGACGTCCCAAGTCACTCATGAGCAATGAAATCTTTGGAAGATTCAGTCTGGCCCATGTAAGAGTAAATTCCCGAGCCATCCTACCCCGCTCTCTGTAAACTGTTCGTTTTAGGTTATAAAGTACAGTAGGTAGTAGCATATTTAATAATTATTTCCATTCGTGTATTCTCATTATTTTATCATCGTTATAAAGATAATTACCATAACAATATTAAAGTATCATAATTGTGACAGTGTCCGGGTTTGTGGGATTATTAGTTAATCACTATAAAAATAGCACGTTTCACTAACCTTACTTTAAACACTTATTCAACTAGAATAATGTAATGTTCTTACTCTGAACAATGAGCTGGATGGAGGCTGAGGACGTTCCATCGGAGTTAGTGGCAGTACAGGTGTATGTACCAGCATCCCCAGGACCAAGGGGTGATATGGTGAGGGATGTGGAGGTGTTGGTGGACTGAACCTTGTAATGTGACTGAGAGACTACTATACTTCCATCAGGCAAGGTCCAGGTGATGTTAGGGACAGGGAGGCCACTAAAGGTACAGTTCAACTGCACACTGTCACCTTGAACACCATAGACAATGGGTTGAGAGGACCATATAATGGATGGTTCTAAAGGAGCAAAAGAAAACATAAATAGTATGATTGGATTAATGCATAATGAAATCTAGTGATATGATTGATGTACTGGTTAACCTCGTTTCTGGCACTTTAGGTGCCCACCCTATGTTTCCCCCTCTGGGTTTAGGGCATGCACATAACAGCTACCCAAGTGCTAACCCAATTATGGATAAGGTTGAGTTGGTTGAACTACTAGTGACCACACTGCGATCAAATATCAGAATTTTCATTCACATTCACAGGGACCACATGTTATGCTGCCAGCGGAGAGATATGTTTTGCGCAATTTGTAAATTTGTGCAATTTCGAAAATTTTGAAAATTTCGATTTTGAAGTTGTCCTCCGGTTTAAATTTTAGAAATTGCGAAGGAAATAACGTAAATTCAATACGCATGCACATTTTCAAAACTGTGCATGTGCATGGAATGTTGCCTTCGCAAATGCGATCAGAAGCAGCTTTTGGACAGATTTTGCGTTGAGCAGTTCAAAGACAGGGATAAAAAACGAGTAGGACTATTTCAAGAGAGAAAGGACAACGAATTGTGAATGTCATCAAGAAGGATCCTGGGTGAAAAAAAAACCCCTTTGAATTGATTAACCATGCACCCTGCACTAGGAGTTAAAGATATGTTGTGTCTCCCAGCCAAAACTGAGGTAACGTGACGAAGCACACCACTCATGCGTGCCACATATGCCACATACTTACATATCTATGTGTTGAATTTGTAGAAAACTAGTGACACAACGGTTATGGCCAAATGGAGACGAGTAGCATTCATAGTTCTTTAATTGAAGAAGTTCACTGCAGACTAAAGGGACACACCAGTAGTAAGAAGACCATACAGGTGGTAAATATACTGTCTTTGCACGTGTAAACTAGGTAAGGTGACTACATGGCCTCTACTCTGAAGATATCAAAGTTATAGGAATGCATTACAAGATTTCTTGTGGAAAAGTTTGTACAACTATGTTTCTTGTGTCATGCAAGAAAACCACAGTCAACCAATGCTCCACTGAGACCAATCAAGAGGCCAGGTTAGATAGCGGTATAGTTCCCAATTCATGATATGAATTTTCACATTGATCTGATCGATATAAGTGAGGGGGATCTAGAATGTTTTGAAGGATTTCTACACTTGAAGTAAATGGATTGGAAAATGATACATATATATCACTATGTGAGGCAGCTTAATGAATGAATCCTAAAAATGACTTCAAATGTGCAAGCCCAATGATACTAAGTGTTTATCAAAATGTCATGCCGTCAAGAGCTGCTGTAACCAGCGTGCTGAATTTGAACAAGATTGTGAACATGATTTAAAGCAGGAACAGAGTGATGAAGAAGAAATATCACTTTATTTCCAACTTGAATCACAATCCACAACAGGATTTGAGGTGGAATATAATTTAATATGAAGATCAAGATCTGATGCAGCTCAATGAATGAATCCTACAAATGACGTCAAAAAATGACAATGGAAAGCAGAAAGGACAGGTTAAGCAAATGGAAAACTGAAAAGCTGATATTCTCGTCTGGTGTCCTGACTTGCATCTTGATCAAGGAGACAGATATGTACTCATACACAATAAATGGCTATCGGACAAACAATTATGTAGCACAGATACTTTTATAATAGAAATAATTTGTGTGTATTAGTGACCAGCAACACATTCACTGACAGGCAAATGGCAAGTTATGTCATCTGAAGGAATCCAAATATTACATTCAAATAATCATTGGTTGTGTGTTTCCACAATTGAATGCCCTGGAAGCACAATCAATCTTCAAGACAGCATGAATCACCAAATCTGTAGTAGCACAGAGCTCCAGCTTTATTAATTGCCAAGCTACATGTACAAGTTATACCATCCAAGCGATAAATTGCCAAAAAGCAGTCACGGTGCAATGACTGTGGTCTTTTAGCCATTGCAACAGCTACACCATCATCAAGGATTTGGGATCAGAGTGCAATGTGGATCCGCCTAGTAAAAGTTGCTTCGAGAGTCGGTTGATAATGCCATTTCCCGGCAAGTTGGAACCTAAAACTTATCTCGGTCTAATGGGGTGGAATGAAATTTATAATCTGCATTAACTTATTCCTATTTTAAGATTGCATGTACTGTTTTCATTATTATTTTCATTATGCAAGTTTTTGAAAGTGAGCATGCGTATTGAAGTTACGCGATTACGAAATTGCGCAGCGCAATTGGTGGAAATGTTAAAATCGGAGGACAATTTCGAAATCGGTACGTATTTTGGAAATTTTCAAATTGTGCAACGCAAATTCGAAATTGCGCAAATTAAAAAAATCTCGCGGAACAGATAGATGTACCTCAATGGCCCACATCACTGTATACGTACTTGATATTCTGTTAGCTGCATGGTACAGCTCAATATTGGCAGGCAACAGTGGGGCCATGCATAGCCATGTGAGGGTCCAAAAATCAATGACCGACTGACTACATGCAATGCACGTCAGCCAAATTGTTTTTCACCTGTGTTTTGATTGCATTAAAAAGCAGTCATAAATGCAGTCATAAATGTTTGTACATATATATATATATATATAATTATATATATATATATAATTATAATTATATATTTATATATATAAAGATTCAGACAAAAACTTGTACAATACAGATAAACAAGCACATAACATTAAATTACCTACCACCTAGACTAAATAAAATATCCGTAGCCTGCGTCTGAGATGGCCCTTGAAAGAAGAGCCCTCACATTTGCCCTAACAAGGGTCATGCTCAGCCTCTGATATAGGGCTGTGACAGATGCAGACTTTGGGCAGTTCTGACATGTGGCCAAGCGAGAGGCTAGCTGCGATAGTGCCCACTTTGCTTCAGTGCCCCAACACCTATAGGTCTCCACAGCTATTGGGATGCATACCCAACCCAGTTCTGCACATTTGGAGTCATTGGCCTTATGCTTTCTCTCCTCTGCTGCAAATGCTGCAGACCCTGCTGTCACACTCGCTTCAGGTAAATTACTTGAAGTTAGCAGTGATGTGACAGTAAAGTCAAATGCAGCAGGCTTTCCCATCCAGTTTGCTGCCAGGACATCAGCTGGTCGCGTGTGGCGCTCCTCAGATGTAAAGCCATACCCAACCTCCACCTGAGCACTTATGCAGGCTCTCCTACATGACTCTGCAAATACATCCAGGAGCCTGTTGTGACGAATGACCACATCGCCCCCATGCTTGCATGTCAAAGCATGATGGCCTACAGGGTCCAAAGAATGAGCTGGACAGTGAGGACATGTGGCACCCTGAGAGCCTGAGATACTAACACCAAGCCACCATTGTATGGCTGCTTGGAACTCAGAAAGCTCCAACTGCAGATTGAGGCTAGGAGAAGGAGCTGTGAAAAGCCATGCTGCAGCATGGGGAGATGAAACTTTTATATATATATATAATTATATATTATATATATAATAATTATAATTATATATATGGGATTATAAACATGCTTCTTGTGTGAATCTCCATATCTTACGAACGCTACACGCTATCGACTTCCTATTATCAACACTTCATACTACACCATTTCTCTATGACAAATTGCATTTTGGAGTCTTTCTTTTGCTCCACGCTAGTATTGCAACGTTTGATACCCGACCAGGTTTAAACTCGCCATAACTTTAGGTACGGCTAATCAAATCGCTTAATTCAAATTCGGTTTGTAGGTACAGTCACAGAGGTCCTATACCTATCAACTTGTACTGTTTGTTAATTTTTGTGCCATCCATTACGAAGATACAGTTGAACAAACTATGTGCACTTTTTCCCGCTTGATTCGCGCCAATGATATAACAACCGCCTCCCCATACATTACGATTTGCCAAAAAAATTGGCGAGAATCGAGCGGGAAAAGTGGACGTAGTTTTTTCAACTGTATCTCCGTAACGGATGGCATAAAAATTAACGAACAGATAGGTATATAGGACCTCTGTTAGGTACAGAGGTCCTATATACCTATCTGTTCGTCAAACCGAATTTGAAGCGATTTGATTACTCCTACCTAAAGTTATAGGGTTTGAACGTTGCAAAACTGGCGTGGAGCAAATTGAAGAGTCCAAAATATAACTTATCATAGAGTATGAACTTTTGAAAATAGGAAGTTGACAGCGTTTAGCTTTCGGAAGATATAGCAATTCAAACACGAAGCATTTTTATAACATTGTAATGTTATAAAAGGGTGACATTTTTGCTGAAACTGTTCCGTTATAATTATAATAATTATAATTTTTAATATAATTATTATAACTTTTACAGGCATGAAATACACAGATAGGTATGGTTCTACACTCTTCAGAGAATGGCTCGGCATTTGTTCTAATTATACAAATGCTTACGTTGGAGAATGTAAAAGCCTGTGACTTATAACTATAATTATAATTATATAAAAAGGCCTGGACATTCATGGGCACCATGCCCTGATATATCGTTCAGGTGGGGATGTAGTCACAAGGCACAACCGCCTTTGTGACGGCTTTGCAGATTTCTGTTGTAATGCTTATCTTGCTCCTAAAATTGAAAGAGGTTGTGGGCTCACCTCAACAAAGGACGGAACACAACCAGCTGATGTGGTGGTGCCTAACTGGTCTCTTTCACGTTCAGCAGCATTTGATCTGAAGGTCATCAATTCGCTCAACTCAAACTTTTTATTGGGAGCGAGCATGACCTCAGGTTATACTGCTGAACTGGGAGAGCAGGACAAACATGCCAAAAATGACATTCCCTGTACAGAGAGAGGTTGGGTATGTGTCCCATTGGTTGTGGAAGTATTTGGTGGTTGGGAAAGCGAGGCACAAGAAGCTTTTTCAAGGGTTGCCAAGAAACTAGCCATTAGGACAACTCGTTTCTGGCCTGAGTTGTTAGTCTCAATTTACTGTCACCTGGGCATTACCCTGATGTGCCAGAATGCAAGGGCTTAACTGGGAAGAAACACAAGTGTAGTAGATATTAGTTCAGTGTGTGAAGCTTTCTTAAGGGTTGCCAGGAAGGTAGCCATCAGAATAAGTCGTTTCTGGCCTGAGGTGTGAGCCTCAATCTACTGCCGCCTGGGCATTACCCTGATGCGCCAGAATGCAAGGGCTTTACTAGGAAGAACCACAGGCATCTAGCTTAGTATTCAGTTTTTTTGCATTGCGTTTCTCATATATGTGTAAGTACAATATTATTTAATATAATTTAAAAAAATATTTTTATAAAAATTAAATATAATAATTATAATGGTTTAGAATGCAAACTAGGAAGTTCCATTTCTGATCTTGAACATAACACGTGCAGATGTGTAAAGCTGAAGCGGTACATGTAAATACACATCAGGCATAAGCATATAGGTGATGATAACCACAGGGGTCCATTCAACATGAAAGGTGTAGTTATTATAGTTACACAGACATGGTGGGGTAACTTTAAGGGGCAGATAGAAGTTTCATTTGTAAAAAGTTAATCTATGCGAAATATTTATTCTTGGCTTCTTCTTTTTAGCATGAGGGAGGGAGGGAGGGAGAGAATTGTAATTGAAATATATAACTCCAGAGGGTACAAAAGTGGTTTAAGTAACATGAACAGGTACATAAGCTACAAATTGTTTTATACATTATATGCACAACCAGTACAATTCTGAGCCATAGTAAAAAATGACTGTAAGGATGGCAGTAGGCGTCTAAAAAAAGTTTCATATCGTTCCTGTTTGAAAATATATATTTTAATAAACCTCACAATACACATGTTAAACACAAATTTCAATATTTAACTAGTAAACTATGTAACTATGTATGAGTCAACCATCTAAGTAGAGGTCTGAGACTTTAGCACGGGGACCTGCCCTTGCAAGAAATGCTCTGGCATTCGAGCGCACAAGGGAAAGGTTTAGTTTAACCTGGATTGAAAGGCGGGAAGCAAGTTTCTTGAAAGTGTCAGAGGCAAGTTGGCCCCAGGCCCCGAATGATTCAACAACAAGGGGTATGCAGCTCCAGCCTAGTTCTGCACAAATCCCTGAATTTTTTGCTTGTATCTTTCACTGTTCTGTGGCAAAAGCTGCAGAGCCTGCTGTGTGTCCCGCTTTGGAAACTATGTCAGGTTTTAGCGGAGACAATACAGATAGGTCGAACGCAGCAGGTTTGCCATTGAAGCCCCAGTTGTTAACTAGAATGTGTGCTGGTCTAGATTGTTTCTGGTCATGACCAAGACCATTGCCAGCTTCCAGCTTAGGGTTGTATAAGGCTTTCTTGAAGAGGTGATGCAAGGTGTCGCGAAGGTTGTTATGACGCGCAATTACATCACTACCCCTCTTGCATGTTAGAGCGTGGTGAGCCTCAAGGGCTTTGGTGGGGCAAAGGGCACACACAGAGCCAGGCTCACATAACTGAATACCATGCCACCATTTGAAGGCAAACTGACATTCGGAAGGTGTTAGATGCAAGCCTAAGGCTGGTGATGCAACCAAGAGCTAGCATGTGGGGATGAGACAGAAAGAAGTCGGGCTCGGTCAGCCAGGGAGCTGCTTTGTAAGAGGGATTGGAACTGTTTGTCTTCAAGATTCTGTGACAAAACATGTCGATTGGTGTGGATGGAGTCAAAGGTTGATGAAAGAGCTTCATTGGGAGAAAACAAGGGCATTATAAATATTGATGGCCTCGAGGAGGTATGGTGAATTGATGTGGTCAGGGAAGGAGGCACTAATAGAGCTGATGTATGCAGCAGAGCAAGGGAGGAAAACAGATCGAAGGCCCAAACCGCCATGGGATATGGCTTGCTTCCAGGCTAGGCAGTTAGGTGACAAGTCAATAGCAGTGCACTCCATGAAGCAAGCTTTGACACTATCATCAAATGTGGCGAGAGCGAATTGTTGAAAATATGTAAGTTTTTTTGCCAACATTATTGTCACTTAGCATATGCTTAATAAACGTATTAGTGCCAATCATTTATAGCTCTAAGCATTTTTGCCATTTTTGTATACCAAGGCAGAAAGCGTGAAAGTAATAAGCTGGACTCCTAGGTGTAGTTTCCAAATAAGATTGTAATGTTTCTTGTGTGAACCACTTTCACTGTCAGTCAGATTATCCTTGTTTACAATGCCCCCCCCCCCCCCCCCCCTCCTCAACATACTATATACAACACACATAGTCATGGACATCTGATATGTCCACATCCATACGTGCTTGGTTTCTGATATTTATATACTACTAGTGGTTTGTGAATTAGGTATCTGCCCCAACGGAGTCATTTACACCAAAGGCATGACTAGAGGAGTCAATTATGCCTCTGACAATAAGGTGAAGTGAATTAAATGGGTTAAAACCGAGTTTTGAATCGTTCAAAATTACTTTGGCAGAAACTATACTTACCAATATCAACGAAATGGAATTTTGTGCATAAGCTTGTAGTGTATCATGCATATTTAAAAGCTGCTCTTGAGCCAATATTTTAATGTCCTATTATTCAATATCTCTTTGGACCTTGATCAAATTTAAACATTATTACAATTTTTTTCAAGGCATTGAATCATATCATTTAGTAATGCCTTTGAATCATTATTTTTTAGTTTGTTTCATACCTCCTGTTGATACTGAAAATATCCACTGACCAGGTACCCCAACATTAGTTGTGCTGGTGATGTTAATTATAGCAGGTTTTCTTGAGTCTTGAACGTTTGCATAGTTCACACCGTCTCCAGCATTCAGTCCAACCTGTGCCCCAATATCTCCAACACCTCCTGAAGAAACACCAGTAGCGGTTGTCCATTGTATAAAACCATCAGCATACTGGAATATTGCATATGACTTATTATTGTCTGTTGTCAGGATGCACTGAAAGGTGTTGGTCTGGGTACAAGAGATACATTGAGTAATGTATGGTTACCATCAATCACCACGCATTACACTGCTGCACTTATGTATTCTGTGCAGTTACAAAATGCATTTAAAAATTGGTTTATGTATAATTTAGACTTAGATATTGCAGTTCTTAGCAATAGATTTATCCTTATCCAGAAACAAGCCAATATTCAATTACTTCTATTGTGATTTGATGCCCACTAATCCATTATACATACATTTTGAAACTAAATATATGTCCAAATATTCTTCAAAATGGATACTTATTAATACATTAAATTACATCACACAATACCAAGCCAAAACACCTGGGGCTTTCAAGAAAATGAGTACATTGCTCCCTTTCCCCAAGCAACCCACTCACTATACTCAGAAACATGGCTAGATCTTGAGATTGATTTATGTAACCAGTACGTCTTATTTTTAAGGAAAAAAGCAAACTGCACTGATATATAATTTTGACTGAAATCAGGTTATTCTATTTTCATTACTCAGTGTTGGATACTTCTTAATCACATCACACAATACTGCAACAAAACTGGGGGCTTTCAGAGGAAAATGAGTCAATTACTCCCTTTCCCCAAGCATTCATATATCATGGTCTAATATGATATTATATTAAGGAGCATGACTAGGACAGGAGATTGATTAATGTAACCACTATATGCCTTATTTAATTTTTTTAATCAGCAGCATACTCTATTTTCTTTTAACATGAGATGTTTTGTTGCATTTTCGCAAAGGTAGCGGAACTTGGTGCATAGACATTGTGTTGCTAGGTAATAAAAGATTTTTTTGGCATACACACTCAAGTACTTGTACATGTATGTATGTGCAGTATAGTCACTAATAAAAAGGTATGAAACAAGATATAAAAACATTCTACTGAGAAAGTTAGTGGTAAATAGGATCTGAAGGCAATGATGGTGTAGAAAGGAAGGGAGCAATGGATTGGAGATACTATAATTATTCCTATATTTACAAACATAAATGCAATGCCGTTCTCACAAAGTGCATGCTAAATATGGAGATAATTTTTGTATTTCCAATCATAATTCCTTTCCTTTTTACACCACCCTTGCCTTCAAATCCTATATACCAGTAACATTCTCAGAGAGAATGCTTTTATATTTACGGTCACATCCAAAGTGTCACTGAACTGAAAATTAGTACCCTCATTTGTATAGAGAATCACAGTTATGGATCCATAAATTATGTGATGAATATGCTGCATTTTCTACCTTGCATTTGAGCTTGAGGCATATTTACCTTGTCTGTATGGTTGGTATAGTAACCTACATGGTCCCATGTTGCAATGAATAGCCACAAAGGAGTAAAGTTTGGTCCAGTTAAGTTGGATGGGATGTCATTGACTGCTTTTGCCAGAAGCGTAGACTTAGTTGTAGCTCTGTACCACACTTTGCCTGTACCTCTTGTGTCAACATCAGCAAAAAATGGCGCTATCATAGGTTTGCCTTTTATTGGAAATGTAAGTGGAGTGTAATAACTATAAGCTTCATTAAAAGTCAAATCGCCATTGTTGTTCACCTGTAACGTATCACAAAAATAACGTAATAAATACCATTTGATTCATGCACATAATATTCCTTCTATAAGAATTGAAATAAACAAATGCATCAAGGGTTCTGTAATCATTGTAGTATGTAGTTAGCCTTCCCTACTTCACCTTTTATTATTGTCATTGAACATTTTGGGGGGTTTTGAATTAATGATATTTACAATAGGGATGCCATATTGCATGACTACACTGTAGGTCTGTGGGATATGTGTTTGGCCTAAAGTAACTAATGTGGCATTTTGCCTTGTGCCCATGGCCCAAGAAATGGCCCAATTCTTCTAGCTCTATAGCTGGTGCAAGTGATTGATGGATGTCCAAGTTTCTTTGCATGTGGATGTAACCCACCTAGTAGGTGTTAATCTAATTGCCATTGAAGTTTGTCACTTTGCCACACCCTCAGTATTGAGTAATTCTGATCCTATGACTGATGTTAGTTGAAATACTTTCCTTGCACCTAACTCTAACCGGAGTCATCCTACTATCACTATGAAGGCCCTAAAATTACCTAAAGCTCACTAATGTGCATGACTTAACGCTGAAAATGATGATAAGGTTTTTTTTGTATGCAGTACACTCTCTACATGTATTTCATTGCATGCACATCCATTTTCATTATTTGTATACTTGTTTCCCAATACATGTACATCCGCACAAGCTCTTGATTGAATTCGGCTGTAGAAATAAAATGAGCTAAAGTGTTGTTAATTAATTGGTTTGACAACAGTGCGCACAACAACAGGAATTAGATTACATGTACAGAGGGCGCACATTTATTTACATTCCCAATTACAGCCTGAATAACAAAACGTCCCTTTAACCCTTTAAAGGTTCGCAGGCCCTGGGGCAGCCCATCAAGCTTCACTCTTATCGATACATACCGCTGTGTTTTTCAAACGTAGACTTACGAAAATATTTGTGAATGAAGTTCCATAAAACAAAAAAGCTGTTGGTAGTGATATTGCACTAGACGTTCCATCATCACTAGGAGGCAATACAGAATCACCATGTTCTGATCCATATGAATAGAATGAACTCAGCGGGATTGCAGTTCCAAATGGAGTGCACAGCATCAATATTAAACCACACACTGCCTGAAATTGGACGATATGCAATTAATATATTAATATTCATTCTACCTATGCCGCATAAATTTTCTTCAACTAACCTGCCTATACGTATACAAGCCGCTTAACCCTTTGCCCGCCACGGGCATATATATATGCCCTCCTAGGTAGACCGCCACGGGCATATATATATGCCCTCCTAGGTAGACCGCCACGGGCATATTTATATACATTTGCGGGTGGCGCCTTTTCGCAGGCCCGTAGCCAGGTTTTGTGTTGGGGAGGTGCAAAGCAGGCTATAAGTGGACTAATGCAATCAGTGGTGTAGCCTGGATGATATATGTATGTATGGTAGGGCTCACACTGCCAGATGCACGATTTGTATGAAATTGAGAAAGCCCCGGGAAAGGTGCACCCCTCCTGCCCAACTAGGGGGCAATGCTCCCGAATCAGGGTCTGGGGCTCTGAGGCAACACTTGTTTGATGCATAACCAGACTGTGCATAACCCTTTGGGTACCAAGGGTATATTTATATACTATATATTACAGCCCAATGTTCATGATAGCAGACATGGATGTACAACAGTAACTCCATTCTGTTCTTGAATATGGGTACATACCGGTACAATGAGTTAAGTAGGAGGAGGAATATGTTACATGCATAAACTAATTATAGCAAGTAGTACAACTCTTCAAATTTCAGCAACACTACATAAACTGTTACCAGTACATCCCACAGGTCATATGCTACGTGTGCAGATTTTTTATGTGGGAGAAACTGTTGACAGTTTGTGGAGCAAATCATATATATGTACAGTACTTGAGTGACATGCAAAAGATACATGTAATATACATGCACAAGGTATACCATCTACATAATGGTATCATTATTATACACATCTGGCACCCAAAGAGATAAACTACAAAACATTGAGTCAGTTCCATGCATATATGAAAAAAACTGCCAGATTGCCTGTGAGCACACATGATTGTAAGCTTAGATTCCACTAGTGCAATGCATGATTTGTTCACATTTGAAAACAAGTCAGAACCAAGCAGATAGTAACTGTAACAGGCATCTTTTTGTATGGAGCACTCCTTAACTCTTTGGGTGCCAAGATGTGCATAATAATGATATAATTATGTACATGGTATACCTTGTGCATGTACATTACATGTATCAAATAATGTTTGCATGTCACTCAAGTACTACGGTACATGTATATGATTTGCTCCACAAAAAAACTGTCAACTACTTGCATGTGTTTCTCCCACATAAAAATCTGCACACGTAGCATATGACCGGTGGGATGCACTGGTAACAGTTTGTGTAGTGTTGCTGAAATTTGAAGAGTTGTACTACTTGCTATGATTAGTTTGTGCATGTACCATATTCCTCCTCCTACTTAACTCATTGCACCCATCTTCAATGTCACGGTCGGTCTTGCTCTTGTTTCTATATGCGTTAGACTTTTAATATTAGCGGTTGACCACTTCAGCCATACTCCAGCTGTTCGAGACGATGCGCATCAAATGGAAACGAAGATAAAGCACATCGCGAAAGGAATAGTAAGGGCATTTTCCTAGTTGAGGTTCCGTCATTAGTATTCATTGCTACTACTACGGATTCGAGGTTTTCCTATCGCTCTGTGACTCATGAATATAGTTAGCACACCGATGGACATAATTCAAGAGGTCAAAAATAATAGAGGCCAAATCTCGTTTGAGCGTTGAAAACTCATCGCGGCATTTTCCTAGTTGAGGTTCCGTATTAGTATTCATTGCTACTACTACGGATTCGAGGTTTTCCTATCGTTCTGTGACTCATGAATATAATTAGCAATTCAAGAGGTCAAAAATAATAGATTGCTGGTTTCAGCGTTGAAAACTCATCGCTAACAGGGTAAAGCTTCTTGCCTCAGCTCAACCTCACCGGCCGCCGATCCCCTCTCCCCCCCCCCCCCCCCCCCCCATCAGTACCCCCGCCGCCTCACCCGCGCCTACCCCCGCCTATTTTAACTACGTGCACTAAAAAGGGCAACTAACGCAGTCCGTTGTACACCCTCACCTTAATCAGCAGCCGTGCCGCATACGAACATCGCGCGGGTCAGGGCGCCGAGCTCAGCCGCTATATTTTGCTCCACTAATGGCTAACAAAAACTATTGTACTGTAGGCACTAGCCTAACCGTGTGCTGAGCTCAACAGCATCTCTAGCCAGGCCCGTAGCCAGGGGGGTGCAAACGGGTGCAATTGCACCCCCCCACTGGATGCAAGGTCCACTTGGCAGGCTATGAATATTATTCACTTGATTGTTCATTGCAGTACAATCTACACATATTTGAATGACAACTGCCAGGTACCTCTGGTGTCTGAAATGTATATTGTGCACGTGTGCATGTAAGAGCACTGGTACAATCTAAATGTAGGATCGGAAAGATGCATCGTGCATGGAGCTCCCTATCTAGTACCCCAGTCCGGCATTCCCTCCTATATTCAATTTATTTAGCCCTTTGGGTGCCAAGGGCATATTTACTCAGTATATATATAAATACTACATATCACAGTCCAATGTCCATGATATCAGGACATACATGTAAATGGATGTACAACAGTAACTCCATTCTGTTCTTATAGTCGTCCTGATTACCTTAGCAGAGCTGCCAATTCTCGACCGTTTGAAGCGACATGAACTCGACGTTCCAACAGGGGCGGATACAGGATTTCAGACAAGGGGGGGTTGTTAATCAATAAAAAGACGAGCGGGGGGTGCTGTCCGCTTTCGGGCGATTCTACGAGCGGGGGGGGGGGGGGAGGGGGGGGGGGAGGGGGGTGCTGTCCGCTTTCGGCCGATTCTACGAGCGGGGGGGGGGGGGGGTGTGCTGTCCGCTTTCAGCCGATCGATTCTACGAGCGGGGGGGGGGGGGGGGGGTGCTGTCCGCTTTCAGCCGATCGATTCTACGAGCGGGGGGGGGGGGGGGGGGTGCTGTCCGCGTGCGTGCAAAACGCAAGGTTTTTGGACAAAAGAGGGGGTTGTAAACCCCAAAACCCCCTAAAACTGCGTGCAAAAAAAAAGGAATTTGGACAAAAGGGGGGGTTGCAACCCCCAAAACCCCCCCCCCCCCCCCTGTATCCGCCCCTGTTCCAAGCATTACGAAAATCGAGCGGAATGAGTTCCAACACCACAATCGGGATAGTAGAACCCCTTTCTGACTCACATGGAGAAGATTAGCTCGATTGTACGCGCCGTTTAGTCAAAAAGGCCCAAGGCGCGAATGATACGCTCCAATAATAAAATTCAATTTATACAGCTCTGGCGTATAGCGTAATTATTGTAACAACTTCCAGTTACGTCAAAGGGTTAAATTCAAATCATGAAAGTTATTGGACCTTAGAAACATTAGAATGGCACAAGTAAAATAAAAATACATAACGTTGAAACTAGTAATCCGGAGTGCTGTTTCTTCAAAATCCACGTTATAGAATACCATTTCTTTCCAGATATGATTCAACAGGTATGCCGTTTAATTAAAGACGAGCCATTTTTTCTTCCGGGTGATGTGTGTGTATGGGTTCTCTATAGTATAAATTTTGAACGTACCGCATACATGCCAGGTACAAAAATACGTTTAATTTTAAAAGGTACTGTATGACCCACCATATGTCGTCCACTGTAGAGGAACGTCGATACTCTAACACAAAATAATTATATAAATAATTATAATTATAATATATTGTATCAATTAATGCATAGATTGGGTGAGTTGATATCAATGTATACGTCACAGGATGTGGGTATAAAGTTGATATATAAATCAACATTTCCGCTGATGACAAACTCTCGCATGACTTCTTTTTAAAGGTCAAATCTCATAAGCATACGTGTATATACATATCAATAGGTACTGGTATACATAACAATTTAATTGTTAATCGTATCTCATTGTGTTCCTTTGGACGACGTGGTGGGGGTCTGCAAAGGTTACACGGAACGTACGGTTTGGGCCACAGGGAAAGGGAATGCGTGTGTTACAAAGTTGTCAGGCTATGGTTTGGAACGTCTCCAATGGCGGGTTTCAGTTTACTAGGAAAACGTCATGTTTATGTAGAGATCACAAGGTAACTAACGCGGATCTAGAGCGCGCTATAGCGAAACAACATCTTAAAACCTATAATGAAATACATTCATCAGTTCAACGCGACCCATCCATTTTGTGCTGTCAGGCCACATGCACCTAATTCTCTTCATTTGGAAGACGCGCGACTCCTTTTCTTTGACCGGGACCATATTCTAGGATCCAGTGATCACCCCCCTCCCTCCTGGATAATTTGACTCCATCATGCATGTACAAGTCACATGTTAGCATGCTGTCAAATTGCAAGAATTTAAGGTTTTTATATCATGCGACCAGTTGTTCCGGGCCAAATGTTTTTTCTACAGAAACGCAGGCTCTTTGTGGAACAGAAAGTGTACCGGGAGTCGGGAAGTGCAAAACACATCAAACACTTGCCGGACAAATTTTTTCTCTCATGAGATGCATTTTCGGATCAAACTGCTTAAATATACGGCTGTCTGCCGCTAGGTTATTCATCATAAGTGTACACTTCATATTTAAGTGCCACAGCTACGGGTGCATGCATGGATTACATTTGCAATGGCGGTGGCAAAAGTCGAGAACGCTGTATAATCAGCAGGTAGTATTACGATGGAGTGAATACATTGAGGTAATTCACAACTTGACAATGACTCTTTTGTGTTCAACCATCTCACCTGGATCTTGTATTGTATATAGCTTGCGTTTCGGTGCGATAGATCAACTGGGAGTTCATACATTCTGCGCGCGAGCCACACTAGGGTGTGTAACCGGTTATCAGGTTATTCGGGTTATTCGGATATTCGCAAAAACCTATCCGTTCGAATAGTAATTTAGCATTACTCGGAAAAATCGATTATTGGATTTGTTCTATTCGAAATAACCGGTTTGTGAATCTCCATTCGGAGGTACTTAGGTATTCGTCGTCCGCATCGACAATTCGCCCATTATTCGAATACCTTTTTATGACGATATCCGGATACGCGTTTACGATATTACACGTACGATAATAATAACATCTAATTTGAAACGTAACATTAAGTAACGTCACTATTGTTACTATTTATATATACGTGGGGACGACGTACGGGCAGTAATTCGAACTAGCCAACAGATCTCCCTCTTCACGAGTCATGACGACGGACAGCTCCAGCTACAGATCAAAGTTAGTTTGCTTAGTGCATTTCGGGCAGTAATTCGAACTAGCCAACAGATCAGATCTCCCTCTTCACAAGTCATGACGACGGACAGCTCCAGCTACAGATCAAAGTTAGTTCGCTTAGTGCATTTCGAACTAGCTGGTTTCTTGCATCACTCTCTCTCTGAGCTGATATTGCCGCGATCGTACTAACTCGCGATGGTGAAATGGAGGCTACATGGCCGGTGGTGCGTAAACTACATCTGTGGTTCTACTCTTTTGGCATCGGGTGCGATTTGAAGGTAGACCTCAGCGTGGCCACGCTAACTTAGGTCAGGACACGCCCATCTAGGTATGTGGTTAGGCCAAGCGATGTGGGTAGCTGTGGATGCATGCTGTACTGATCTGGTGTAATGTGGGTAGTTGTAGGAGGGTGTCTGACCAGTGTGATGGGGGTAGCTATGGTTGTGTGCCTCATGAGGGCATCTGGTGTTATGGTTTAGCTGTAGGAGGGTCTCTGGTGTGATGTGTACATTTAGGTGGCTCAGTGAGCTGAAAACCTGAATAACCTAGGTATTCGGCAGGCAAATTGTCAAAACCTATTCGGAAAAATCGATTTTCTTTTTTAAAGTATTCGGAAAAATCGATTTTCAGATCCAGAAAAACCTGAAAAATCGATTAGTGTTTTTAAAGTATTCGGAAAAATCGATTTTCATTATTCAAGGGAGGTTACACACCCTAAGCCACACCTGTCTTGTACAAACAAATTAAATGGAACGCCAAATTACATAATCCTCGTTCGCAGTGCCGGATCATACTTATCGAATCATAATATGCTGCAAACACCTGTTGGATAGTGAGTTACTGAATTTGGATCATCATCCGCTATGTTACCTAGGGCTGTGTTTGGCATATTGTTATACGGATCAAGATCACAATGCTAACCTACTTGATGCAGGAAGATGCGCTATACGTACTCAAAGCGACAGGTAATTTCGAATTGGTACTCTTTAATTGCTACCTTGATCGCAGAACACGACGTTTATTGCTAAAATGTTCTTCTCCAACAATAATAGTAGTAGCGCGTTAATGGGACAAAAGACGCACTTAGACATTGCCATTGTCAAACAAACATTGTTGTTTGTTGCGGATATCAAAGTAAATAAACATGATAGCAAGGTAATTAAAGGTGTGCGCATATGTATTTTCAGATACCATAAGGTAAAATATATACAATCAGTGTGGATATATTTAGCTATATCCCCTACTCAGCACACTATACACACTTGCGTAGTCATGAAAGGAAATGGTTGTTTGAGTGTGAGTCACAATATTAGGTAAGGACATATTGAGGTTGCACCTAATTAATGCACACCCAAAATCTGTGGTTACTATCGTGTTTAAAGTCTAAGTCTTGCACCTATAGGACTTGATATCCAAGCTACATATATATAGTAGCATTTCCGTCTTCCCAGCTTACCAAATAGCGATGACCATCCCTACATTGCTGTATGAATGAGAGGGTCTTGTGCAGAGTTCCAATTTGATGCCTGATTAAAAATTCTTTACCTCAATCAAAGTGTTGGATGTGACATATATAGTGGCACATTTTAAGGATTACCAACTTAATATACCAGAGAATGCCACTGCATTGTTATACATATACAAAGGCATTTGATAGTCCATATAGCTCCTGAACAGCAACTATTGAAGGTGATGTGATATGGCTCGCTTGCCATACTGTTTATTTATGTGAGGGCATTGCAAGTCTGCGCATTGAGGGGAACCCTCGACAACTGCATCAACCGTTGGCCCATGTAGTCGCTGTTTAGAAGGAAAAAAAAACAACACCCGCAAACAGTATAAAAATGCATGTACATGTACAGGTGGTATACGGCTAGCTATGGACACACAAACACAGGCACAATCTAGCGCTTTGAGTTTGATTAATGTAGCACATCGTAATCAAGTAGCAGTGTGATCTTGATCTATATAGCAATAAGCCAAACACATCCAGAGATCTCCAGGTATATAACATAGCCGAACACATGTACCTGTACAAGTCACACGTCATAGCATGCAATAACACTGTCTCAAGAACTTGAGCATTTTGTAAGCAACATAAAATTCTTTGTGGAAGACAATTCAAACTGTATGCATTGACATTCTGGAAGTGCAAAACACATTTTTCTCTAATTACTGCAGCAGATGCATTTTCGGATCAGACTGCTTAATCACATAGATGTCTGTTAGGTTATTTATAGTAAGTGTCCACTTCATAAGTGTAATAACTGCGGGTGCATGGAATACATGTGTGATCGGTGGCAAAAATTCAGAACGCTTTTTAATTGACCGCATGAATGTTGCTGTAATCAGCAAGTAGTATTATACGTATTACGATGCCTGAGCTGCTTGATGAAGATGCGCAAAAATAAACTCAAAACGCTAGCTGATTTCGAATTGGTACTCTTTAATTGCTATCTACCTTGACTGCAGAATATTTATCACTAAACTGTTCTGTTGCAACCTGACAATAATAGTAGCGAATGACGCACTTATAGGTATTGTCTATTGTTAAACAAACATTGTTGTTTGTTGGGGATGTCAAGGTAAATAAACATGAGGAAGTAATTAAAGGTGTACGCATATGTATTTTTAACCCAGATACCATAAGGACAATAATTAATCTAACCCCTACTATACACATTGTGATGTCAAATTGGTTTTACATGTAGTTATGAAAGGAAATGGTTGTTTGAGTTTGAGTCACGATATTAGGTAGGGAGTAGACATATATTGTGGCTGCACCTAATTAATGCACACCCAAAAGCAGTGGTTGCTATCAAGTTTAATGTCATGCACCTATAAGACTTAATACATAGGCTACATTTCTGCCTTGCCCCACCCCACCCCCACCCCACCCCACCCCCACACCCCCCAAAAATAACCCCACACAAGCTGACCATTAGGTGATGACCATCCCTACATTATTGCATGCATGATAGAAGGTCTTCTGTGGAGCGCCAATTTGATGATTCAAAATTCCTTACGTCAATCAAAGTGTTGGATTTGACATACATAGTAGCATAATGTGGAGTGCTAGAGAGGCAGGCTCACCAACTTAATATATGCCATACTCTTTATTTAAGTCAAAAAATGAGGATTGTTGGCCCATATGCATGCAAGGCATAGTCAGTGGTTCTTACCGAATTGTACGGGTGGCTGAACCTTCACCTGGTTTCGAGGTAATGCAATTGCCATCCTTTCCCGTAGCATCAGTCAAAATGATGATATAGTAAGCATTTTGTTTACATTGTGTGTAGTCTAGTTGTATGTTTATATATCAGTGTATTTATGTACATGTATTAATCCAATAATAATAAGGAAATATCTGCAAGCAATAGAATAGCGAAATATGGCGAATGGCACATACATGTATCATAGGCCATACTAACAGTGCTACTCTGATCCCTCCCAACTATTCAGGTGGTCCCCATTGGAGCTCATCCACCATGCCACTGCCAAAAGCTAGGTTACCTAGCCACCTAGACACATCATAAATTTATTATATTATATATATATATTTATATATAATTATATGGTTTGTATGTTACATGGTTCAAAATATTATAGATCTGATGCCAGAAATAAGGCAAACGCAGAAATATACACACATGTATGATTTCCCAGTTATACAGGTGCATCCCAGTAGAGAATAATCCTGTTAGACAGACTAAGCTAGATCTAAGATATCCCTTCCTGGAATGACCTAAATGCATACCACCATTGATACACAACAACACTCAGTTTTCTAGATCTTGCCCACTGCAGGTTGGCCCTAATACTATACCTTCCAAGAGCTGAGTGGTGGAGTTGTCAAACTATAGTAACAGATATTTGAACCAAGCACACACAATGTGAAAGAGAATGATGGATAATTAGACAATCACCTACATCTTGTACTGTACTTTGTGACATGTTTTACCACCTGTCTTGCCGTAATGAGTTAGCAAATACTCTGAAACGGCATAGCTATGCCAAGTCTGGTGACTGTAATCTGCCAAATGCTCAGCCAGGCATCCCATGCAAGCTAAACTTTCAGCTTGGCCTGACAGATTGGAATAAGTGGACAAAGGAAATTGTCACACCAAAGTGAATATGGTTTTATTATGCTGATGTTGTATAACCTCTTCATGGGCTTGGACAAATTTTACCCTGACTCAGTTAGAAAACTTTTTACGTTATCAATTGTGTGTGTTATGGGCAGTTCTATTCAGACATGTAGCATTATGATAAATTTGATCATACATGTGAAGTGTTTTTTTTTTATGCATGGACCCTGCTGGCAGGGACGCACCAACCACAGAATCAACAGCTGATATTGATGTTTTGAACTTGATGCACGCATACTAAGCATCAGGGCCAAGAGCACCAGAGGTCTCAGTTGCAATGGTGAGATCTGGACCGCAGTACCTATGCCTGACCAACAGCTTAAAGGATAGTTTGAGCACTGATTGATATCTTCTTTTTCTTTGGCATCCCTGCCAGCAGGGTCCGTGCTTAAAAAAAAAAAAAAACACTTCACATGTGTGATCAAATTTATCATAATGCTACATGTCAGAATAGAACTGCCCATAACACACACAATTGATAACGTAAATAGCTTTCTAACTGAGTCAGGGTAAAATTTGTCCAAGCTCACTCTGATGAAGGAAGGAACTTTGAGAGCACAATCTTAAAAACCTGTACAGAATTTGGCATGATCAAGTCACGAACTACTTAATACCATCCACAAGGCGATGCAGAATGCTGTTGCAGCTGTTAAAAGCCTATGTTCAGCAGTCTGATTGGGAATGTCAGCTTCCATTCCTGCTCTATGCCTCATTAACCTACCTTACTGCTAATGGGAAGAAACCCTGGGCTACCAATCATGCCATCACTGGCAGGAGATGATGGGAAGGGCAGGATCCACACAGCTATGAACATACTCTGACAGTCAGATTGGCAGAGCTGAGAGAGATACCAGGTGGAGTGCCATAACAGACAGGAAGCACAATGGCAGAAATCATTCTTATGACAGCACAACTAAAAGCAGAACTTTAAATGTTGGAGATGCTGTCCACAGGTTGGCTACACATGCCAACAGTTGGCAAGCTGGATGCAAGATGAGAAGGACTGTGAAATAAGTTGCAGTTGAACACATCATGATAGCAAGGACTCGTGTGATGCTTGTTAATAGACTCCAGCAACAAATTATGAGAGGAGTGGTTGAGGCACATGGTGAACAGCATGATCAACATGGTAGTGTCCTGGTAGCTGACTGGGAAGCAACTCACGTTGAGTACTTCATCCTCATACCTCAACAAGAGCAGCAAGCTGAAGTTGGAAGGCACTACCCTCAACGCATTCAGCACCACAGATACTAAGCTTGGGGTCAAGTTTAAAAGAATGGTGGGACGAATGTAATGTCACTTAAATCTAGTCTAGGGACTTGTAGTTGACGTCAACAATTAAGTTGTAATGTATATATGCACTTGGATGGACAAGTACTGCTGCAATTCCGATTTGACTGATCCGTAATAATAATAAAACAATACTATTACATATAGCAAAACATCCATTCATGATATGACTTCAAAAGACCATATTAAACAGTGATTATGCATTTTGATGCATGTGTTGAAGGTGTATATTCTTGACTGAGTTAAGCCATTAACTTTGAGTTGAACTAGCAAGACAAGGGTATAAAATGACTATACTTGATTAGGGTGGCCTGTAGTGACAAGTCCAACACATCAACCATTAATTTGATATACAATGGTCATGGGCTGCTTAGGGCACATCACTGCTTACTGAGCGGTTATATCCAAGCATCATTACAAAGGACAAATGTTATATTCTCTGGTCTGCATTCACCTTCTTCATCTATCATCATAGCTTGTTTGCACACAACCCATGGGACATCCTGCAGCACATGATCTAATTGTAGTTTGTACATGCATTATTGGAATGAACACATCAATTTATCATTTCTCTGTTGTGTAAGTGTGCAAGTGGCTCATTGTGCAGGTACAATCTGCTTTACTTTTTTTTTTCTGGAAGACCAGTCATGGTAAGTTAATTAATTGCCCTAGGTCATTACCTTTATTTATTGTGCCATGTTATCCAACATAGTTTAAGTCATATACATCGTTGCTATTGCCAGCATGACGGAACTGACCAGGAGAATGGACAGCACTGCTGCCATTACTACCAACACTATGTCATTAATGAGATCCATGCTTTTTGCATACACACCAATCATATGCAAACAGAGAAACAGGACAGCAAAATGGAAAATTAAAATTTTCTTCGATATCCTCAAGTGAATAGAAAGCTCTAACAGTCATTACCTGATGCACAATGACCCACATATTTAACATGACCTTTAATAATCTTTCATTTTAGCCTCATGCAGTATTTAGCCTGGATCGGATTCTCTGCAACAAAGGCTGTGGTCATACATGTGCATCATGCAGCCATCTTGTAACATGTTATTTATAGTATAATTACAAATTAAGGCATGTACACTATTACACCTAAATAACTTATATATATGCTGCCTCAAGAGGGAGCCTCATGAGGAAAGCTATTGTTATTGTATTTTTTTTTTAAAGAGAACGTAATGGCATGCTAATAAAATATACTATGACATACATGTATAGTGTCTTGTTGAATTGTTTACATGGGTTGCTTGACATAAATGTGATGAAGCATTATTAGAAGCCACATGCAATGTTTTATTTTTTCCTAGATAATTTATACTATACGTTATTTCATCATCAAGGTTCATTTCTAACTCTGCCTAAACCTGTGCCAATCATATTGATTCAGCACAATGTACATTATTTTAAAGCACAATTTCAATAAAGGCATTGTTGTATGTTGCACATCAATTGAATGTGTTGCTAACGAACAACTATGATATGTCCATCCGTCATCTTCTAGTACAGTTTGCATTATGCGTATCTTATGTACAGAAATACTTGCAGTTACAGCTGTTCATCAACGCTTTTGACACTGCCAGATAAAAGCTCTAACTTTGAAACAAGTTGCACAAATGTTGGACGAGCTTGTGGGTCACATACCCAACAATTCTTCATCAATTTGAAACTGAAAAAAAAATTGATGATTGGAAATCCATCATTACATATCTTTCGCTCACATGGCATCAGGACAAATATTTGGTTGCTGCAGTCTCAGTCCTCTGTCCAAATGGTCAAGCATTTCAAAGTTCTCCACACCAGGGTAAGGGGTTGTTCCAATGCTGAACACCTCCCAGCATGTCACCCCATATGCCCACTTGAGATTAGGATGGAAGGAAGGAAAGTGAAATCAACCTCCGCATATGCATCAAAGTACTTCTATATTATGTGAATCAAACAAGCTATAATATTGCTAGTGATGAAACATCTCTGCTGGCATTGGTGAGGTGGACCTACACATATATGTTATGAACACATAATGCTAAGAGTCAGAAATTAATCAACTGTATTGAAAATCCAAGAGATCAAATGTCCTGCACTTTGTACTTGCACTTATGTTTTCCCATAAGGCCACCAAAAATAAAAATCAAATCAAATGCATTGTGCATTTTAAAAGTAACACAATGAATGAACCTTATTTTTATCAAAAATGCCTTTATCACTCTGATCAAGGTCATTTTTAGGAAAATGAAGTTCATGAGAATCACAAATATTAAACTCACAACATCAGATTTTTCAGTACTAATTCCATCACGTATCATCTCTGGAGGCATCCATTTGACTGGACACTTATTGTATTTTGTTGGCCTGTAGTAATTTTCCATATATATGTCTCTAGACAGTCCAAAGTCTCCAACTTTGATCACCAGATCAATGTCCACCCTGTAAATATGCAAATTGCATTCACACAAAGTTTTTTAATAACTACAAGTTGTATAGCTCTGGTTTGTTAAATTTCAACAGGAATTGGCATGTTATTTTTATTACTCACGCAATTATTGCTGCTGCATATGAACTATAACTACTAAAATCAATTTATAACCACTGTATAACCATGGTGACAATCATCTGGCATTCAATTATCATTTGTTTAGTGTTTATGTGCCACTTCATCTATAGTATAAAGAGCTTATATCCTATCAAAAATAACCAATGATCATGATTTAACAAAGGATTTCAAAATATTAATGTAAATGGCATAATAGAAAGATTATAATAAGCAGCCATGATGATTTTTAATTGTCATTATCATTGGATATGTGATAAAATGATTCACATACATGTACACTCACAAGCAGTTCCTTGCAGCAAGGTCTCTGTGGACAATTCTTTTATCAGCCAAGTAACTCATACCTTTAGCAATGTCCAAACACATGGAAATCAGAATATTGCAAGGGAATCCCTGTAAAATGAGGGAGCCACATATACATATATATAATAATTATATATATATAATTATATAATTATATATATTATAATTATGATTATAATTATATATATTTACTTGAGGTTTAATTAGATGGCGCGTGGTAAGCGCGTTTCAAGAGGTCTCCCGCATAGTTCTATCCCGCAATCGGATTCACAGCCTCTGGAACACAATCGTCAGAGCGCTTCTGCAGGTAGGTTTGAATGTTTCTTACCTGGTTGTTCCTCTTCTTTAGGGACGAAGGATGCTTTTAAAAAACACCTGCAGGGACACTTTTCGAAAAACGACCCTGGAATCTCGGCGGACTTACTTCACGAAGCAGGTTTCACCGCTTGCGTGGGTTGCAAATAAGTCCTTGTTACCATTACGCGGAATGACAGCCGCCATTCATCCAAGTCCAATGATGGTAGCAGCTGTGAGTCTTTGTTTTCAAATAACAATAATAGCGGTTGTTTAGTTGGTAGTTCGCTACAGCCCTCCGAGCCACCTTTATGTTTTAATACGTCGTCTCCTGAGCCATCCCGATCGTCGGTTTCGCATGGGACACCATCATCACCCCAGCCCTCTCCTAGCACTTCATTCACACCTTCTTCTTCGGCAGTGCCAGCGCTGTCTGATCCCCCCAATAGTATCTACGGACCTTCCGCCATCTGTAGTTATCCAGCATTTGCATGCTCAAACCCATCTGCTAGCAATAGCCCCTGCACCTATATCACCGGAACAGGGGTCCTCTCCATCTTCTAACCATTCGTGCTCCCAATCGACATCGGAAGGCCCCATTCAATCTCCACCTCCCCAGGATATATCCTGCCTTCTTCTGCACAGGCACATGATTCTTACACAGCCACCTCCACGCTTTTCTCATCATTCTGTCCCTCTCCTTCCTTTTCTTACATCTCGAACAGGAAACAATGCGCAGTAGAGGGTTGCCCTGAACTAGTTGCTCCCACAATGTGGCGACACCACATGACATTACATGCCCAGAGGTTGCTTCCAGGTAATGTGCCTGACACTTGGCTGAAGGAACACGGTCTGTTTATTTGCCCTGACTGCCAGGTGCTGGTAGCTAATTCCCACAGCCTATCCCATCGGACTAAATGCGCACGCACTGCACATGCAGTGGTGGAAACGTTAGGTATGAATTTGCCAATGTCTGCCAGCATTGATGAGACGTTTGTGTTGCCTACATTTGAAGACATATGCCAACTGCCTGGTTACACTCTAAGACGTGTGCCTACCAAAGCTAGACCCGCATTTGCATGTGCCCTATCTGCTGCTCTAAGATCAGCTTTGTTAGAGAACACTGAGGACTCATGGTTAAAGCTTTTCATGTTGCCTACATGTTTGCTTCTTACCCCAAAACGTAGAGGATGTCACCATAAGCCTATTTCCATTGAGTACCTCTGTGGTTTGTGGTTGAAAGGTCAATACGGAACACTTTGGCAGCGTGCTATTGGTCAGACTACTTCAAGACCTTCTCATTCAAGGCACAATGATACTGACAGAAGGATCCACACCTCAGTTGCTCTAGCCAGAGAAGGACTGTATGGGAAGGCCTGTCAAGTCCTAACTTCATCGGGTCTAGCACCTCACAATAATGACACCTGGGAACTCCTGCAGTCTAAACATCCCAAGGGCCCTCCTCCAACTCCACCCACTGCTGGTAGTTCATGGACAGCTATTCTTCCAAAGGATTTCAATGTAGGGGCCATTCTGCGGTATTTCCCAAAGACTATTGCATGTGGACCTTCAGGCCTTCGAATTCAACATCTCATAGATGCAGCGGAGATATATTTGCAGGTTCCCATATGCTCTTCTCTTAGGGATATAATCAACCTACTAGCTTCTGGTGAAGTCCCAGTGGTTGTCTCTAAACATTTAGCTGGAGGTAGTCTCACTGCGCTGGTGAAAAGTGGAGGATTTGCCACTTGATATTCGCCCCATTGCAGTAGGTGAAGCTTTACGTCGCCTGCATGGTGGGAAAATGTGTTTGTGCAGTTGAAAAGTCCAAAGCCAGTGACTTCTTTGCCCCCTACCAGTTTGGAGTGGCTTGTGCAGCAGGAGCAGAAAAGGTTATCCATGGTCTCAGGTCTTGCATGGATGATCATTGGACAGATGAGAACTTCACAGTGCTGAAACCAGACATGCGTAATGCATACAATCGTGTGTCTCGTCAGGCCCTCTTGGATGAGTGCAGCATTCAATTCCCAGAGTTGCTCCCATGGGCATCATGGTGCTATGGCCAACACCCAGTATTGCAGCATGCATTGGGTACTATAAGCTCAGAGGTGGGTGTCCAGCAAGGAGACCCTTTAAGTCCAATGTTCTTCTGCCTAGTACTACACAAGATTGTGTCTGCTATTGTATCAGATGAAAATTGCTCCAGTTTGCTGTTTCATGCATGGTACCAAGCTGATGGTGTGGTTGCTGGTCCTAAGCATACAGTTTCACGTGCACTTACCATCATCCAAGAGCTTGGCCCTCCATTGGGTCTGTTTATTAATGCAGCAAAATGTAAACTCTTCAGTCTTAGTGATCTCAGCATGTTCCCACCAGAAATGAAGAGATCTAATGTACCTCATTTGGAGATCCTGGGAGCTCCTATTGGGGATGCAATTTTTTGTGCCAAAGTTGTATCCCAGAAGTGTGCTACGGCCTCCAAGTTACTCTCCCAACTGGAAGAGGTTGGTTCTGTGGACCCCCAAGTTGCTCTGCTTCTGTTACGACAGTGTGGCGGATTTTGTAAGCTTGTGCACTTGACAAGATCAACACCCCCTTCTCTCATTGCCGAAGGACTGGAGTACTTCGGTAATGATGTTTGTCACTGCTTTGCTCTAGCCACAGCTGTAGACACCACAAACAGTGCTTGGAAACAGGCACAACTCAGCCTTAGCAGAGGTGGTTTAGGGCTTCGTCGGCTATCAGAACATTCATCTGCCTGTTATACAGCATCTCTAAGCATGGCTGCATGTGCTCTGAGACCAATCAGCACCTGTTGAATGCCATCGATAAGTTTAATGAACATGTTTCTAATGAGGATACGGTTACATTGGAAGCTATCAGGGAGACACCATGCTGCCAAAAGGTGCTTTTGAACAAATTGGAAGACAGCCTGTTTGCACAGCTTTTTTCAAAATCATCATTGCCTGACAGAGCTCGCCTTTTATCAGTTTCATCTCCCCATGCTGCTGCATGGCTTTCCACAGCTCCTTCTCCTGGTCTCACTCTGCAGTTGAAGCCTTCTGAGTTCCAAGCAGCCATACAATGGTGGCTTGGTGTTAGTATCTCAGGCTCTCAGGGTGCCACATGTCCTCACTGTCCAGCCCATTCTTTGGATCCTTTAGGCCATCATGCTTTGACATGCAAGCATGGGGGCGATGTGGTCGGAGCGCCACACGCGACCAGCTGATGTCCTGGCAGCAAACTGGATGATGGGAAAGCCTGCTGCATTTGACTTTACTGTCACATCACCGCTAACCTCAAGTAATTTACCTGAAGGGTCTGCAGCCTTTGCAGCAGAGGAGAGAAAGCATAAGGCCAATGACTCCAAATGTGCAGAACTGGGTTGGGTATGGATCCCAATAACTGTTGAGACCTATGGGTGTTGGGGCACTGAAGCAAAGTGGGCACTATCGCAGCTAGCCTCTCGCTTGGCCACATGTCAGAACTGCCCAAAGTCTGCATCTGTCACAGCCCTATATCAGAGGTTGAGCATGACCCTTGTTAGGGCAAATGTGAGGGCTCTTCTTTCAAGGGCCATCTCAGACACAGGCTACTGATATATTATTTAGTCTAGGTGGTAGGTAATGTAACGTTATGTGCTTGTTTATCTGTATTGTACATATATTATTTATATAATGGGGTATCGAGAGTTACGGCAGTAACTCTCATATAGGATTTGTGCCGTATCATGAATATCATTAAAAAAACGCGTCCCGCGTATAACTCACGAACCGAGAAACGGATAGTGTAGCTCTTTATTGCTATCGATCCACAATGGAAAGACGATCATTTTCATGTTTTGTTCAAGTCGCTAGACCGTGTACTTTAAGAGAACAAAAAAGCTCGTAGTTCTCGTTCCCAGACCGTAATTTGTCCATAGTCGTCGTCGTCGTCGTCGTCGTCTTTATGGGTGAGTATAACTCGAGATAGGAAAGGTTTTAAAGAGCGCCAGTTACACCAAAAATCGTAGAAAAATCTGACAATACATCTTCAGGTATCAGATATATAAATAAAGCATATAACCAATATACGTAATTTGCAGCTGTTCTCGCGCGCCAAGATATCAGTACGTAATCTCACGTAATATAGAGAGTTAGCTATATTAAAACCGTTTCCATGACAATGCTTCAGAATTGTGGATTGTGTATGATTGGCATGGAACACTTACAGGTGTGAGTTTCGTTTGTGTTTTTAGTTTTGCTCACCATTTTTAGCTAGCGATGTTGTATTTGTCAAAATGCCTTTACCGTTTACGGCTACGAAAGAGGAAAGCTAAGCGACTAGAGGAATACCTCCTACATCGAGACTATGAGTTAGAGTCCTCCCGAGTTCGGTACCGGTACGATGCTGATGCTGAACAAAGGCGGGCGTCTGCTGAGGCTCAGCTCGTGACATGTACAGAGCAAATCTGGAGTCGAACCGAGCTTCTGGCAACAGGAAAAGAATTCTGTTGCGGTGCGAGCTTCTAAGAAGCGACGTTATGAACTGAACTCAGACCAGAAACGAGCTTCTAAGAGGGAAAGCTTGGCGCGTGAGTTTCGAACTAATGGAACAACTACAAATGTAACATAACTGTAAACATTGTGTTGCTAGGCAATAAACGTGGGAATTACAACGGCTGGATTTTATCATACAATCGTATTCAACATTGTACTACATGTATACCTATATACTAGTAGTCACTTATTAAAAAAAAATGAGTGAAACAAGATATAAAAAACATTCTCTCTGAGAAAGGTAGTGGTATATAGGATTTGAAAGAAATGGTGGTGTAAAAAGGAAGGGAACAAGGGATTCATGCAGAGGAGATACAATGATTATTCCTATATTTAGCACTGTATAGAACGTCATTACTATTATGTTGCTAAATATAGGAATAATCATTGTATCTCCTCTGCATGAATCCCTTGTTCCCTTCCTTTTTACACCACCATTTCTTTCAAATCCTATATACCACTACCTTTCTCAGAGAGAATGTTTTTTATATCTTGTAATTATATATAATCATAACAGACATAATTATTATACTTTGCCAGTTTATGATTATAATTATAATTATATATATATTATAATTATAATTATAATTATAATTCTATATATATGTCCTGCACAAGTTGGTAGCCACAGACGAAGAGGCGTCCCATTTGTTCTACCACAAATGGTACATGGATGACGGGGTAGTAGCTGGCACAAGGAATGCAGTAGCCAGAGTGATTGCAATTATTAAAGAACAGGGTCCCCACTTAGGCCTGTTCATCAAAGACCCAAAATGCGAGCTATTTAGTAAAGGCGATTTGAATTCCTTTCCAGTGCAGATGAAATGGTCCAACACACCAAACTTGGTGCTTCTGGGTGCTCCAATCGGGGACCTGATTTTCTGCGCAAAATTAATCGCAAATCTTCGCTCCAAGAGCCGTGGTCTGCTTTCCAGGTTGCAGCAGATTGGTCCCAAGGACCCCCAGGTTGCATATTTATTGCTGCGCTTCTGTGGTAGCTTCTGCAAATTGGTACACCTGGCCAGATCAACTCCCCCCTTCCTGGTGGCTGAAGCTCTAAGCTTATTTGACTCGGACATTCGGCGCTGCTTCACGGAATGTACTAGCGTGGATGTCTCAGACGTTGCCTGGCACCAGGCATAGCTGAGTCCTAGTAAAGGAGGCCTGGGTCTTCGCAGTCTTTACCACCATTCAAGTGCTTGCTTCATCGCGTCCATTAGTCAGTCAGGAATTGCCCTGGGAGCAAACCACCATTTGGAGCAGTCCATCGATGACCTCAACCATATCATTGGGGACTCTGATGCTGTAAGTGTCCAGGACATCCTTGATGCCCCACCACGCCAGAGGATCTTGTCATCCAAGATTGAGGACCAGCAGCTGAGGATGTTGTTTGACCTGGCGTCATCACCGGCACAGCATGCCCGTCTCCTCTCTGTGTCATCCCCCCATGCTTCAGCTTGGCTCTCAGTCATGCCCACACTCCAGCTCAACTTGCACCTGGAGCCGCCTGAATTCCAGGTGGCTCTTAAATGGTGGCTAGGATTGGACACCTCCCAAAATGCCCGTTGTTCCCTCTGTCCTTCACATGCCTTAGATCCCCTGGGTCATCACGCTCTCACGTGTAAAAGTGGTGGGGATCTAATTGTAAGGCACAATGCTCTGCGCAACACATTTTGGGAATCTTGCAAGCTGGCATGTATCGGGGGTCAACTTGAAGCAGGCAGTAGCCTAGACGAAGAGGGTAGGCAAACGCGCCCAGCAGACATCCTGGTCCAGAACTGGGAGTTCGGCAAACCGGCAGCATTGGATTTCACCGTCACATCACCGCTAAATCCCACTACTTTAAATGAAGCGAGTGTGACGGCTGGATCAGCTGCGTCGGCTGCTGAAGCCCGCAAACATGCCACCAACGATGCAAAATGCAACCGTTTGGGCTGGGTCTGCATCCCTTTAGCCGTGGAGACGTACGGGTGTTGGGGAGACGAAGCCATTAAGTGTCTTGACAGACTTGCTGCACGTATCGCTACTTGCACAGCTCGTTCCAAGTCTTCGGCTGCATTGGCTCTGTACGGAAGGCTCAGCATCGTCCTTGTGAGAGCCAATGCAAGGGCCATATTAGCTAGGTCTTCCACAGTTTTTTGACTCCTAGTGTCTTAATTAAGGTTTATCTCGTTCAATTAAAATTATATTATAATTATGATTATATTATTAGAATCCCATCTTAACTGTAGTGTGTTTATATATAGCAAGTGTTGTGTGTATGAGCTATCATCTAATTGTATGTATTTCATG
Source organism: Spongilla lacustris (assembly GCA_949361645.1). Classification (NCBI taxonomy): domain Eukaryota; kingdom Metazoa; phylum Porifera; class Demospongiae; order Spongillida; family Spongillidae; genus Spongilla; species Spongilla lacustris. Next base: position 1,642,584 of record OX442415.1, read on the forward strand.
TTTTTATTATAAAAATATAATTATATATAATAATAATTATATTATATATATAAAATCAATAGATCCATTTACACTTGCCTCTGGGTATTGATCTATCATTTCATATCTCCTTGCCTGCTGTAGGTATTTCTTAAGGTTTCCATTAGCCATGAAGGGAAGCACCAAAAGTGGCACACAATTGGGTGAGTTCAGGCACATTCCCACCAATCCCAAAACATTGGGATGTTTGAAGGACTTCATTGAAACACACTCTTCTAAGAAAGCTTTTAAAATATCTTCAGAGCAAGTATCTGAAATGACCATACATTGTATTTTCTGAATGTAGCACACTAAATCTTGTTCTATTTATGCTACAAAAAATATTATACAGGCACTAGATTGAGACATAGATTGTAAGAGGGAAAACATTGTAGATAGTCAAAGTAACAGTATGCAACTTCATTACTTAATAACCATACTCTTAGTGGACTTCACAGCCACTTCTTGGGTTGGGCCATCTTTTGTAGTCAATGTGGCATGATACACAACACCAAATTCTCCTGTATAGTGGTATGTAGAATATACACATAGTGTCAGTGCTGGAGAAAATATGCATACCTGAACCACATGGTTGCTCATCCATTTGGAGCTGATCAAAAGTGACCAAAATGTCTTCAAATTGTTGTCTATAATATTTTACTATACTTTTTCTTGTTTTCATATGGCCAGCAGTTGTTCCTTGAATAAAAATTTCTATTGTCATCACTGTTATGCAAAGAATACGTCACATACCAAGGCTGTAAATGTGTGAAGTACTAATTTCTAAGGCCGCATTAGCATCTTTTGACATCCTGATTCGTTCTCTAGGAAAGGGCAATAAGTGTTAAAGTGGCTTCCTTTTAGTTGCATACAAACAGGTCATAATTGAACTATTTTAAGATGTCAAAAGAATTCATCAGTAAAAGATCATCATATTCCATTCTGGGTAAATTTTGATTTGTTAGCAATCGACCTCTTATTGAGGTTACATCAACCATCTACATGTACAGTCTCCTTAGCTTCATCCTCATGAGGCAGAATACCAGGGCAATTTTGGTCTGATGTGTCTCACCAACTACATGTACATCTTGTGACTTTTAGTTGTAGTGTTTTAATAAACAGTTGTGAGCAGGTCATATATAGTATAGTAAAATGTTGCTACATGTATTATTATTGTATTATTTTTCAAGGAAAAATAATAATTATTGTTAGCAATGAAATAATTATGCATATGCCTACATATATGTATGTTGCGCATGCATTGCTCCATATGCGCATCACACTTTTTCCTATGCACTGAAATCATAATACTCATCCAACTACATGTATGCAGATATACCATTGAACAAAAGTGAAAAATCATTGTACACATACATCTATACCGAGATTAATCATTCTGCACATTCACCTATACAGCACAGGATTAACAATGTGAGACAGATGTAAAAGGTCAATATCTCCTCTTCCTACCATATCTGCCTCATTATTTTGAAGATGCAGTACAGTAACAGGTGTTGATGTACATATGTGTAACTTGGTGGGGCAAACATCTAAATGATATTGTCATTGATGGCAGTACCAACAGAGGATGCTAGCCAACATATAAGCTGAAATTAACCGAGGTTCTTGAAATGCTGATTGCATAATAAATAGTTTGTCTTTTTTTTCTGGAAGTAATGAAGTAACGACACTATTTAAAAACAGCCTATGGATTGTTCTTTATCGTGTGGAACATTGCTGTACCTAGATGCTCTTTGCCGCTTTTTTTGGAGAACAGCAACAGAAATGAGAATGATGATCAGCATGAGGACTACCATGCCAACGATGGAGACTGTCACACCTATTGCAAGGGCCTCTGATGGGGAAAAATACAAAAGATCAACAATGATTTTGTATATATTATGAATAATTAGAAAACAAGTGCAAAGAAAAATGCCAAATGCAAGGAGCTAGGGTGGGTTTGCGTCCCCATGGTGGTTGAGGCATATGGTACTTGGGAGACATATGCAATGGAGTCATTTTCACTTCTGGCCTCTCGTCTTACAACAAGCTCCAAAAGGGCTAAGGCTGAGGTCCTAGCTGCCTTACATGTATATGGCAGGCTAAACCTCAACTTAGTTCAAGCCAACGCCACAGCCATCCTGTCCAGATGTTTTCCCTGACTATTAGCAATTTATTTATATTACTGCAGTATTATTATTACTATCATTGTATAGTATAATTATAATTATGTAATGTGAGTAGAATACATGTTAACTGTGGAGAACAAACTAGCCTCGTTCCCAGGCCCGGTTGTTCTTAGTTGGGGGGCGAAAAACAGGGCCTGGTATACACTGGCAGGGTCCTAGCACACATGCACTAGCCATTACCAATACCGGGCCATTGGTAGTCGCATACTGTAGTAATTTTTGTTTGTAAACCTTTCTGTACACCATCTCGTTCTCAGCGTAAACTCTTTTTTTGTCCCAGACTGTTGTATATGTAGAGTTTCGTACATCGACTTACTACCCTTACTCCTTGGACCAAGTTCTTACCTTTACAATTGGTACGTGTAGGCTGGCCACCTCACGCTATTTGCCATCTTTAGTTGTACTCTAATGGTGCACACTCATTGGAACAACCCTACATTTGGTGACGAGGTATCGACGGACAAGGCCTTTGTGCCAAGTGTAGGGTATTTCAAGCGAGTACGTGTCATGAGAGTACAAGTAGGTTGTCAGCATTGTGGCTTCGACTAAAGATAGCAAGTAGCGTGAGGTGGCCAGCTTACACGTACCAATCATAGAGGTGAGAAATTGGTCCAAGGAGCAAGGGTAGTAATTCGACGTACGAAACTACGACAGTCTGGGACAAGAAAGAGTTTACGCTGAGAACAAGATGGAGTACGGAAAGGTTTACAAACAAAAATTACAACAGTATGCGATTACATAGCATACTATTAATGGCTAGCTAATGCGCGCTAGGACCCTGCCAGTATATCACACACACACACACACACACACACACACACACACACACACACACACACACACACACACACACACACACACACAACACACACACACACAACATACAACACACAAAGAAATATTAACAATACATTTATTTTTCTGTTGGGGTGTTTGAGGACAGGAATGGACAAGAATTGATCTTATTGTCATTAATACATTGTATTATATGTAAAAAAAAAACATACTATTCCAATTACCTAAGTAAGGTTCCAAAACATAGTTACAAGCTATTCTGATTCAAAAGGCTGGGGCAGATGTCTTGGCAAAATGGCTCTTGCTACCAACCCTGTTAGAAATATGCTATCAGTCTGCTGTGCAGATTGCAAGTCGAGAGGCCAAATGAGAGGAACTGATCTCGAAGGTTGAGGCAAAGTGGACATAAAGAACCCATAGCAGGACAAATTATGACAAAGCCTCCATTTTAAGGCTACCAAAAACACATCGGGTTCCAAGTGGAGGCCAAAAGTGCAAGCAGATGGCAACCAGGAGTACTCTGACAAAATACTAGCTTTGTTGGCAAAACATTTTTTTTTTACTAACTCAAATACTAGACATCTCATTGCATAATAAATTCTACAATACAGTAACATACCCACAGATGATGAAGCTGTGGAGATAGCTGATGTTGGATCTAGTAGAATGAAAAGTTTAAGGAATATAAATATATCGTACACGTATGGTATTATTAGCAATTGTACTAATACAATCTATACTGTGAATCGTCCTAGTCAGTCCATTATATGATGCTTTTATAAAAAGGGATAATAAAAAATGCTGAATTTTTTACTAACTCAAATACTAGATATCTCATTGCATACTAAATTCTATAATACAGTAACATACCCACAGATGATGAAGCTGTGGAGTTAGCTGATGTTGTAGCATGTAAAATGAAAAGTTTAAGGAATAAAAATATATCGTACATGTATGGTATTATTAACAATTGTACTAATACAATCTATAGTGTCAATCATGTTAATCAAGTCCATCATATGATGCTTTTATAAAAAAGGGATATTGAAATATACTTAAATTGCAAACAACAGTGGACCCAAGGGGTCGCCTTGCTGGACACCTGATGCCGATATAAGCTGGCCCATTGGATGCCAGAGATATTGGTGTTGAGAGTAGCACCAGGAGACCCATGGGAGGAGCTCCTTGCATAATAAATTCTATAATACAGTAACATACCTACAGATGATGAAGCTGTGGAATTAGCTGATGATGTAGCATGTAAAAGAGAACAGTGTGAGAATTATAAGTACAAGTATGATATCATTTAATGCCAAAATATTTGTGTGAATAGAATCCATACCGTAGTCAACCAATGTGTTTTTATAAATGGTGATTAGAAGATGTATTCAATTTCGAGCAACCTTTTTGTAACATTGTTGCCATGGCAATGCTCATTCTGATCATCATTATCATGCATGTTGCTACTTTCCAGCAAAGAGCATCCAGGCACAGCAATGTCCCACATGATAAAAACTATCTATAGGCTATATTATAAGCTGTCAAAAGAATTCATTAGAAACAGATCATCATATTCCATTCTGGGTAAATTTTGATTTATGTTAGCAATTTATATGCATTGCTTCATATGCAGATCACACTTCTTTATACATTCGTATATGAAATCATAGTCTCATCCACCTACATGTATGCAGATATACAACTGAACAAGGTGAAAAATCATTGTACAAGTACACCTAGATGTATACAGAGATTAATCATTCTAAACATAACACAGGATTAATTAACAAATGTGAATCATACGTAACAGATCACCAATCTCATCCATATCAGCGTCACTATTTAGATAATGCATAGTAATATAGGTGTTGATGTATATTTGTGTAACTTGGTGGTGCAAGCATTACAATGCCATTGAGGGCACTGTAGAAAGAAAATGCTATAGTCCATTATGACAATGGAGCTGTACATTTTGCACACTGGGAAACAATTTCTTTTTTTTTTCTGGAAGCAATGAAGTAAAGACACTGTTTTAAAATAGCCTATGAATTGTTCTTTATCATGTGGAACATTGCTGTACCTGGGTGCTCTTTGCTTGGTTTTTCAGTGAACAGCAACAGAAATGATAATGAGGATGAGGATGCAGACTGCCATGCCTACAATGGAGACTGGCACACCTATTGCAAGGGCCTCTGATGGGGAAGAATACAAAAATCGCAACATAATTAGTAATGGTTATTATTTTTGTAGGTATTGTGCATAATTTGAAACGTAACAACAAGCTAAACTGATTCAAATCACTGGGGCAGACTTCTTGACAAAATGGCTCTTGCTGCAGACACTGTCAGGAATATGCTGAATGACCTTTTTGGCATATAAGTAAAGATTGCAAGTTGAGATGCCAAACAAGATAAACTGAAAGGTTCTCTGGTCATAGATCTCAGTATGCAGGTTAACACACAATCAACTTAGATCCAAGCACCTATAAGATTGTTGCTAAAAGTTTGCAAAACTCAGTAGCAGCAGCTGCAGCACCTGTAGTAATAGTGACATCCAATGCAGCTGGCCATCCTCTTTCCCAGACAGATAGCTGGGTGTGATTGCCTTAGATCACGTGCAAATCACTACAGCCAAGGTACAAGTACACCTCCCAAACAATTATGCTGCAACACCTCCACTTCTGTATGATGGCCTAGAGGGTCAAGTGCAGTGTCTGGCATAAAGAAGCACTGGACAAATCATGACCAAGCCACCATTTTTGGGTGGTCAAAAACTGAGCAAGACAACCAAGAAGCGGAGTGAAGTGCTGACTATAATACTATAGCTTTTCTGGCAACACATATATTATAATAAACTAACTCTGCACCATATGCATAATGGTGCATGCAACTGGTGAGCAAATCATTTTAAAAGCATTAACCATGGAACGTTTTATCAAAATTTTAATTTTTTTTTATGTTAGTGATTCAAACAATACTAAAATCTCATAGTATTATGAAATTCTATAATAGAATAACATACCTGCTGAGGAGTTAGTTGATGCTGTAGCATGTAAAAAGAAAGATGTAAGGAATATAAGTATGCTATCAAAGTGAGGTATGGTAGGATCCTATACAACTCACAGTCCTGAATTTGCAAATGATTTGCAAATGTACATGTAGGACTGTAGCAGCGGGTTGGAAACGGGTGCAATTGCGGATATAAGGACTTATAAATGTATAGTGTATAGATTGCATGCATGCACAACAATTTGTTGTCATAGCAAATTTCACAGTTGCTAACTGTTGTTCAATGGAGCCCAGCCAGCAGTTGGAGCATGGAACCTGTGCTGCAATTAGCTACATGTAACACATCACTTGCAGTGACGGTATACAGCTTTTCACTGACAGCGAACCGCCTAGCCCCAAACATCGTTCAGCAGCTGCCAACCATAGCAACGGCAATTACACAACCTACTAGCAAGAAGTGAAGCTCCAAAGATACCAAATTTTATTTTATTATCATCTTCATGTCTATTTACCAGTACCTGTCCCACTGAGCTTCTGGAGCTAGAAATAATGCGATGGAAGTCAAAGTACAGCGATGTCGCATATGAAAAATTACCTTCATCACCATCATCAGCATAAAAAGTTGCTGCAACTTGCTTGCACCTTTCCAGTTACATCGTGATGCTCAATAATTACATGAGGTCATGCATACATCAATTGGGAAAGAGCGTCTGGCCAATCTTGCATTACTGCGCATTCATTACGAACAGCAGATTACGTTAAAAAGTATTATTGACATGTTTGCATCGCTTCACTCAAGAGATGAGGAATGTATTTTATTCACTGTGTAAATGACATCGCATGCAGGGTTGGTGGGTATCTGATTGTAATAAAATTACAAAGGGAAAATTGTATAATATGATTCAGAGAGTAAAAACAACGTCCCAAATGCATATTCAGTGCAGAATAATCCGGAATGCATAATCCAACTATAGTTCACATGCATATATAAACAATCTGTAACTTTTTATCTGTGCACTAGAACTCAAGGGTACCCCATTCGTTCGCCATGGCAAACAAACGGGGTACCCTTGAGTCCACAAAACCATAGTTTGCCACCTCCCCCCCCCCCCCCCCCCCCACCACCCCAACACAAAACCTGGCTACAGGCCTGGTCCAGGGGTGCTTTTCTTCATGTATATTGTCCCGACACTGAGCATCCTACTTCCTCGACCATTATTAATATACATGAATGATTGTCAACATTTTGACGTTCAAGCTTGTAGAGACTCTCAATCATTTCATAAGCGTCTACTATATCAAGGGCACTATTCGTAAGTTTGACTGTACTACCAGAAAGGTGGGACAGGTACTGGTAAATTACATAGACATGAAGACAATGATGAAACCAAATGTGATATCTTCTGAGCTTTATACATCTTGCAAGTAGGTTGCGTATATGCCGTTGCTATGGTTGGCGGCTGCAGAACGATGTTTGGGCTAGGCGGTTTGCTGTCCATGCTTCTGCTCTGGCTGGCTCCATTGAATAACAGTTAGCAACGGTGAAGTTGTATGACAACAAATTGTTGTGCATGCATGCAATGTATTCAATATTATATCGTAAACGTGCTAGTTAACAAAATTCATACCCGGCCAAGCGAACCTTGTATCCAGCGGGGGGAGGCTACGGGTCTGCTTTCAATACCGTATCTCCTTGTTTAACTATTTTGATTGATATAAAAGTATATTGTATATGTACAATGGGTTGTATAACTTGTATTACTTGTATATATATATAATATAGATCGGAATATTTAATTACATCCTGCGAGCTGGGACATAGGTTTTGCGAAGGGGGGGGGGGGGGGGGTATACCCCCCCCCCCCCCCCCCCCCCCCCCCCCCTGTAGCGCCTCTGATATTTCGCAATTTAACTCTTACTCCAACACTCACCTAATATGTGCAGTTCGAAGAACTCGAGGGCCACATTTTCGTTGTCTGGACCTTCATCTAAACATATCCTAACTTCCATGTCCTCAGTGATAGGATGTGTAAAATTCCTGCAGAACCAAGGGAGGTTTGGTGGATCGCAGCACGTGACCTCATCATGATTGCACAGCTGTCTGTCCCACAGAACGTCAGCGTAGTAGAACACCGTATAATAGTCTGTCGTTTCGTTATTACCTGACTCGCAGTAGTAATCAGATCCTATAAAATCAGGTGGGGATGTTCCTTGTGCGCATGGACAGGAAGATGGGTAATAGTATTCGCGGTTCCCAGCGGCATATGTGTACACGTGTTGTCTGTTTCCAGGTGACCCGTACGTGATGCTAACCCCATCGACGTAAAATATTTCAATGTTCGATTGAAATTCAGTGTATTTTCTGAAACCATCGGGCGTTCCCACCTGATATCCAAGGAACCTTCCGCAAACCATTTGGTAGCTGGCTCCGGAAGTGGTTATATTCACCGAGTCACAATATGGTATTCCATCGCTTTTCTTTTCACATGATGCTCTCGGTGATGTAACTTTTTGCCACGAATCAGGACATTGTTGCGTTGGATCGGTCATATTCAGATAGCCGACCTTTACCCACTGGTGGCCTGGTACGTTAGGGAGAATAAATGAAGCAGCAAGATCTCCAAGCACCAGGCTCAGAGCGCAAATTGTAAGACAGAATGATGTCATTATCGCAGCTAGTGACTTGGAGGCAAATAAACGAGTGTTCAACAACATATATACATGTATATACAATAATTGCCGGTATTATACGGTGCATGCATCGTACTGTAGTGGATTGCCTGATGAGTTGTATAGTATATGTGACAAGGTGATGAACCTTGCACTGAACTTACTTTCATGCATAGCTGAATAGGTATAGTGACCTATATTCAGTAGTGTGTTATACTATGATGACGCTTGCATTGACAGTGTGTATAATAATATATAATGTGCGAGTAACTGTGGTAAAAATAAGAGTTCTGAAACAGTGAACCTAGCCTAGGGGGTAGGGCTACGCTCTATCACATTTGATGTCTGAAGCGGGATCTGATCGTCGGGGACTGTACTACGTACGGCGTCTGTCAGTCAGAAGGGGACGGCTGGCCTGATCATCCTTGTACGGTGGATGACAACACGCTCAGGAAGTAGCTACAAGGGATCAGATATGGCAGAAGCACTTGAGTCAGCATTAAAGGCGTTGGCGCGGAGGAGAGAAGAGGAGATAGTGGCTGAAAGGCGTATGTGAGAAGAAGAAAGGGCTGTTCGTGAGCAAGAGTGGATAACGGAGCGAAGACGGCTTCAGGAAGAAAGAGATGCTAGAGAGGAGGCGAATGGAGATACTAGTCAGGCTAGTAGAAAGACCGAGAGACGAGGAAGTATAATCGGGCGTGGAAAACCCGAGCTGAGCATTAAATTGGTCCCTCTCGGAAAAGGACGATATCGAGGCATATCTCATCACTTTTGAGTGGATCATGGTCGCTGTGCGTCTAAAACAAAGGTTAGTAGGAAAGGACTCATTACGAATGAGGGCTAAAATCTGTTGCCATACGCTTGTTCAGCCCATCGCGTACACCGATCTAAGAGCATCATTGTGGTGCTAGCCTTTTCTGTCTAGTAGTCAGTGTTAAAGTTGTAGGGACTAAATAGTCCCTACAACTTTAACAAAGACGGACACACTTGTACAAACGTCACGTTTTGTCGTGATGACGTATCGTTGCATAAATTATGAACATTCCATTGTTTCCCAGACCCTATATACATTTCTGACGTTTGAACACAGTGAATTAGGCAGATATTTAGCTTCCTCCAAAATGTGATTGGTTGTATAGCACGTGATTGGGCCACGTGGTTGGGGGTTTAAAAGGCTGGTACCTTAGTAGGAGTGTTCATTCGGCTTGCGTGCACGTGCTGCAAACTTTTTCTTGTTTGTTTTGGTGGTGTTTTATCTGTCCTATAGGTGCAACACTTGATCAGGGAGTAGACCTTGAAGACTGGCTGGATCTTTCTATGAACTAATTGTGTGTGTACCTGTTTGCAGAGCGATTGTTGGGTTATTTTACCTGCTTTGAGGTTTTCTCCCAAAAAATGGGTTTTCCTCACTGGGGATTTTTTCCGTGAGGGTGTGTGGGCCCACCCCCTCTAAATCAAATTTTGTTTGTGGCCCCGCTGTAAGGGTTGTGTGGTGTTTTGTAATTTGTTGTGGTTGTTGTAAGTGGTTGTGCATGTGTGTTTGGTGGCAGCGTGCACAATGAAGCTAAACCAATATTCTATTTGGGGGGAAGGAAGGTGCTATACAGTGGGCATGTGGGAGGGAGGGAGCTGTACGTGATGTCATACTGTAAGCGATGATCATCGTTACGTACATTTGGGTCTGGGTACGAGACTGAGCCAGCAGTGGGTAAAGGTCGGCTATCTGGATACGACCGATCCAACGCAGCAATCGTGGATAGTACGGCAGTGTTGCCGCGAAATAACCTTCGTCTATATCGCGATATTAGATGCAGTACAATTGTATGCACCACTGTTGCCAGGACCAAGGGGTGATATTGTGAGGGATGTGGAGGTATTGCTAGACAGGACCATGAAATGTGACTGGGAGATGAGAACACTTCCATTGGGAGTGGTCCAGGTGATGTTGGGGACAGGTAGGCCACCAAAGGTACAGTTCAATTGCACACTGCCACCTTGGACACCATACACAATGGATTGTGGGGACTGTATGGGTTGGTGGGACTATAAATGTAGTGTTATTGTATTTTGTGTATATACTGCGCATGCGCTGGGGAGGGATTAATATGATTAAATTACCGTTTGGTGGCAACCATTACATGGTGGCAGCGGTGGGATCTGAACCCATGCCATCAAAATGGGTGGCAACCATTACAATAAAAGTAAAGGGAACATGTTTAAATACATACATATGCATGTTGATTACAGTATTGCATAATGAAATCTTGCAATACAATTAGTGTACTGGTAACCTTGCTTCAGGCAATTTAGATACTCCCCTTCCTCCCCCCCCCCCCCCCCCCCTTTCAATCAGGACCTAATTTAGAAGATCCTACATGTATGTAGGATTAAAACACCTGATCCCACTAATAATTGTAGAATTTAGCGAGCGTATTTGGATAGAGCCATTCAATACCCACATGTACAATGTAGTAAAACTGCAAATAAGCATCTTTAGAACAGCCTCTATTAGTGCATGCCACATTCATCATGGTATTCCTCTACTTCCAATTGGTGAAGTTACCCACATTATTGTTTGGCTGCACCTCACTTCAATTGGGCATTCATTGGTAGGGCACTCTTAGTAGCTAGGGTTGCCTGTTGCATCTTGCTATTCAAACCAAACAAATCAAACATGGACATATAATTATGATCATGGCCACTGTTTGAATGATCGATAGTGTGTGTGTGTGTGTGTGTGTGTGTGTGTGTGTGTGTGTGTGTGTGTGTGTGTGTGTGTGTGTGTGTGTGTGTGTGTGTGTGTGTGTGTGTGTGTGTGTGTGTGCCGGTTGAGCTACTGCAATAAGCTTACTGGCTGCATGCTTTTATTTTAGGTGTCAGATTGTAGCATACATGTTGATGCTGGAGAGTAGTCATCTTAATTAAAAGATTTGATTGTGTACATTAATATCTTTGCATTCTATATTTAGGTCACACATCTGCTACTTCATTAACAAAGCTTATACACGTACACTTCTTCATTACTATGATGTTCTTACTTTGAACAATGAGCTGGATGGAGGCTGAGGACATTCCAATGAAGTTAGAGGCAGTACAATTGTATGTACCACTGTCCCCAGGACCAAGGGGTGATATTGTGAGGGATGTGGAGGTGTTGGTGGACTGAACCATGAAATGTGACTGGGAGATGATAATACTTCCATTGGGAGTGGTCCAGGTGATGTTGGGGACAGGTAGGCCACCAAAGGTACAGTTCAACTGCACACTTTGACCTTGGACAACATAGGTAGTGGACTGAAGGGACTTTATGCTTGGTGGGCCTGAGGAAAACATAAAAGTGATCCTATCATATGCATACATGATGTATATTAAATAACCATTATGCATTGTATCAATCACGCAAATGATACAAGCATATTGTTCTCTAGATAGAACAAGTAAATAAAAAAAAACTTATCTGTCAAGAAAGTGATTGGTAGTATGTAGGATTTGGGGTATAAAAGCAAGGAAACAAGTACATTAAAAACAACTATAACAGTCCTATATTTGCAAATAGGCTTCTTTGATATCTTAAAATCAGAGTTGTCCTTTGTAATGAGGCATTCTCTTTGGCTTGTCCACCTTTCAGGGGCGGCGCAAAAAATTTTTAAAAGGAGGGGCACAGTTATTAAAAGTTAGAAAGTGGGCGTGGGTCTCCAAAAGGGGAGTGGGTGCATATCCCCCTCCCTTGCAAAGCGCAGAAACTTTTGATAGTATCTAAGTATTAAAGCTTTAAAACTATGCTAGTTTGAATGCTTTAAATCTATAAGAAAAGTATTTGTGTAATGGATCACGTGCTGAACTGCTCTAGAACATTCTTTTAGTATAGTATATAAGGCATCATTTGTATGTATGTTGAAATATTGAAAAATCTGACAACACAGTGTTGTTGACCAAACATTTGTAAACAAGTACCTGAAATAAGTAAGTGTCACGTGACTAACATGCACGTCTGTTTGTTTTTGTTTTTAAGTGACCCACTCCAAAAAACGGCATATTTCTCATGCAGCTCTGAGGCAGCAGATCATATGAGAAAAACAAACCTGCCCAACGTTTGGCCGAGTCATATTTCAAACCCGGGGAAACACTTTGTGTGATTTCATGGGAGACACTGCTTAGCATGCAGCTTTGCACGGTGGGTGTTACATGCGACAGTACATAGATTTGTATACCGAGGGATGGCTATTGCACCATAGGCATAGACACCAATGTTTGCAACGTAACAGTTAATTTTACCATCAAAATTCTGCTTGCAAATGTTGAAGAAAACGCGCCATTCCATTCATGTTTGGATCTTGATATGGCAAAAGAATATTGCAATATATTGTGATCATGATAGCACGGCAGCTCGGGGCTAGGTACGTACATAAATGTCGCATTTTATAGTTAGGAACGTTAAATGAAATGACTCATCCGCCAGAAATGTAATGATATGTACACTAACCAGGCTAGGTATTTAAATAAATCGCGTACGTGGGCTTAGATCAAGATTTAAAAGTACATTGCAAACTGTCTACACTGTTGAGCTCCCTCCCAAATGTGATTGGTAGTATAGCACGTACGTGGTTACACCAAGGCTTAACACAGTATCTGATCACAAGGCACCACACACATATATAACCAAACACATCACGTACACAACACTTAGAGTAGGGCCAAAAACCAAATTTGATTTAGAGAGTGGAAACAAAACAAAAAAAACAGTGAGGAAAAACCCATAGTACAAGTACAGCATTGTGGGGGTTTAAAAGGCAGGCTGGCGCCTTTTCATTCTAAGCTTGTGTGCACGTGCTGCCAGCAAACTTTTTGGACCTTGTTGAATTGTGCGTGTGTCTGGTTTTGCCCTGGCTGTAATCATCATGTTGTGGTTGGTGTAAGTAGTTGTGCGTGGCAGCGTGCACAATAATAGTTACTTGGGGGAAAAGAAGGTGCTATAAAGGGGGTATATAATGAATGCATTACATTGTGAATGCATGGGCAGCCAAAGCCAGTGGGGCATGCAAATTACTTGCACTGCGGGGCCAGTATATAGGTTCCATCCCCACAGGGCATGCAAGTAGCTCAAAATGCTTAATGTTGACCCCTGAGTGATTATTAAATAGCCTAAATATACACTCTATCAAGAAAGTGATTGGTGGTATGTAGGATTGGTGGTGCAAAAAGCAAGGAAACAAGTTGCAGTATGTTAAAGTGAGGTTTCAATTGGTAGGATCCTATGACACACAGTCCTGAATTTGCAAATGAAGAAGCCTACTTGCAAATGTAGGACTGTTATAGTTGAGGGATCCTACTAAAACCTCACTTTTCATTGATTCTTGCATAAAATACCTCCAAAGTTGGTGGTTTCATAATGAGGTTTGTTGTAATACGCCATTTTAAATATATACCGTAATTCAGTTCTCACAATCTGATTGTAAAACCTAATGGCACACACGTACGTAACAGCCGTGCACTGCCCACCGATAACTACACAATTCTAATGCCTTACACATGCCACGCATTGGCACGCATAATGTGCATATAGTTTCCGCATTGAATCTCCGGTATCCACCAATATGTATGCCTTCTACCTATAGCAGTAATACGAGCATGCATGGGGAAGATTCTCTATGCAAGCATGGTCTGTAATAAGAATTAATAGTCCTACACGCTTTTCGGCTAAATGAATGGCATAAACATGTATATGACATGTCAATACTATTAAGCAGAAGGCAGAGACATTTCTATTATAACAAAATGAAACCAATACACGTGCGCGTACAATGTACATGTACACAATATTGGTGCTCGTTTACCATGGAGAAGTATGGGCTTATCCAGTGGCGGATCCAGGAATTTGCCGAGGGGGGGGGGGGGGGTCCAACATGAAAATAGATGAGGAGAGGGGCGCGCGCCGAGCGCGCGCAAATATTTTTGCATGTTATTCCTTAGATAGTGTAATATAGGGAGCTTGGATACGGAGGCAGTCACTTGCACTCAGTTAAGTTCTTGTTCCCAGGCTTATGTGGATTTTAAATGGGTGTATGTGTTTCATCTGTCTGCAGATTTGTACGTGCGCATAGATCTACCGATGTTATCTCCGCGGTTAACGTTTTCAGTGTTAACCGTGGATAACGTTTTCTTTCATTTCTTTCAATTATATTCTAAGCATCTTTTAATTATAAAGCATAGCAACCAAACAACCTCGGTTGTGTTTGGCATCCATTTGGGTACTAGCGAAAGATAATTTTTACTTAATGTGATACATCTAGCGTATGAATATGTGCAATTACACGTCAGCGGTCACCATTGCCGTCGATTTACAAAACAGAGCGTTAACCTGGGTAAACATCCGTTACTGAAAAAATAGACAAATCCTAATGCTGTGGTGTTGCGGATTATTGTTTCCGCCTACCTCGTGCTATTTATATACATGTACATCCTGGGTAAACAAGGCAAAGGCATCGGCTATCGCGCTGCAGAAGCAGCACGCTATTGGATTAATAGCAAGTGTCAACCAGAACTATCACCTTTACCCTCGACTCGATCACAAAAATGGGTTGTTCTTTCCCCCTACCACAAGCGTACAGAGTTTCGTTAGAAACGGTTCAATCGGGCTTGCCAACCCCTAGCTGTAGCATTGATGGCGTACAAAATAGGAATGAAATCAACGCTGTACATACTGAACTTGTAGTGCGTTGTCTGCACTGATATATCACCTGAATGACAATCAGTAAGCTCTTCGGCGCGGCAGTGAATTGGATACGCTCGTACATGTACATGTACATGTACGCACCAACAAAATTAATAATGGATAGGCTATAAGTTACCAACAGTACTGTTAACCTAGGTACACACAGATAAATGTTAGCTCTCTATGCATATGGTTAATAGTTATAACTTCGATACTTGAGCCACTTAAAATTTGCATCATACTCAGCCGGATAACCTACTTCAAGCAATGAACAGTTTTCTATTTCGTCCCCTGTCCATCAGCTGCATAAATCTTCAGCGGATCTACATGTATATAGCCTGCAGTTTGAAAACCACTTGGCGCGTATAAATGCTGGTCAAGTGAATTATAGAAAAAAAAATCGCGAATCACATAGGCGACGCGCTTTTATGCGTCACCAGAGATAGTACTAGTATATTGTTTCTATGTCACTGTCGCGTGTACGAACGATGTCATTGTATGAAATTAAATCAGCCCCCCCCACCCCGGTTAAGTTTCGCAATTTACTTTCCGACGCCTATATGATATACGAAGAATGCAAAGCGACGCTTTTCAACGAGGCGTCGTCGAGGAACAATACACCGAAGCACGAAGCACCTTTATATGCGCACGCAACTGGGGTATTGATAGTATTATAATCATCATGGGTCCTGAGGGGGGGGGGGGGGGTCCGGACCCCCAGGCCTGCAGGTTACCCTCGCTGGATCCGCCCTTGTTATCATCCCGCCTTATACTTCCCGCCGAGTGTCGTTTAGACGTATATATAGATTTCAGTTTGTATATAGTACATGCATGCTGTTTAGGCAAATGCCAGGTTTGTTGTAATACGCCATTTAAATATATACCGTAATTCAGTTCTCCACAATCTAATTGTAAATAGTACACCGAGCACTAAGGAGGACAATAAAGCAATTACCGCAATTAAAGCAACCGCGTCGTCGTGTGACCATAAAACTGTTATTGGCTATTTTATTGAAAGCCCTCCTCTATTACGAAGCCTGTACTAATTCAATCAGCAAAGATGTGTGTGCATGCGAATGGGCTTCGTATACAGTGGATATCAGTTTCATATGATAACGATAATTTAACTCTTACTCACCTTGTATCAGTTGTATGTACAGTTCGAAGAACTCGAGGGCCACATTTTCGTTGCTAGATGGTTCATCCAAACATATTCGAACTTCCAAGTTCTCAGTGATAGGATATGTAAAATTCTTGCAGAACCACGGGAGGTTAGGTCGATTGCAGCACGTGACCTCTGCATGACGACACAGCTGTCCGTCCCACAGGACGTCAGCGTTGTAGAACGTCGTTTGATTATACACTGATGTGGGATTGCCTGACTCGCAGTAGTAATCAGAACCTACAAATGAAGGCAGCTTATTGAATCCTCCTGCGCATGGACAGGAACTGTATTGCGTGTATTCTTCTATCCCAGCGGCAAGTGTGTACACGTGTTGTCTGTTTCCAGGTGATCCGTAGGTGATGCTAACTCCATCGACGTACCACTGTTCAATATTCCATCCTAGCTGAGCGGCTTCCCAGAAAGCGTCAGGCGTTCCCACCTGATAACCACCGAACCTTCCGCAGACCGTAGCTCCGAAAGTGTTTATATTCACCGAGTCACAAAGTACACTGGCTCTCTTTTCGCACGATGCTCCTGCAGGTGATGTAACATTTTGACACGGATAGGGACACTCCTGAGTTGGATCGCTCATATTCAGATAGCCGACCTTTACCCACTGGTGGCCTTGTACGTTAGGGAGAATAAACGAAGCAGCAAGTTCTCCAAGCACCATGCTCAGAGCGCAAATAGTAAGACAGAATGATGTCATATCATAGTGACTTGGAGGCAATAAGAGTACTTAATGTTAATTATATGTAATGTGGTATAGATTAAATACGACGGTAGAGTGTAGTTGTTTGCGTCATGAAAATATTTCCATGCCTTATATATACATGTATACACAACAGTGTCCAGCAAAATCGGGCTTGTGGGGTTATAATTTTATCACTATAAAAATAGCACGTTGTACTAAACAACACATCTTCGCGACGGTACTACCTTTTCCTTTCAAATTTCAAGCACTTGTTTCCACACCATTTCTATGTGTGGCAATCGATTTTTGTGATCTACACCTTTTCCGTGCCGTGAATACAACAATCGTTAACCCCGCGGGTTAGAAATCCACATTTCTCCACGTACGAGTGTTGAAAACGCGTCAAATTCGGAGTGTGCATAGAGGAGTCCTGTAGCTATTGATTTGTTCTGTTCGTTAGTTTTTGAATCATCCGTTACGGAGATATAGTTGAGCAAACTACAGGCACATTTTCCCGCTTGATTCGCGCCAATGTTATAATCACCGCACGGAAAATGTGTAGATCACAAAGATCGATTTTCACACAGAGAAATGGTGTGGGAACACATGTACGAAATTTGAAAGGAAAGCGTAGTACCGTCGCGAAGATGTGTTGTTTAGTACAACATGCAATTTTTATAGTGATAAAATAATAACCCCACAAGCCCGATTTTGCTCCCATATATATGTATATACATGTATACAGTGTATATATATGCATGCCACTAACACCTATACATGTATATACTACGCGAGACCACGTACATGTACACAGATAGTGCATGGACACGGCACTTTAATATCATTTCTCCCTCCCTAAAACACAATACAACACCCTATATGTAGTGGAACACATGCAAAAAGGAATTGTGCTGCATACAAGCGCCTCCCTAGCGCAGAGGCCAGGTACCCGTGCCTGACATGCGCACAACAGGGACGATGCGTACATAAACATGTACATGCGTACGCGCACTGTTAAAAAAACTGGCCCGAGGGGTGTTAGGTTTGAGGGGTGTTACAGCCCGAGGAGTGTTATGGCAACACACTAGGGTGTTCAGCTGACACCTATGGGTGTTAGCAGGCTATGCTGGGGTGTTAGCAGCATACCCCACCAACAGTGGGGTGTTGGGTGATCTTAGAGGTGTGTTGTCACAACACTGGTTTACCGCATTTACACCCCAATGTTGAGCCTTGTGTGTAATTACTTTCTGACGTTTGAGGGCGTGGTTTGCGAGATATAGTATGGAAGCATATGAACGATGGCAGCTGTGACTTCATATTTGAGATGATGTAGATACAGTTGCTGGACTTTAAGTGACAGAGTTATATCATAAGGTATATGCACGCACACAACATACCAGTTAAAAATGTCTAACATAGGGTGATAGGGTGCATGGCCATGGCCCGTGCATTGGTGTGGATTTCTAGACTAGGGCAGTGCGTATACACGTTGCCTTTTCAACATGCGCAGCAATTACCGTATTCATGCGTGTAATCTCGCTGTGCTTATGAAGGCTAGTGTGCAGTGTTCGTCAATGTGCACCGCTGTGCTCATGCTAGCGCTTCGCTATCAGTAGTGCAGGGCCGGCGCACACGGTCCGGTTGGTCCGGTTTTGGCCGGACCAACTTTTATCCCGAAATGAAGGCGTGTCTGACCACGCCCACAAATACATCAATAATCAGTGTGACAAATAATTAATTTGATTCCTCAATGAAAATTATCAGCTGCTCATGGCGAATCTCGTTTCTTGTACCAATGTCACCGAATTGCCAGATACTCCACATCAGCCTCAACATGTTTCTTTCCCTAAGCGTTCTTTTGGGAAAAAGAATATAGTTATGAGATCTTTCCAGGCGTTGTGGTTTAAATCATGGCCTTTTCTTCACTACGATGAGGCACGCGATCTAGCGTTTTGTCATATATGCGTAAAAGGATTCAAGGAAAAAAAGATGAGGTCTAGCACTAGAGCTGATCCTGCATTTGTAAGTTCTGCCATTAATATTTTATTGCCTAATTCTAGCTAAGTTGCAAATTTTCAATGTAGGTTACTAAAGGATTTTCCAATTGGAAGGATGGCACTTTGTCGTTTAAAAACCATGAAGTCAGTGCCTGCCATCGAGAAGCAGTGGAAGTTTGTGTTACTCTGCCAGCCACCTGTGAACATATTGGTGAGCAATTATCAACCCAGTTTGCAGAAGAAAATAAAAGTAATCGTAAGATGCTGATTAAAATACTGTCTTGCCTTCAGTTATTGGCCCGTCAAGGTTTAGCAATTAGGGGAGATGGTGATGAGTGTGATGCAAATTTTATCCAATTGTTCAAGTTTTTGGGACAGGATGATGTCACTATAAATGAATGGTTGAAAAAAAAGATGGACAAGTACACATCTCATGATATCCAAAATGAGCTCCTCAAAATTATGTCACATTATGTTTTGAGAGGTATTGCTGAACAACTTCAAAATTCTTCATTTTTAACTGTGATGATTGATGAAACAACTGATGTCACAAACCAGGAACAGGTAACAATTATTTTTAGAATGGTAGACAATGACTTGAGTGTTAAGGAAGAGTTTGTTGGATTGTACAGTGTGGATTCCATTACATCTATTACTCTAACTGAAGTTATAAAGGATGTCTTGTTAAGGTTAAATCTTTCAATGACCAAACTTCGTGGACAATGTTATGATGGCTGCAGCACAATGAGTGGAGCAAAGTCAGGTGTTGCTAAAAGAATAATGGATGAAGAACCAAGAGCAATATACACACACTGTTACGGTCACTCGTTAAATTTAGCTTCAAGTGATGCCATTAGGAACTCAAAGCTAATGAAGGATGCTTTAGATACAACTCACGAGATCACAAAACTCATCAAGTTTTCTCCAAGGCGTGAAGCAATATTCAGAGCTAACAGGCAGGAAAATGACATGCTCACAGACAGCAGTTCCAGTGTAGGTATTAGGGTTCTCTGTCCAACAAGGTGGACAGTTAGAGCTGATTCTTTGTTCAGTGTGATAGCAAACTATACAATCCTTATGAACACTTGGGATGAAGCCACAAAAGTAGCAAGAGACACGGAAACCAAAGCAAGGATCCTAGGAGTGCAAAGTCAAATGAAAAAGTTTAGTTTTATGTTTGGTGTATACCTTGGTGAGATGATACTTCGACACTCAGATAATCTCAGCAAAACTTTACAATCCAATACTATTTGTGCAGCTGAAGGACAAAATGTAGCTGGCATGGTAGTACGTACACTAGAAAAGCTTAGAAGTAGTGAAGAATTTGATTTGTTTTGGCAAAAAGTCACTGACAGTTCAGAAACCCATGGTGTTGGAGAACCAGATCTGCCTCGTCCACATAAGATGCCTAAAAGGTATGAGGATGGCAGTGCAATGCATGAAATTCACAATGAACCTAAAACCTATTTTCGACAGCAATATTATGAGGCAATTGATCTTGCCATTAATTGCATAAAGGATAGATTTCAACAGCCTGGGTATACTGTTTATTGTCAGCTTGAGAACCTTCTATTGAAAGCTGCCTACAACAATAAAGAATTTAAGAGTGAGTTAGACTTTGTATGTTCTTTCTACAAAGATGATTTTCAGCCAGAGCTTTTGCATTCTCAGTTGTGCATATTTAGCACTGAATTTCAACGTTTCAACAAATCCAGCAGAGCACCAACAATAATTGATTTAATTGAGTACTTTTCTACCCTCACAAATG
This sequence comes from Spongilla lacustris, assembly GCA_949361645.1. Classification (NCBI taxonomy): domain Eukaryota; kingdom Metazoa; phylum Porifera; class Demospongiae; order Spongillida; family Spongillidae; genus Spongilla; species Spongilla lacustris. Next base: position 1,663,600 of record OX442415.1, read on the forward strand.
CTCAAAAAATTCTGCTCTCTCAAGTAGTCCTTGTGATGAAAATGCTTTTAATTATGCCTGCTACAAATGCTACTTCAGAAAGATCTTTTAGTGCCCTCAGAAGAGTCAAGAACTACCTGAGAAATACTATGTGTCAACAGAGGCTGAACAATCTCATGGTCCTTCATGTTCATAAAGAGCTCACAGATAGTATCAAATTAGAAGATATTGCTAATGAATTTGTGGGTGATTCACATCATAGAGTAAAAGTATTTGGAAAGTTTTCATAACTTGACTGCATGCATAACATCGTTTCATTCAAAATTTCAGTGGACTTTTAAAATGAATGTAACGCATGCAGGTTTGCAATGATATTTATAGCTCATGATTTCAATATTGACATAGAGTAAAATGCTCAAGAAGACGATCATGACTGAGTTATTAACGTGTGACGACTTTCGGGCTAACATTAAACTCGCATGTATACACAATATATACTGGTATACCACGCGCTTATTTTATTCGATTGCGCAATTGAGTTTTTTAAATAGCAATTTCATGTGAGATTGTTGAGCGACGGAGCTCCCGAGCTGGGGATGGGATGATTATTGATGATTACAGTACCCTGCTGATTGATCTATGGATAGATTTGAATGTAGGTGTGGAACCAAAAAAAATAAATAATTGCGCGCGCCCCTCCCTCTTCAACTGGCCGGCTTGGCCGGACCAACTTTTCTCGGAGTGCGCCGGGCCTGTAGTGTGTTGTAGTACGCATGCATAGGCCCTATACTAAGTTTCAAATTTGATGCAAGCTTGTTCATGCCACTTTGTGTTGAGAGTGAAGTCAAGGTTAATAAGTAGCATGGCGTTGCCTACTTGGATTCTATTTAGATCACACCCTAGTAAAATGACCTGTGAGCATATATACATCACTACTCACACTGAAGTATTTTTTTACGTGCATATAGAAAGGAAATAGCCTATATTAATTTCAAAATATATATATTTCACAGCTTGAATATTGGGTTTATGTTCATGCAGTCATGTGGCTACATGTCTATATCATTATACCACATGCAGGTCCTGATAGCAAGTAGACAATAATGAAATATGCTGGATGAATGCTGCTGAACACTGTTGTGTGGCCTTAATGGCAGGGGTTTGGACACTCTTTGTACTAGTATTCTCCCTTGTTCCATCAGTACTGAGGTGTGTTCCATGTACACATATACATACACACATAGTGATACACACACAACACACATACACACACATGTACACATACACACACATGCACACATACATACACACATGCACACACATATGCACATGCACACATACATATGCATAAAAACATACACTGTACACACAACATGGACACATACACACATGCACACATACACACATGCACACATACACACACATGCACCAACATGCACACACACGTGCACACTTGACACACATGCACACATACACACATTTTCAACAGGGGGTGGGTTTCAGAATATATAAAAATATAGGGGTTGGGCAAGAATAAATATCTTCCCTCTGCACTGTTATATGGCATGCCATGTAGCATTATTTTTACATGGCATGTGTAAACCAGGGGGTGGGTTAGTCAAATTAGGGGCAAACCAGTACACACACATGCACATGTACACACATACACACACATGCACACATACACACCCACACACATGCACACATACACACATGCACACAAACACACCTGCACACACATACACACATGCACACATACACATATGCACACACAGCACACACACATACACACACGCACACACATACACACATGCACACACACATACACACATGCACACATACACACATGCACACATACACACATGCACACATGCACACATACACACATGCACACATACACACATGCACACACATGACACACAAGCATACACATCAGGGATATATCGCCACATTTTCAACAGGGGGTGGGTTTCGGAATATATAAAGATATAGGGGTTGGGCAAAAATAAATGTCTTCCCTCTGCAGTTTATTTTTACATGGCATGTGTAAACCAGGGGGGGTTAGTCAAATTAGGGGCAAACCAGTACACACACATGCACATGTACACACATACATACACATGCACACACATGCACATGTACGCACACATGCACACACATGTGCACATACACACCTACACACATGCACACACACATGCACACATACACACATGCACACATACACACACATACACACATGCACACATACACACATATGACACACACACATGTACACACATACACGACACACACACAGACATGCATACACATACACACACACATGCACACACATACACAACACACACATGCTAACACACATATGAACACACACAATGCACACATACATGTGCTGCTAATGCAAACGCATACACAAATAAACACATACACTTAATTATCAACCTAATAATTCCTAGCTACACGTTCATTGGTTGACTGATTGGCAGCAAATGGGGGCAAGGGGCAGGAGTACCCCACGAGCCTGTGTCCCTGTACCCAAACTCCCCGGCAGTGGTGGCACCAGCTAGTGCCGCTGACCACAACCGGGTGACCTGTGTACCAAAGCCAGGACACTGGTCAAGGCTTGGCTATCCAGGATTGTTGGGGAAGTCTGCAGGCACCAGGGTGACACTGGTCACCAACTGGGTGACCTGTGTACCAAGCCAAGATGCTGGTCCAGGCTTGGCTAGCCGGCTTTGTAGGGACAAGCTCACAGGGCTCCGCCCCCTGCCTTACTGTAATTGAATATGACCAGGAAATGCATCATACAGCAAAGTACAAATACATGTGGAGGGGAGGGTGGGAAAGGTGAAGCTCTCCAGCGCCTGTTGACCAGCAGCATGCACTGGAGTTGCGCATCATCTTTATATACATGCATACCCAGAGGCTGGCCGGCCGATTATACAACAATAAGCGAACAAAGGGGCCATCGCCCAGCACCATCTAAGGCTACTCCACATCACAAAAATAAGGTTTGAGTGTGATGTGGTTACACGTGTACACAGGACTTACTAGTGCCCATTAAAACCTGTTTAGCTCTCTAAACAGTACCATGTACACACATGCACAACACACACAATGCATACATGCACACACATGCACCCACACATACAATGCATACATGCGCACGCAGGGGGGAGCGTCGATTAATAGGACTGCAAGACTGTTTGGGAAGGGGGAGGGGGCCTCACATTTAGCCAAATAAAATACAAAAGTGGGGGAGGGGGGTCCCCTCGCAATCAGGCATCAAACAAGGGGGATTGACCAACCCCCCTGGCTACAGGCCTGCATACACACACATGGTACACATGCACATACACACATGTATATTCACACATATACACACATTCACACATGTATATTCACACATATACACACATTCACACACACACACAATGCACACATTAACACACATGCACATGTGTGTATGTGTATAGCTTCATGTGCATACACATACACACATAGACAGAAATACTGTTGGACAGCAAATACACTCTGAGAGAAGTGCGCTTTTTTGCAATTGGAACTACATGTACTCAAAAGTCCTGTATAGCTTTCCTCACATTTGGGCAACGTGTATTCACAATTGTGATATATAAATATGTAAGGTCATGCTAAAAATATATTTCATTGCGCATGCGTGACCTTTAGAAACACGTTCTGTTGTTTAGGAACAGGTAAGTAAGTACCGACTGTTTGGTAAGGTATTAGTTTTCTTCCAGCGTTGAGCGATGCATTTGAGTAAGACGAGTTGAGCGCTTTGAAGAGAGTTCATCGAGAACAGCAGTTCGCGATCGGACCGGAATCCCTGTTTATACGGTCTAGCTAAGGAAAATTCTGCTACTACCGCTCGCTGCGCTGCCTCACTAAAATGAGCCACTGCATAAGGCAGGTAAGTACCTTGTCGCGCTAAATAACGCCCTACCTTACCTTACAAAGGTCATATGACACGCTGGCTCTAGCAAGCCTTCCAGGTAAGCTTAACAATCGGTACGATTGACTCACCGATCCGCTTAGCGAACATAACCATCGTCGGACTGAGGGCTGCACCCAAGATTCAATTTAAAAGGTTAGACATGTCTCATATTGGAACCTGACCATTATATGTTGTGCTTTCTCCGTTTGTTTAGTGTCCGAAGGATGCAAAAAAACACTCCAGGACTACTCGATCGTCGTATAGGCCCTAAAGACATGTTTATAGTTTTGTTGTATGATTGTATTTATTGTCAACTTTTTATTAAAATCATCAACTGTTGTTGTATAGTTTATTAATATCAATTTATGTTGTATCGTAAGATTACGGTGCATGCACGAACTATTGATACCTGTGTCAACACCCATTAGAGTGTTCTGGCTACACTTCAGGGGTGTTGGCTCTAACACCCTTGAGCGGTTACCACAACACTCCATAGGGTGTTATTCCTAAACAGGCGTACGAACACCCCTAAGGGTGTTGTGGCAACACCCTTTTTTTAACAGTGCGTATAAGCTTCTGCACATCTGCATGACTAGGTACTTGGATATCTTTTTCAAATTGATATTTTTGCAACAATTCGCATGGTTCTAAAAAGAGTAAAAATTGTGCATTCCAACGGTATATTACTTATTATATCATCTTTTTTCATTCGGTCAATACGGCAGCATAAAGCGGTACTTTTGAATGTATGGAATTGAATGACCGCGCAAAAAAAAACTGTGCCGGTTTAACTTATATTCGCTACATTGATCTTATATACCAAATATGCTACTGCAGCCAAATATATAAGGAGTAACTGCCACACATACCTGCATATAAAAATCCTTTTTAGAAGGTACTACAGCCGATATTATGCATAAAATCATGCCAAATATGCAGGCTGCTCATGGTAGCGATATAGAAACATATAGCCAAATGTATATATATCATGTTCTCGGAAACAAAATTTTACCATTCAATGAAAAAGGCATTTCACATGTCAGGAAAATCAACAAAAATAATATTTCCAGTAATACAGCTGTAATATGCATACTTTTTCATCTTCCCCTTCTTCCTCGATGTCTTCCTGTGTAGTTGGTGGCTTTGGGAACTTTACCAGTACTTTTCACTGCTATGATGCAGAATATTTTGTTTTTGCTCAGCAACTCTGTCGGTTAAGGTATTTTTGAAATGGTTAAGTATTGTTGACCTTACATATAAAAATGAATTCTGCAACTGAATACAGAAATCATATGAGTCAAGCTATATCACTGATGTGAAACATAGTCTTCTGTTTGACCAGAGGCTATAGCACCTACATGTAATTGCAGTACTGACATACAAAGTTACTGGCACAGTGTGCACACTGATATGGAGGTCATTGATGTCCCATGCATCAACTGTTGTTGAGTCCCATGAAAGAGTGAGATTTTTATTTGCATACATTACTTCACTTACCTGAATATCTCTGATGATCCCTAATTTACACATTTATAAACTGTATAACTATGAGGAAGACTATCAATAGTTGTACCCACCAATTCAAAAAGTATTGTGCTAATCACATTACACACATGTGTTATGGGTGCTCCATATTGGAGGCAATAGTAAATAGCCTTGCAGCAAGCAGTGCTATATGTCTTGCTATCATTTCTGGTCATGATGATATTTGAGCCTGATAATCGATGTAGCAATTCTTCATTACTTACATGTAATTCTATGTTTTGAACCAAATCAGTGATTTTGTTTTGCAAATTATCTTACATCCCTTGTGTACAGACAGCAACGTTTTATATTTACAATAAACTGCTGGTATGTGCCACTTATGAATTTCTTAATTTAGCTGTTTTATTAATTTTAAGTTTAATCAGTTCTTAACATAAGGTGGATTGCACATTACATTTATCCAGCTCTGTATTCAAAATTGGTAGAGGAACAGCTACATTTTCAGCTGTGTCAACAGACACTATAAACTGCTCATTGCGAAACACCTGTAAAATTTTGACATTATGACGTATTGCCCACCGCAGCACATCAGGTGTAGTGTTGAGACTGCTTCCAGCAGAGTGCTTAATAATTATATGATACTTTTTGTATTTTCTAAACGTTGGGATGCTATGTTAGTGTGGATGTAAAAACACCAAGCCCCTTTCGTATCATGGGTGCTTATACAGTTAGTTACGTTCATTAAATGTAATTCTTAAAAAATTCTTTTCAAATCATCAGCAACAGTCTTCATTATCCATGCAAGTACACACAGAAGTGTTGAATAAAAATATAGAATTTCATAAACATAGTATTAAAATACGAATAATAAGCTCACATTGCATGTTGCTATGACAAATTTTGATTAAATTGGTTTGATTGATAAGTGCACTGCGCTAAATCAGAATCTCGAGATATGCAAAGCGCTTTTACTACATAAGCAGCAGAGTCTGAAAATAATCTAGCTAAAGAACCCACGGCAACGATAAGGTGCGTTTTATATAGAACACCTCTTTAACACTCTCTACCCACGTAAAAAAAAATATCTTTGTAACATTAAGGCAAATAAGTATGACGTCCCACTGTCATAAAAGCTATTAGCTTTCACGATAATCGCATACCTTAAACCATATGAAGCCGTTCGTGGAGGCTTCGAGACAACACCCTGCGCATCGTCTGATTGCCCTCATATTTAAATGAGTAATGCAACTAGGTGTCCTTAATGCCTTCATATGTATTTCATGGAACCCATTCAATGCGCTACAAAATTCTATAACCAGCAAACCATACCCTTTTTTGACACGCCCACAACTTACTACTGCGAATCATTTCACCGTATACAACGAATAGCTAATGCTAAAAGAAGCCATGGGCTACCTTTATAGAATACAGCAAGCACAACAGAACTCGAAACCAGCACAAACAATCGATCGCCACAAATCAATCCTCTCCGGCAGTCAAAAATTACGGCACAATTTTTGGGAGACAATTTTTTACGGTAGTTACGTGATTTATCCAAGTACCTAGCATGACATGACTAAATGTATATATTAATAATAGTAGTCTGTATACATGACTGTACGGTTTTAGATTACTGATTTGATGTACATGTGTGGTTCCTACACACACTATACTTAGGTGGAAAGTTGGATTTACAATGAATTTACTATTAATCAAATGTGGTGTTTATTATGTGTTGTATTTCCGCTATAGTAAATGTGAAGCTCTCAAGTCTCACCATGTTTAGCAACACATATACACCACATTTGATTAATAGTAAATTCATTGTAAATTCAACGTAACTTTTCACCTAGTGACATACAACAGAAGCAGTGCGCTTACAGCTGATCGTGTACTCCATGCACATACCTGCATGTGTTCTCTGTATGTCTAATATCCCATTCTTGACATGTAAATACGGCAGCTACAATTTGTATTACATGTATATGATATTGTACACATTTGTCATATCAAATCTTCATATCTATTGGTGTGAGCATACAGAAAACCATATCACTCCACACACTGTATCTTTTTTTTCTTTTCTTGTGTCGTGCGCTTCATCTTCGTACAGCTGAAAATTTTGTGCTCATTGCCATAACTAAGATGAGATATCATGGTATGGCCGGTGGGATTTATTAGGATAACTGCGTTCTTCCCTTCGCTTAATTCAGATCTGAACCTTGCCGCGAGGCTGATATTCCAAATATACGTATTCATTAATAGGCAGTATACCTTCTCCGGTCCTCTCAGCCTGAAGTATTACAAGGTCATGCAGATCAGAGTCATCAGATGCACAACCAAGGTGCTTATAACAAAGAGAATAAGAGTGCATGTATATTATCAAGAAAGTCAACACGTGAAGTAAAATCGAATGATGAAAGTTTCCTGGGTACTCATGTATGGAATGTAATTCGTGCCCAAATTATTACAACATCCTTTGTAGAAACACCGCTACACAACAAGACCACAGCACTGTGTGTTTCATTGCTCGTGCGTGCTGCGCGGAATTTCTGACTTACCGCATATCCATTTATACATATCTGACCACAGCCTGCGCTGCGCGCAATATCTGATCTTACCGCATATCTGTATTAAGCTTATACATGTATGGGCAATTCGCAAATCAATTTATTCTAAACTTGCCTAGTATTAAACGTTTTAAAAATATTACTAAGGTATGTTTGTAGTGCTCTACGAAGAGAATACGCAACAGTTTTAGAACTTGAATTGCGCCGGTGTCTCCTTTCGTCGATACCAGCATGGATTGTTTTGATTATGCGGGAAACATAAGTTTCTGATACGGTTACTGTCCTTTTTTTTTCTAAAGAAAGCTATTTCTGGTAAGGAGACCGCCCCCCCCCCCCCCCCCCCCCCCCCCTCCCCATATTTCCAATCCATTCTTATTCCGGGCTTTATTTCACGCAGCTGCCATTGATATCGAAGGATCTCACCGGGTTGTGGTGACGAGTACAGCCGGATTTATCGAATATATAGGCCTACCACTCGTCCGTCTCCACGCTTCTGGCACCACGGAATGGAAACCAACTGTATCTACTAGTCATACCTGAAATTATTAATTCGGTCTGCCATTGTTAAGGCAATTCTGTTAACAAAATGAGGGGGTAACCCCAGGGGCTCACTACACAGCAATTTTGCTCTCCCTACTGCCTCCTCTACCTGTCTCCCTTCCCTTTCCCTCGCTCACTACCTACATATAGACCACACTGATTCCATCTTAAGGGGCCTGGGCTCCTGCATTTCACCCTTATGGCAGTCAGCAGTACCCGTCCAGAGCTGCTCCCAAGCTTGTGTACAGTGGAGCACCAACAGCTGCAGGCACTTCACAAGGAGTTTTTGTCAGCAGCTGGTTGGCAGGCACCAGCTACTTGGGTCAGTATTCCAAAGCAGCTATCCACAACAGATGTGATGCCAGAGGGAAGGAGAACTTGATCAGCAGGTGCGCCAAACAAATAGATTATTTTATTATTGTATTTATTATTATTTTAATAGATTTTATCAAGCTTCATTTCTAACCCTACCGAATCCTGCATGTGGCCACAAAAGGACATTCATATCGATTCAGCACAATGTATAATACTTTAAAGCACAATTTCAATAAAGGCACTGTTGTATGTTGCACATCAATTGAATGTATTGCTAACAAACAACTATGATATGTCCATCCATCATCTTCTAGTACAGTTCACATTATGCGTATCTTATGTACATAATTAATTACTTGCAGTTACAGCTCTTCAGCAACACTTTTGACAAGGCCAGATAAAAGCTCTAACTTTGAAACAAGCTGCACAAATGTTGGACGAGCTTGTGGGTCATATACCCAACAACTTTTCATCAATTTGAAACTGAAAAAATATATTGGTAATTGGAAATCCATCATTACACATCTTTCACTCACATGGTATCAGGACAAAGATTTGGTTGTTGCAGTCTCAGTCCTTTTTCCAAATGGTCAAGCATTTCAAAGTTCTCCACACCAGGGTAAGGGGTTGTTCCAATGCTGAACACCTCCCAGCATGTCACCCCATATGCCCACTGGCGATTAGGATAAAAGGAAGGAAAGTGAAATCAACCTCGCATATGCTCTTTATTATGTGAATCAAACATGCTATAATATTGCTTGAGATGAAATATCTCTGCTGGCATTAGTGAGGTGGCCAACACATATATATTTTGAACACACAATGCTAAGCGTCAGAAATTAATCAACTGTATTGAAATCCAAGAGATCAAATTTCCTTCACTTTGTACTTGCTCTTATGTTTTCCCATAAGGCCACCAAAAATAAAAATAAAATCATTGACAAATGCATTGTGCATTTTACAAGTAACCCAATGAATGAACCTTAGTTAACATCAAATATGCCTTGACCAAAGTCATTTTTATGAAAAGAAGTTTATTGGAATCATAAATATTTAACTCACAACATCAGATTTTTCAGTACTAATTCCATCACGTATCATCTCTGGAGGCATCCATTTGACTGGACACTTATTGTTTTTTGTCGGCCTGTAGTAATTTTCCATATATATGTCTCTAGACAGTCCAAAGTCTCCAACTTTGATCACCAGATCAATGTCCACCCTATAAATATGCAAAGTGCATTCACACAAAGTTTGTTTTATAATAATAACTGCAAGCTCTGGTTGGTAAAATTACAACTGGAATTGGCATGTTTTTTTATTACTTACTCAATTATTGCTGTTGCATATGAACTATAAAAGCTAAAATCAATTTATAACCACTGCATAACCATTGTGACAATCATGTGGCATTCAATTATCATTTGTTTAGTGCCACTTCATTTATACTATAAAGAGCTTGTATCTGAAAAAAATAACTAATGATCATGATCACGAAGAACAAATATTAAACTAGAAATGTAAATGGCATTATTATGGAAAGAATATCATGAGGAGTCATGATCATATTTAAATGAAATGATCATTGGTCATGTGATTAAATGATTCATGTACACTCACAAGCAGTTCCTTGCTGCAAGGTCTCTGTGGACAATTCTTTTATCAGCCAAGTAGCTCATCCCTTTTGCAATGTCCAAACACATGGAAATCAGAATATTGCAAGGGAATCCCTGTACAATAAGGGAGTCACAAATGTATATATATAAAATATAATTTATATTATATATATACATGTATACAAAATCAATAGAACCATTGAAACTTGCCTCTGGGTATTGATCTATCATTTCATATCTCCTTGCCTGCTGTAGGTATTTCTTGAGGTTCCCATTAGCCATGAAGGGAAGCACCATAAGTGGCACACCATTGGGTGAGTTCAGGCACATTCCCACCAATCCCAAAACATTGGGATGATCAAAGGATTTCATTGAAGTACATTCTTCTAAGAAAGCTTTTATAATATCTTCAGAGTAAGTATCTGAAAGAACCATATATGTCTTTGCTGAATGTGACACATAAAACCTTGTGTTATTTACTGCTACGAAAAAAAAATTATGCAGGCACTAGATTGATACATAGATTGTAAGAGGGCAAACATTGTAGACATTCAATATAACTGTATGCAACTTCATTACTTAATAACCATACTCTTAGTGGACTTCACAGCCACTTCTTGGGTTGGGCCATCTTTTGTAGTCAATGTAGCATGATACACAACACCAAATTCTCCTGAATAAAGGTATGTACAAGTTAAACATTGTGTCAGTGCTGGAGAAAATATGCATACCTGAACCACATGGCTGCTCATCCATTTGGAGCTGATCAAAACTGACCAAAATGTCTTCAAAATGTTGTCTATAATATTCTACTATACTTTTTCTTGTTTTCATATGGCCAGCAGTTGTTTCTTGAATAAAAATTTGTATTGTCACCAATGGTATGCAAAGAATACATCACATACCAAAGCTGTAAATGTGTGTAGTACTAACTTCTATGGTTGAATTAGACATCCTGATTCGTTCTCTAGGAAAGGGCAATTGGTGTTAAAGTGGCTTCCTTTTAGTCACATACATATAGGTCATAAATAACTGAACTATATTATAATGTCAATGGAATTCATGAGCAAAAGATTATGATATTCCATTCTGGGTTAAATTTTGATTTATGTTAGCAATCAACCTCTGATTGAGGTTACATCAACCATCTACAGTCTCCTTAGTCTCATCCTCATGAGGCAGAATGCCAGGGCAATTTTGGCCAGATGTGTCTCACCAACTACATATTGTGACTTTTAGTTGTAGTGTTTTAATAAACAGTTGTGAGTAGGTCCGACATAGTATAGTAAAATGTTGCTACATGTATTGTTATTATATTATTTGTCAAGGAAAAAAAATTATTGTTAGCAGAAGTGCGTTCTCCCATCTTCTAAGCACAGAGGAAGAAACCCTTAAGCCCACCTCCATTGAGGTCTTGTGCAAACTTTGGTCTGACAATGAGTTTGGACACCTGTGGAACCTAGCAAAAGGAAACAACTCCCACTTCCGCAGTAGACAGACCTCTGCTGAAGAACCACAGAGGTTGATAGAATCAGCCATCTCATTAGCTAAGGCATGCAGGTACATGTATGTTTGGGAAAGCTTGTGGCATTCTTCTCTCAGCAGGCATAGCTCCAAATAATGACCATACATGGAAGCTTTTGCTTTCCAAGCATACAAGTTGCCCACCTCCACATGTTCCCCAGGTTACAACTGCTCCAATATCTATTGGTCCTGATTTCAACATCCTTGGAGTCCTGCAGTCATTTCCACAGGGATCAGCTGCAGGTCCATCAGGCCTCAGAATCCAGAATCTTCTAGATGCAGCAGGCATTCCTTTACCTACTTCAATATGTTCCTCACTCAGGGACTTAGTCAATCTCCTGTCATCTGGCAAGGCACCATCTTCTGTCTCTAACTTTCTGGCTGGTGGCAGTTTGACTGCCCTGAAACCTGGCTGTCTTCCTGATGTCAGACCTTTTGCCTTTGGGGAAGCTTCGAGGAGGTTAACTGGGAAGTGCTTATGTACCTTGATAAAGAACAAGGCCTCAGATTGTTTTCAGCCTCTTCAGTTTTGGGTAGCCTGCACTTCAGGATCAGAGAAAGTAGTACATGGCCTCAGGGCATGCATGGATAAGCACTGGGAGGATGATGATTTTGCAGTAGTAAAGGTGGACATGCACAATGCTTTTAATTTGGTCTCCAGAAATGCCATACTAGATTAATGCGCTCTCCATTTCAACAAGCTTTTACCCTGGGCCACATGGTGCTATGCTACTCATCCCTATGTGGGTCACATCTCCTCAGAAGCAGGTGTCCAACAAGGGGACCCCCTGGGCCCCCTGCTCTTTGCACTTGTTCTGCAGAGGATTGAAAATGCCTTTGATGCTGATGATGACTGTGTCCACATACTCTGTCAAGCCTGGTACCTTGATGATGGGACATTAGCCGGCAAGACATCTGCTATCCTTCATGCTCTTTCTCTGTTAGATTCTATTGGAACAGCCCTTGGCAATTTTGTAATTTTGTCCAAATGTTAGGTGTACCTCACCTTGTCTTACTTGGTGCTCCTATAGGGGACTACCTTTTCTGTGAAAATTATGCAGCTTCAAAGCATTCAGAGGCCATGAGGTTGTTATCAGACTGGTAGACGTAGGGGCCTCTGACCCTCAGGTGGCCTTGACTCTGCTTCCTTTGTGTGGGAGCTATTGTAAATTAATCCATTTGGCTAGAGCTACCCCACCTAATTTAATCTCAGAGGCACTTGAGCTGTTTGATGTTGAGGTTAGGCAATGCTTCACACAGAGCATAGCTGTAGAAGTTACTGATCGTGCATGGCAGCAGGCCCAACTGAATCTAAGTCACGGAGGTCTTGGGCTCCGCTCAGTTTCCCACCACTTCTCAGCTGCCTTTATTGCCTCCTTTTGTGCTTCCAGCTTTGGTGATGCCCAGAATCCACACCTATCTCATGCGGTTGATTTCTTCAACACTTTAGTCTCCCCGTCTGAGGTAATCTCTGTGGTAGCAATCACAGCCTCATCCATCCACCAAAGGGTACTGTACATGTCAAAGAAACTAGAGGACCACCAGTTCTCATTGTTGTTGGAAACATCATCACCTGCCAACAAGGCTCGGCTGCTCTCTGTGTCAGCACCTCATGCTGCATCCTGGCTACTAGTCACACCTTCTTCTGGTCTAGACTTTCACCTTGACCCTAATGAGCTGCAAATTTCGATCCAATGGTGGCTAGGGATGGACACTACTAGAGATTCTTCATGTTCTGGCATAGCTCTTGATCGCCTAGGCAACCATGCTTCTATCTGTAAACGGGGTGGTGATGGCATAACTCACCACAACCATCTGCAAAATGTTCTTGTAGAATTCTGCCATCGCGCACATCAAGGAGTGATAGTTGTATCAGGCAGTGGCCTTACACCAGACCTAAGTCATATCCGGCCAGCAGATGTACTTGTCCTCAATTGGGAGAGAGGGAAACACGCTGCCCTTGACATCACTGTGACCTCTCCCTTAATCCCTTCCATCCTAACAGTAGCAAGCTTGTCTGAAGGGGCTGCAGCAGAGGAGGCAGAGGCCTGGAAGCACAGAGCAAATGACCCCTAGTGTTCAGAGCTGGGTTGGGTGTGTATCCTTCTGGCAGTGGAGATGCATGGAAACTGGGGAAGGGAAGCCCTAACCACCTTCTCTCGCCTGGCCTCTCACCTGGCCATCACCACTTCCTCCTACAAAGGTAAGGTGCTCACGGAAATGTGCAGCAGGCTGAACTTCACCCTGGTCAGGGCGGTGGCTAGGGCCTTACTGGCAAGGTGTGCACCCTCCCTTGGCCTCATGGACATCCTTTGAACATTCCTATATGTACTGTAGTGCATTTTTTATTAGCTTATATTTGTTGTAGTTTCAATAATGTTATAAGGAATTTTATTATTTTTAAAAATTGAAAAATTAAATAATTATGCATATGCCTACATATATGTATGTTGTGAATGCATTGCTCCATATGCACATAACACTTTTTTTATACATTCACCTATGCACTGAAATCATAATACTCATCCACATACATGTATGCAGATAAACCACAAAAGTGAATAATCATTGTACACATACATCTGTACCAAGATTAATCATTCTACACATTCACCTATACAGCACAGGATTAACATATGTGAGGCAGATGTAAAAGGTCACCAATCTACTATATCTGCCTCATTATTTTGATGATGTGTAGTAACAAGTGTTGATGTACATATGTGTAACTTGATGGGGCCGTACTAAGAGTAGATGCTAGCCCTTTATAATAACATATAAGCTGAAATTAACCGAGGTTCTTGAAATGCTGATTGCATGATAAATATGATAAATAGAGTTTGTCTTTTTTTTCCTGGAAGTAATGACGCTGTTCAAAAATAGCCTATGGATAGTTCCTTATCATGTGGAACATTGCTGTACCTTGATGCTCTTTGCTTGGTTTTTCGGCAAACAGCAACAGAAATGATAATGATGATCAGAATGAGGACTGCCATGCCAACAATGGAGACTGGCACACCTATTGCAAGGGCCTCTGATGAGGAAAAATAAAAAAGATCAATAATGATTATGAACAAGTGCAAAGAAAACATGACGAAAATGATGCCAAATGCAAGGAGCTAGGGTGGATTTGTGTCCCCATGGTGTTTGAGGCATATGGTGCTTGGGAGACAGAAGCAATGGAGTCATTTTCACTTCTGGCCTCTCGCCTTATAACTATATCTAGCTTCAACAGGGCTAAGGCTGAGATCCTAGCTGCCTTATATGGCAGGCTAAAACGCTACAGCCATCATCTCCAGATGTTGGTAGGGAGCATTTATTTATATTACTGCTGTATATTGCATATGGGAAAAAACCATACTATTCCAATTACCTAAGTAAGCTTCCAAAACATAGTAACAAGCTACACTGATCCAAAAGGCTGGGGCAGACATCTTGGCAAAATGGCTCTTATACGCTATCAGTCTGCTGTGCAGATTGCAAGTTGAGAGGCCAAATGAGAGGAGCTGATCTCAAGGGTTGAGGCAAAGTGGGGCATTTTAAGGCTACCAAAAACTGATTGAGTTCCAAGTGGACGCCAAGTGCAGCAGATGGCAAACACAAGTACTCTGACTAAATACTAGCTTTATTTGCAAAACATTTTTTTTACTAACTCAAATTCTAGACATCTCATTGCACAATTTCAGTATAATACCCACAGATGATGAAGCTGAGGAGATACACAAATGTAGCAGATGTTGTAGCATGTAAAATGAATAGTTAATATATCGTACACGTATGGTATTATTAGCAATTGTACTAATACAATCTATAATGTGAATCATGTTAATCAGTCCATCATATGATGCTTATATAAAAAGGGATAATGAAATATACTCAATTTTTTACTAACTCAAATACTAGATATCTCATTGCATAATAAATTCAATTGTACAGTAACATACCTACAGATGATGAAGCTGTGGAGTTAGCTGATGTTGTAGCATGTAAGATGAAAAGTTTAAGGAATATAAATATATTTTACATGTATGGTTTTATTAGCAACTGTACTAATACAATCTATACTGTGAATCTGGTTAATCAGTCCATCCTATGATGCTTTTATAAAAAGGGATAATGAAATATACTCAAAAAATTTTACTAACTCAAATACTAGGTATCTCATTGCATAATAAATAGTAACATACCCACAGATGATGAAGCTGTGGAGTTAGCTGATGTTTTAGCATGTAAAAGAGAACAGTGTAAGAATTATAAGTACAAGTATGCTATCATTTAATGCCAAAATATTTGTGTGAATAGAATCCATACCATAATCAACCAATGTGTTTCTATAAATGGTGATAAGAAAATATATTCAATTTCAAGCAAACTTTTTTCTAACATTGTTGCTATGGCAATGCTCATTCTGATCATCATCATCGTTGCTATTTTCCAGCAAAGAGCATCCATGCACAGCAATGTCCCACATGATGAAAACTATCTATAGGCTATATTCTAAGCTGTCAAAAGAATTCATTAGAAACAGATCATCGTATTCCATTCTGGGTAAATTTTGATTTATGTAATATGCATTGCTCCATATGCAGATCACACTTCTTTATACATTCATATATGCTCTGAAATCATAGTACTCATCCACCTACATGTATGCAGATAACAAATGAACAAATTTAAAATCATTGTACACGTACACCTAGATGTATACAAAGATTAACTTAACATAGGATTAATTAACAAATGTGAATCATAAGTAAATGGTCACCAATCTCATCCATATCAGCATCACTATTTAGATAATGCATAGTAATATAGGTGTTGATATAGATTTGTGTAACTTGGTGGTGCAAGCAAAGATACCAAATTTGATTTTATTATCGTCTTCATGTCTATTTACCAGTACCTGTCCCACCTTTCTGGTACTACAGTCAAACTTCCGAATAGTGCCCTTGATATTGTAGATGCTAGCTTGAGCATCAAAATTGTGATAATAACTTTCAATCATTCATGTAGAATTGCTGCAAGGCAGCAGCATCAAAGCAGTTATTGTTCTGATTCTGTACGATCAGTACTGCATGCATTAAAAGGAAATGAATCTGTCTAGAATTCTTGAAACTAGATGAAACAAGGGATTTACAATGTATTTACTATAAATAACATGTGTGGTATAAATGTGTTGATAAATATGCTTTTCCGCTACAATAAATGAGAGCTTTATATTTAATATGGTATTGATGTCACATATACCATGTTTACTAACACTTTTGCACCAACACATTTGAGTAATAGTAAATACATTGTAAATTCAATTTTTCATATAGCACATGTATACCATGATGACCTTCCATTCCCTGGAGCTAGAAGCAATGCGATGGAACAGTGTTGTCCCACATGAAAAATTACCTTTATCACCATTATCAGCATAAAAAGATGCTGCAACTTGCTTGCACTGTTCCAGAAACTTCCAGTTACATCGTGAGAACGCCAGTGCTCTCAGATGTCTCAATAATTACATGAGGTCATGCATCAACGGAGAAAGAACGTCAGGCCAATCTTGCATTGCTGCACATTCATTACTAACAGCAGAAGTATTATTGACATATTTGCATTGCTTGCATATGACATTGCATGCAGGAAAGGGAAAATTACATAATATGATTTAGAGTGTAAAAACTACCTCCCAAATGCTTATTGCAGTATAATCCGCAAGATGCATAATGTTCACGTATATAAACAATTTGTAACTTCATCTGTGCATTAGAACTCAAGGGTACCCCATTCGTTCTCCATGGCAAATGAACGGGGTACCCTTGAGTCCACTGAACCATACCCACCCTCCCCCCCAACACAAAACCTGGCTACGGGCCTGGTCCAGGGGTGCTTTTCTACATGTATATTGTCCTGACACTGACCTTCCATGCAACCTCCTCGACCATTATTGATATACATTAATGTTTGTCAACATTTTGACGTTCAAGCTTATAGAGATGCTCAATCATTTCATAAGCGTCTACAATATCAAGGGCACTGTTCTGCAGTTTCACTGTAATACCAGAAAGGTGGGACAGGTACTGGTAAATAGACATGAAGATGATAATAAAATCAAATTAGGTAACTTCAGAGATTTACTTTTTTTGCAATGGTTGGCAGCTGCTGAACGATGTTTGGGCTAGGTGGTTCGCAGTCAGTGAAAAGCTGTACCACATGTAGCTAAGTGCAGCACATGCAGGATCCATGCTTCTGCTGCTGGCTGGCTCCATTGAACAGCAGTCAGCAACGGTACCGGTGAAGTTGTTATGACAACAAACTGTTGTGCATGCTGCAATGTATACACTATATAAGTGTATAGATTGTACAACAATATCGTAAAGGTGCTTGTAATAAAATGCATAGCCGGCCGGCCTAGCGAACCTTGTATCCAGCGGGGGGGGGGTGCAATTGCACCCGTTTGTAACAACCCCCCCCCCCCCCCCCCCTCGGCTACGAGCCTGCTTTTAATACCGCACCTCCTTGTTTAACTATTTCGATCGACATATGTGTACAATGGGTTGGATTACTTCTACAATGTATATCTACATAATATATAGATCGGAATATTTAACTACATCCTGCGAGCTGGCCTGGAACATAGGTTTTGCGAGAGGGGGTGGGGGGGGGGGGGGGGGGGGGTATACCCCAGCCCCCCGCCCTCCTGTATCCGCCACTGTAGTGCCTCTGTGTCCATATAAGATTATATTTCGCAATTTAATTCTTACTTCAATACTCACCTAATATGTACAGTTCGAAGAACTCGAGGGCCACATTTTCGTTGTCCAGACCTTCATCCAAACATATCCTAACTTCCAAGTCCTCAGTGATTGGAGTTGGAAAATTCCTGCAGAACCACGGGAGGTCCGGTGGATTGCAACACGTGACCTCATCATGATTGCACAGCTGTCTGTCCCACAGAACGTCAGCGTAGTAGAACACCGTATAATAGTCTGTCGTTTCGTTATTACCTGACTCGCAGTAGTAATCAGATCCTATAAAATCAGGTGGGGATGTTCCTTGTGCGCATGGACAGGAAGATGGGAAGTAGTATTCGCGGTTTCCAGCGGCATATGTGTACACGTGTTGTCTGTTTCCAGGTGACCCGTACGTAATGCTAACCCCATCGACGTAAAACATTTCGATATTCGATTGATATCCAGTGAATGTTCTGAAACCATCAGGCGATCCCACCTGATAACCGCGTAACCTTCCGCACACTTTTTGGTAGCTGGCTCCATTAGTGGTTATATTTACCGAATCACAATATGGTATTCCGTTGCTTTTCTTTTCACACGCTGCTCTCGGTGATGTAACGTTTTGCCACGAATCAGGACATTGCTGTGTTGGATCGGTCATATTCAGATAGCCGACCTTTACCCACTGGTGGCCTGGTACGTTAGGGAGAATAAATGAAGCAGCAAGATCTCCGAGCACCGTGCTCAGAGCGCAGATAGTAAGACAGAATGACGTCATATTATTGCGGCTAGTGACTTGGAGGCAAATAAAAGAGTACTTTGTGTTTAACAACTTATATATATAATTATATATATACAAAATAATTGCCGGTATGATTATAATTATACATAATAATTATACGGTGCATGCATGGTATACTCAGAGATAATATAATTATATATATATATATATATATATAATTATATATATATATATGGGACAGTTCACGACAAAATGAGCCTTCGTATATATATATAAAATGTTATAAAATACCTTTACGTTTAAATAGCTATAACTGCCCAACGGTAAGAGCTATTGACATCCTATCTTCAACACTTTAAACTATACCATTTCTCTATGCTAAAATACATTTTGGGATCTTTCACTTGCTCCATACCAGTATTGCAACGTCCGATACCCTTTCGGGTTCTAACCCGCCATAACTTTCTGTAGGAGTAATGAAATCTCTTCAAATTCGGTTTATAGGTAGAGAGGTCCTTTACCTATCGATTTGTTCTGTTCGTTAATTTTTATGTATTCCGTTGGGGAGATACAGCCGTTCAAAGTAGGTACAGGTTTCCCGCTCGAATCGCGCCGTTGCACGGGCGTGAACCGCTTCCATTCACTCATGTACATGAATATTCAACTTCTCCCGTTTATTAACTTAGCCACACCTACAAAGCAGGATACGCGACAAACGGCGGTGAGTATTGGATCTCTCAGGTCATGCCTATTATAGTTGTTATTCGTTATCCTCTTTGTACATGTAGATAAAGATAAACGATATGGCGACGACTAACGACGAGCTCGTCGTTTATCATTCAGCGGACGAGTTCGAATGGAACGATACTTTTGACGAGGATGAGGAAATCGAGAACGGTGGCGATGGTGAATATGGAAGTGATGATTCTGAAGGCATTGATAGCGATGTCTGTGAAGATGGAATCAACGATGATGGTGAAAGCGACGGAGATGACAATGATGGTGAAAGTGATGATGAGGGCAGAGATTGTGATAGCGGAAGCGACGGTGATGCCACTGATGGTGATGGTGAAGATGACAGCGACGGCCCAGGTGATGTACCAGCTAGAATAGCACGTGGGCGATGTCGTCCTCGTCGCATGCTGAATGCCTACCTTACTAGAGGAGGGTGCTGCAGAGACAGTTGCTTATTGAAGTACGGTGACTTGCCCAAAAGACGAGCACTCACACTATCCAGATTGGACAAGAAAACCAGAAAGGCTGTTATTTATGGAATGCTAGCTGTGATTCGGAACAAATGTGGTTCTCGAAATACATTCCAGTATCGCCTTGACTGGTCCAGTCCTGTCTGCAAGGATGCTTTCTGTGCCATCATTGGCATTAGTTACTGTACATTGAAGCGCTGGCAGCAGCAGGTGTGCTCTGACTCTGATGTTGAGCCCCATCCCCATGGGAACTGTGGCAGGGCTCCTCGCCATGCCCTCTCTCGTTTGGACAAGACTATGGTAGTCAGATTTATAGAGAACTATGCTGGCATACATGCCCTCCCTGACCCTGGTCGATTGCAAGGGACAATCAGAGACTACGTTCTGGAGAGCGGCAAAACACTAAAGTCTGTGTACGTCGAGTATTGCAAAGCCATGGAGTCCCTATCAAAGACCACACCAGCACCACAGCAACCTTGCCCTTACAGATTGACCACTCGGCTGAAGCGGCAGTACACCTTGCTCAACGTTCCTCCGGCTCCTCCAACACCTCCTGCTGCACGTGTGGTGAAGTACGTGTCATTTATTACACTCTGGCGCAGGTACTGCTCCAACATCAAGATCCAACCTGCACGCAGCGATCTGTGCGACAAGTGTGATCAGATGTTGGTCACTTTGAGGCACAGCCTTTCCGACGAGCAGCGCAAAACAATAAATGACAAATACAAACAACATCTCATTAAGGCCAAGGCATTTCGTGATGCCTACAATGCCAATATTGAGGAGGCTGAGAAGGGATGGAAAGGGAAGAGACAGAAGGAGCGTGACCAGATTCTGGGTCACTTGGGATCCAGGGCCCTGATGGCTCCCTTCACTTCACAAGCCCTGCACCTGGACATGCAGATGCAGTACTCTTTTGACTACTGCCAGCAGGTGTCACTGCCCTATAGCTCACAGCAAAGGGGCACGTTTTATTTCAGGACACCTCGCAAGGTCCAGGTGTTTGGCGTGTGTTGTGAGCCGCTGTGCCGCCAGGTGTTCTTCCTAATTGATGAGGCTGAGCAGGCCGGCAAGGGTGCTGTGGTGGTGGTCAGCCTGGTGCATGCATTCTTCCACCTACATGGACTGGGAGAGAGGCGTGTAACACTTCAGGCCGACAACTGTGTGGGCCAGAACAAGAACACCACCATGATGTGGTACCTGGCCTGGCGGGTGATCACTGGACAACATGAGGCCATCCAGCTGAACTTCATGCTACCTGGACACACAAAGTTTCGACCTGATTCCTACTTTGGCCTGTTCAAGAAGTACTACCGAAGACAGGATCATGTAGATGACATGGACGATCTAGCTGACTGTGTCCGGCAGTGTGGCCAGAACGTCACTTGTGTGCCACAACTGTACCAGGACTGGCAGTACCATGACTGGAATGCCTTCTTGGGCCAGTGGTTTGGTCCTCTGGTTGGCTTTGGTCGCTACCACACATTTGAGTTTGACCAAGGCCACCCTGGTGTCATGAAAATGAAGACCTTGCCATCGGACACAAACCCCACCGAGATGAGCATGCTGAGGGCTGGAGTGGCCATAAAGGACATACAGGAGGCTTATCAGAGCCAAGTGATGCCACCTGTTATTAGCCCCAATGGATTGTCCCTGACGCGGTCACTGTACCTGTACGAGAAGGTGAGGGAATACGTTCGTGACCCCAAGAAGAGGGACAGGGTATGTCCAAAGCCTACTCCAGCCACTGCTATCAACTCTTCAGAAACACCTGGAAATGTTCCAGACAGTGGCCAACCAGGTCCTTCTAATGCCATTCCTGACCCACCTACAGTTGAGGGTAATGAGTCTGCAGATGAGACTCACAGTGAAATGCAAGACAAAGGCAATAGCTGTGTTTCTGGCAGGAGGAAACGCAGACCCAGGTCTGAACTAATCCTTGCCTACCAATGCACTGTATGTGGCAATAAGTATGGCAGTAGCCAGGCCCTGTACCTGCACAAAAAGAACACTCATACGCAGCCTGCTGTTCCAGGTGATGAACACGGTGATGTCGCTAAGGCAGACAATGCCAGTGTTGACGAAGGAAGCCAGGGTCCACCCTGCAAGCGCAGGCGTAGGAAAAAATCTGAAATTGACAGGCCATTTTCCTGTTCTGTGTGTGGCAATAAGTACGGCAGCTCATCCGCACTGTATACTCACAAGAAGAGCGACCATGGCTCATGAACCATATTGTGAGAAGCATTTCATGGTATTATTACCATTTCAATTTCATCTGTAGAAGTGAGGCCATCGTGAAAGGCTATGTAACAGTTGCATAGGAAGATGATTGTTTGGCTTTGATATGTGACAAAGGTGGATGTGGAAGCCCGGCTTGTTGAAGTAAATTTCCTTCACCCAAAGCTACATTTACCTGGCAAGTCCTACAATTACCCAAAGAACCCGGACATCAATGGAGGTCTTACCAGCATTAAGAGCACTTAAAGCTAGAGAAGCTCTCAGGTTGTGAGTTACCTTAGCAATTTAGTTGCCTGAATAGACACAGAACATGATGCATGCACCTCTGCTAATTTAAGTTAGTTGTTGCTCAGATTACTAGAGAGATGTTTGGTGCATCCATGAAGAAGTCGATTGTTGCTCAGATATACATGTACATGTAGCTCTGGTGCACTCGTGAAGAAAAGTCGGTTGTTGCTTGATAACTCTGGTGCACCCGTGAAGTTAAAAGTCGATTGTTGCTCAGATATACATGTACATGTAGCTCTGGTGCACTCGTGAAGAAAAGTCGGTTGTTGCTTGATAACTCTGGTGCACCCGTGAAGTTAAAAGTCGATTGTTGCTCAGATATACATGTACATGTAGCTCTGGTGCACTCGTGAAGAAAAGTCGGTTGTTGCTCAGATAATCTATGTACAGTGCAACTGTGTATCGTGTTGAATCAAAAGTTCTTTTAAGAACTCGTTTGTCAGCTTGTCCTCACAATCTATTGAGGTAACATTCTGACAAACGTTACATTTACACAAGAAGTTACACCTTAGCGAATCTTGATTATCATAACAAAGAAGTGATCACATGGGTACAAGCACATGAACATGTAAATGTTTTGAAAGAGTTCTAGTACGCATATTAATGGTAAAAGAATGGTCCTTGTCCTGCCCAAGTGTCTGGCATAGGTCCAGCTGTCCATGGTAACGCTGCCTGGGACCATGACTGTGATGGTGACTGGAGCTGAATCCTTGGTGGAAACTGGACTATTGCAGCTACTGGTGGCCTCACCATTACAGGCAGTGGCTCTGGCTAATAGGAATGATGCAAGTGTGAGTATGAGGAATGGATGATGAGCATGGTGAGGAAAAACATGAAGATGGATGTGTTGAATGACTTGAACGTGTTTGCCGAGTACAGTGACGTGGTGAAGAACATCTTGGATGACTTAAGTGGCGTGGTGATCCAGGTGAATAGTACGGCAGCTCATCCGCACTGTATACTCACAAGAAAAGAGACCATGGTTCATGAACCATATTGTGAGATGCATGTAGTTGAATGCCAAAGGAGGTATGGTATCTTGCACATCCCAATGACAATGTGTTTGGTGCATGTGCTGGAGGGTTGGTGCACCCCATGCCATAGAAGGTGTGGTGTCTTGCACATCTCGATGACACTGTGTTTGGCGCATGTGATGGAGGGTTAGTGCACCCCATGCCATAGAAGGTGTGGTGTCTTGCACATCCCAATGACAGTGTGTTTGGTGCATGTGCTGGAGGGTTAATGCACAAGCTTATCTTATCTAATATCAGTAACAAATTCATATGTAGGTGGGCCATAAAAGACTAGGCTATAACTTCTCAATGTGGGATACATCTACATTGGTGTGATAAGTTCAAACCTGGTACATTTTAAAATGTGGAGATAAACTCTGATGCATGGGTTTCCAAGCTAGGTGACCTGGCATTAATACACGTACATGTACATGTAGCACCAAAACTGGGAGTGCACTAACATATTGCTGCACCCTACGTGGTTAAACTGCACTGGCAGATGTGTATAGTGTACTGATGTGAGGTGTGTGTAGTGTACTGATGTGTGGTGAATACATGTATGGTGTAGTGTGTGTTTAGTGTTCTGATGTGTGGTGTGTATAGTGTACTGATGTGTGGTGTGTATAGTGTACTGATGTGTGGTGTGTATGTGTGGTGTGTATAGTGTACTGATGTGTGGTGTGTATAGTGTACTGATGTGTGGTGTGTATAGTGTACTGATGTGTGGTGTGTATAGTGTACTGATGTGTGGTGTGTATAGTGTACTGATGTGTGGTGTGTGTATGTGTGGTGTGTATAGTGTACCGATGTGTGGTGTGTATAGTGTACTGATGTGGTGTGTATAGTGTACTGATGTGTGGTGTGTATAGTGTACTGATGTGTGGTGTGCGTATGTGTGGTGTGTACAGTGTACTGATGTGTGGTGTGTATAGTGTACTGATGTGTGGTGTGTGTATGTGTGGTGTGTATAGTGTACTGATGTGTGGTGTGTACAGTGTACTGATGTGTAGTGTGTGTATGTGTGGTGTGTATAGTGTACTGATGTGTAGTGTGTGTATGTGTGGTGTGTATAGTGTACTGATGTGTGGTGTGTATAGTGTACTTATGTGTGGTGTGTACAGTGTACTGATGTGTGGTGTGTATAGTGTACTGATGTGTGGTGTGTATAGTGTACTGATGTGTGGTGTGTATGTGTGGTGTGTATAGTGTACTGATGTGTGGTGTGTATAGTGTACTGATGTGTGGTGTGTATGTGTGGTGTGTATAGTGTACTGATGTGTGGTGTGTATAGTGTACTGATGTGTGGTGTGTGTATGTGTGGTGTGTATAGTGTACTGATGTGTGGTGTGTATAGTGTACTGATGTGTGGTGTGTATAGTGTACTGATGTGTGGTGTGTATGTGTGGTGTGTATAGTGTACTGATGTGTGGTGTGTATAGTGTACTGATGTGTGGTGTGTATAGTGTACTGATGTGTGGTGTGTATAGTGTACTGATGTGTGGTGTGTATAGTGTACTGATGTGTGGTGTGTATAGTGTACTGATGTGTGGTGTGTGTATGTGTGGTGTGTATAGTGTATTGATGTGTGGTGTGTATAGTGTACTGATGTGTGGTGTGTATATGTGTGGTGTGTATAGTGTACTGATGTGTGGTGTCTATAGTGTACTGATGTGTGGTGTGTATAGTGTACTGATGTGTGGTGTGTATAGTGTACTGATGTGGTGTGTGTATGTGTGGTGTGTATAGTGTACTGATGTGTGGTGTGTATAGGTGTGGTGTGTATAGTGTACTGATGTGTGGTGTGTATAGTGTACTGATGTGTGGTGTGTATAGTGTACTGATGTGTGGTGTGTGTATGTGTGGTGTGTATAGTGTACTGATGTGTGGTGTGTATAGTGTACTGATGTGTAGTGTGTGTATGTGTGGTGTGTATAGTGTACTGATGTGTGGTGTGTATGTGTGGTGTGTATGTGTGGTGTGTATAGTGTATTGATGTGGTGTGTATAGTGTACTGATGTGTGGTGTCTATAGTGTACTGATGTGTGGTGTGTATAGTGTACTGATGTGTGGTGTGTGTATGTGTGGTGTGTATAGTGTACTGATGTGTGTACTGATGTGTGGTGTGTGTATGTGTGGTGTGTGTATGTGTGGTGTGTATAGTGTACTGATGTGTGGTGTGTGTATGTGTGGTGTGTACAGTGTACTGATGTGTGGTGTGTATAGTGTACTGATGTGTGGTGTGTGTATGTGTGGTGTGTGTATGTGTGGTATGTATAGTGTACTGATGTGTGGTGTGTGTATGTGTGGTGTGTATAGTGTACTGATGTGTGGTGTGTATAGTGTACTGATGTGTGGTGTGTATAGTGTACTGATGTGTGGTGTGTATAGTGTACTGATGTGTGGTGTGTATAGTGTACTGATGTGTGGTGTGTATAGTGTACTGATGTGTGGTGTGTATATGTGTGGTGTGTATAGTGTACTGATGTGTGGTGTCTATAGTGTACTGATGTGTGGTGTGTATAGTGTACTGATGTGTGGTGTGTATAGTGTACTGATGTGTGGTGTGTATGTGTGGTGTGTATAGTGTACTGATGTGTGGTGTGTATAGGTGTGGTGTGTATAGTGTACTGATGTGTGGTGTGTATAGTGTACTGATGTGTGGTGTGTATAGTGTACTGATGTGGTGTGTGTATGTGTGGTGTGTATAGTGTACTGATGTGTGGTGTGTATAGGTGTGGTGTGTATAGTGTACTGATGTGTGGTGTGTATAGTGTACTGATGTGTGGTGTGTATAGTGTACTGATGTGTGGTGTGTATATGTGTGGTGTGTATAGTGTACTGATGTGTGGTGTGTATAGTGTACTGATGTGTGGTGTGTGTATGTGTGGTGTGTATAGTGTATTGATGTGGTGTGTATATGTGTGGTGTGTATAGTGTACTGATGTGTGGTGTGTATAGTGTACTGATGTGTGGTGTGTATAGTGTACTGATGTGTGGTGTGTGTATGTGTGGTGTGTATAGTGTACTGATGTGTGGTGTGTATAGTGTACTGATGTGTAGTGTGTGTATGTGTGGTGTGTATAGTGTACTGATGTGTGGTGTGTATGTGTGGTGTGTATGTGTGGTGTGTATAGTGTATTGATGTGGTGTGTATATGTGTGGTGTGTATAGTGTACTGATGTGTGGTGTCTATAGTGTACTGATGTGTGGTGTGTATAGTGTACTGATGTGTGGTGTGTATAGTGTACTGATGTGTGGTGTGTGTATGTGTGGTGTGTATAGTGTACTGATGTGTGTACTGATGTGTGGTGTGTGTATGTGTGGTGTGTGTATGTGTGGTGTGTATAGTGTACTGATGTGTGGTGTGTGTATGTGTGGTGTGTATAGTGTACTGATGTGTGGTGTGTATAGTGTACTGATGTGTGGTGTGTATAGTGTACTGATGTGTGGTGTGTATATGTGTGGTGTGTATAGTGTACTGATGTGTGGTGTGTATAGTGTACTGATGTGTGGTGTGTATAGTGTATTGATGTGGTGTGTATATGTGTGGTGTGTATAGTGTACTGATGTGTGGTGTGTATAGTGTACTGATGTGTGGTGTGTATAGTGTACTGATGTGTGGTGTGTGTATGTGTGGTGTGTATAGTGTACTGATGTGTGGTGTGTATAGTGTACTGATGTGTAGTGTGTGTATGTGTGGTGTGTATAGTGTACTGATGTGTGGTGTGTATGTGTGGTGTGTATGTGTGGTGTGTATAGTGTATTGATGTGGTGTGTATATGTGTGGTGTGTATAGTGTACTGATGTGTGGTGTGTATAGTGTACTGATGTGTGGTGTGTATAGTGTACTGATGTGTGGTGTGTGTATGTGTGGTGTGTACAGTGTACTGATGTGTGGTGTGTATAGTGTACTGATGTGTAGTGTGTGTATGTGTGGTGTGTATAGTGTACTGATGTGTGGTGTGTATAGTGTACTGATGTGTGGTGTGTATAGTGTACTGATGTGTGGTGTGTGTATGTGTGGTGTGTATAGTGTACCGATGTGTGGTGTGTGCATGTGTGGTATGTATAGTGTACCGATGTGTGGTGTGTGTATGTGTGGTGTGTATAGTGTACTGATGTGTGGTGTGTGTATGTGTGGTGTGTATAGTGTACTGATGTGTGGTGTGTATAGTGTACTGATGTGTGGTGTGTATAGTGTACTGATGTGTGGTGTGTATAGTGTACTGATGTGTGGTGTGTATAGTGTACCGATGTGTGGTGTGTGTATGTGTGGTGTGTATAGTGTACTGATGTGTGGTGTGTATAGTGTACTGATGTGTGGTGTGTATAGTGTACTGATGTGTGGTGTGTATAGTGTACTGATGTGTGGTGTGTATGTGTGGTTTGTATAGTGTACTGATGTGTGGTGTGTATAGTGTACTGATGTGTGGTGTGCGTATGTGTGGTGTGTATAGTGTACTGATGTGTGGTGTGTGTATGTGTGGTGTGTATAGTGTACTGATGTGTGTACTGATGTGTGGTGTGTATAGTGTACTGATGTGTGGTGTGTATAGTGTACTGATGTGTGGTGTGCGTATGTGTGGTGTGTATAGTGTACTGATGTGTGGTGTGTATAGTGTACTGATGTGTGGTGTGCGTATGTGTGGTGTGTATAGTGTACTGATGTGTGGTGTGTATAGTGTACTGATGTGTGGTGTGTACAGTGTACTGATGTGTGGTGTGTATAGTGTACTGATGTGTGGTGTGTATAGTGTACCGATGTGTGGTGTGTATAGTGTACTGATGTGGTGTGTATAGTGTACTGATGTGGTGTGTATAGTGTACTGATGTGTGGTGTGTATAGTGTACTGATGTGTGGTGTGTATAGTGTACCGATGTGTGGTGTGTATAGTGTACTGATGTGGTGTGTATAGTGTACTGATGTGTGGTGTGTATAGTGTACCGATGTGTGGTGTGTATAGTGTACTGATGTGGTGTGTATAGTGTACTGATGTGTGGTGGGTATGTACACTGTACATCTGTGTCGTTAAGGGGTTACCTCTGTAAACCTTATGTATGTTTCATCAAGGGGTTACCTGTACACCATACATCTGTGTCGTTAAGGGGTTACCTGTACACCATACATCTGTGCCGTTAAGGGGTTACCTGTACACCATACATCTGTGCCGTTAAGGGGTTACCTGTACACCATACATCTGTGCCGTTAAGGGGTTACCTGTACACCATACATCTGTGCCGTTAAGGGGTTACCTGTACACCATACATCTGTGCCGTTAAAGGGTTACCTGTACACCATACATCTGTGCCGTTAAGGGGTTACCTGTACACCATACATCTGTGCCGTTAAGGGGTTACCTTTGTATGCTTTATGTATGTGTCGTTAATGTATGTGTTGTTAAGGGGTTACCTCTTGTTGTACCCCCCCCCCCCCCCCCCCCCCCATCATATACATATGTGTCATCAAGGGGTTACCTGTACACCATACATCTGTGTCGTTAAGGGGTTAACTCTGTATACCTTATGTATGTGTTGTTAAGGGGTTACCTGTACACTGTACTTCTGTGTCGTTAAGGGGTTACCTCTGTACACCATACATCTGTGTCATCAAGGGGTTACCTTTACACAATACATCTGTGTCGTTAAGGGGTTACCTCTGTAAACCTTATGTATGTGTTGTTAAGGGATTTAACCTCTTGTGTGTACCCCATTCATCTGTGTCATCAAGGGGTTACCTGTACACCATACATCCGTGTTGTTAAGGGGATACCTCTGTACACCTTATGTATGTGTCATTAAGGGGTTACCTGTACACCATACATCTGTGTCGTTTATGGATTTTTACTTTTCACGTAGTGGTGATGTAATCCATCCAATGCTGTGAAAATCTAGGTCTGGGTGCGAGACTAGTGACGACGGTGGTCCCATTTACACCCTGTACTAGTGTCTGCTGTGGGATCAAATCCATGGTCCCATTTACACACTGTAAGTGTATCTATTGTGGGGTCAAATCCATGGTCCCATTTACACACTGTACTTGAGTCTGTTTTAGGGTCAAATCTATGGTCCCATTTACACCCTAAACTTGTGTCTGTTGTGAGATCAAATCCATGCTCCCATTTACACCCTGTACTTGTGTCTGTTGTAGGGACTCAAATCCATGATCCCATTTACACCCTGTACTTGTGATCAAATCCATGGTCCCATTTACACCCTGTTCTTATGTCTGTTGTGGGGTCAAATACATGGTTCCATTTACACCCTGTACTTTTGTCTGTTGTGAGGTCAATTCATTGGTCCCATTTACACCCTGTACTTTTGTCTGTTGTGGGGTCATACTACCAACAGGCCGGAGAGCTGCCAGCTGCCACATTACCAGGGTTGAATGGGGTCGTCACAAAGCTAGACCTCAGCATGTGGAGTGGAACCTTGAACTGGAGCCGACCTCAAACACTGGGACCAGCCACAATGGCCTTCTATCCTAGCCCCACACAGCTCCTCACTGCAAATGCACGTGAAGCCACTACATGTACCTATGAAACCATTAACCCCCACACTACAAGAGGAATTACTGGTAGGGGAACCATCGTGGAGCTACCAGCTTGCATTGGACAA
Organism: Spongilla lacustris; assembly: GCA_949361645.1. Taxonomy (NCBI): domain Eukaryota; kingdom Metazoa; phylum Porifera; class Demospongiae; order Spongillida; family Spongillidae; genus Spongilla; species Spongilla lacustris. Next base: position 1,694,407 of record OX442415.1, read on the forward strand.
ATGGGGATGCCACCACTGGAGCAGCCTCCATTTGTAGAGTGTACATGCGTATACGTTTTTCTCTTCACACATTTTGTGCTGTACATGTGGATCTGAACTACTGTAGACATGTACATGTACATGTTTTGTGCATTCTGGTGTGAAGCCATGCTGTTAGTGGTGAATATAGTTACTTGCCCTATCGGTACTGATTGTGGTGGGTCTGCACCCGTGGTTGGTGTATATAGACAACCAAGGCTTGCAGAGGGCGTTTTGCCTACATGTACTGAGAACTAGTAGCAAAACATATTAGTGCCATTTTGAATCAATGTCACATAAATTGCAAGCACAGTCACAGCTACAATGTGTCACGGTGAAGACGTCAGAATTCATGACCACACAGCACTGTCAGAGATGTCACCAGACATTACCAGTGTAACCCAGTTTCACCTGTGCCCCACGGCCACTATACACTACCCGCGCACATACATTTTGGCAGAAACACCAGCCTAGGGCTAGGTATAACGTAGTTGATGAATCCATTAAATTTGTAGGGTCTATTAACTCCACTTGCATTGTGTGGTCATGAATTCTGATGTCTTCATCGTGCCACATTGTAGCTGTGACTGTGCATGCGTGACATTCAAAATGGTACTTCCATATTTTGCTACTCGCGTAAAGTAAGGCCTTACAGTATGTAGTTCCCAGTAGGCAAAACGCCCTCTGCAAGCCTTGGTTGTCTATATACACCAACCACGGGTGCAGACCCACCGCAATCAGTACCGATAGGGCAGGTAAGTATATTCACCACTAACAGCATGGCTTCACACCAGATAAAATTTACTCTGTATACGTACATGTACATGCACAAAACATGTACATGTCTACAGTAGACCTAGTTCAGATCTACATGTACAACACAAAATGTGTGAAGAGAAAAACGTAGGCATGTACACTCAGTGGTGGTATCCCCATTTGTCCAATGCGAGATGGTAGCTCCACGATGGTTCCGGTCCCCTACTAGTAAGTACTCTAGTAGTGTGGGGGTTAATGGTTTCATAGGTAGTGGCTTCATTTGCATTTGCAGTGAGGAGCTGTGTGGGGCTAGGATAGAGGGCCATTGTGGCTGGCCCCAGTATTTGGGGTCGGCTCCAGTTCAAGGTTCCACTCCACATAGCTTTGTGACGACCCCATTCAACCCTGGTAATGTGGCAGCTGGCAGCTCTCCGGCCTGTTGGTAGTACGATTACACCATATGTTAGAGGGGTTTTTAGGGGTGGGTGGGAGGGCTGGTCGTGTGGGGACTGAGAGTGCTATTGAGTAGGGGATGGCCTGGGCCTCTGATACAACTTGCAGTAGAGGAGGATAGGTAGTGGGAGATAGGGCCATGGGGGTGAATGGGGCATGTGTTAATCCAGTTCATGGCTCCCCTAATATAGTGGGGGGTGCCAATTCCTATCGCAGTGTGAGAGCTGCATTATTGTGGGGACCCCCAATGACCCTGTAGGATTTTTTAGCACCTGATTGCTCCCTTGCTGCCAGTC